>VWZK01022245.1:1817-181597 GCA_013396935.1 Baryphthengus martii
TTCTGTTTTGCTAGCATACTGTTGGCAAAAACACAGGGGAATGTATCTGTCTTGTAAAACCCCTGAGGAATCTTAGCTATTTGCTCAGCGCGCACCACAGTACACACTTAGCATTTATCTTGCATCTTACAAAGACAACAATATACTTTAGGTCTACTTTACATCTGCACCTCACTATAAAAGTCTTTGATAACATCAACAAAGTGCACAAGACATGATGGGACAGATACCCAATATAACTCAGTGACCCTTTGTAACTGGTACACATGGCCTTATGCTCTTTTTTTTCCCATTAAGCATCTCTCTCAGAGAAGTCTGCCAGAGCATCAGCTAAACCAGTTCAATCCTGATGCTTTAGTTCATTTCTCACCTAAGACTTTCAATGAATTTTCACTTGGACCCAGAAAGCTCTGCCTTAAAACTGCTATTTCAGTCCAATTGCAGGTTCTGAGAAGTGACTAAGCAGAGTGTTTCAGTAGTTATCCTGAAAAGGTCAATATCTAAAGGACATGTCTGCACGGTGCAATGGCTTACAGTGCATGATCCCATACTCCAGCATCGACCAAGCTTGTTCCAAAATTGGAAATGTTATACTCAGTTTACCATAGTGAATGTGACTGCTCTGCTGCTGGAACAGAGGCTGGCTTCTTTCCATGATATCCTGAGGAGACCCACTACTCTGCTGTGAATTATGGGGACTCACGGGTGTTCCTACAGAAACTGGAACTCTAAGAGCCCATCACTTCTCTTACACAATGTGCTCTGGCTCTGTGAAACCACTGTGATGGAGCGGGTTTCTCTCTCAGACCTTGCTAGGTAAAACAACATTTTTTTCTGCAACGGGGTTGCAGAAAAAATGTTATACTTGATACAATCAACTGGACTCAACACCACCACCTCTTGCAGCACCCCTGCTTTATGTATTATTTTCTATCACAGGTATCTGCAACAACATTTTCACAGGATCAGAAGCTGAGAGGCTACAGCATCATATCAAACTCTAGGCATACCTAGAGTCTCTGTGTGTGTATAGACATAGGGAAATGTCAATAGTCCATTTAAATCTAAGTAACTGACCTCACTGCTTCTATCATCAGATTTTAGGCAGAGTAGCTATTCTTGATTTAGGCCTTTTGTTTAAAAAATAAAGTCAACAATAGCCCATGCTTCCCAGATACCATTTGGTAGTGTAGTTGTGCAATTTCAGAGTAGTTTCAAAACGTATTTAACTAATTTTGACTTTGCTTTCTGGCAACTTGTTAGATAAGGCTACAGGAAGTTGGACATTACCATCATTTTCTGTAATAATAAGCAGTAGTCAGTCATTTTAGCCTTTTTTTTGACAATTAGAATAACTTTGATTTTTAAAAGTGGACCAAGTTATTGCACAGTGAAGAAAGCGTTCACCTTTCCACAACAATCTTCCTCAAATACTTCCCTCAGAATTCAGGGACTCCATACCTCCAAAACATGTCCTCCTTAGTTTCTCTTTTCTTCATAAAAAGGTTATAGCCCTTAATTTAGTTTTATACACTTATTCTTCTCTGTCTGTGCTTTAGGTGGAGGCAGGAGAGGGAAGCAAGATGGACTGGACTGGAGTTGTTTAGTGTTAATATCACTGGTTTTGCCACAGTGATGGCTTCTGCACTTCAACTGAAAGTGTCTAGTATCTTGCACAACACTCTCCAGAGCTCAGATTACTAATAGGCTGATAATAGTGCTTTCCAAGAGAAGGATCTTTGCCTGCCACCTTGCAAAGTTTGCTGGAGTTCTGCCTTGTTTTCTTAAACACTAGGCATTGTCTTGGCTTGCTTCGTCTCAGCACATGGAACTATTTGTTGTGTGGAGTCTGGGACTAGCACCCCCATATGCCTTGCCTCCTCCAACCCACTGAGATGCTCTGTGGATCCAGCTCAGAGTCCTGACCATAAGCTGTATACAAAGACTTACTTTGCTTGACAGGTACTGATTTTTGTCTCTCACTACAGTTCCAGCCTGTTTTCTATTCTGAATCAATACCCTAATGTAGAGTATTTCTGCAGAAAGTCTCCCAGCATCTCCATTTCTTGTGTTTGTGTGAGTGATGAAAGAGTATATACTGAACTCCTCACAGAACTGAAACTGGCAGTGCCCTCAGTATGCTAATGGATCTTCCGTCCAAAGGCCCAGACTAGAGCCAGATCAAAGCAAAATTTCCAAACAGTGTTCAGTGCAGGCATCGAGTCTCAGCATCAACAGCTGAGCTCCTGTTACACCACCTTTCTGGCTGACCCAGATACAACCTTCTGTTGCTGACTCTGATTCCAGCCCACTTGGTTTCTTACTCAGGATTCAATTTAGCTCTTGCAGATGCAGTAGCCTGACTCCTCATTTTAAATCATTTACATACTGTTCTCAGGGTCCTTGATTTTTACTTAAAGCATCACTTGTGCTTAATTTTTTGTGACATTCCGTGATTTGTGATATTGTTTCTTTTGCCTGAACTGTCTGAAAAATCATTATGTGTCAAGTATTTTACCAGTAATTTCAAAAATAAGGTTCCCTTCTTCTGTTTTCCATTCTTCGTTTAGGCAGTCTTTCTGCCTGGTTAGGAATCAGTTGTTTCCAGTTTCCCTCCAAGTTTCAGCATGGTCAGGCTCAGCGGCATCCCCATTTCCACATTTCACACCAGGTGACACTCAGCAGTTGCTTAGAGGCCACGAGACAGACACCCTCTGCCTTCCCAGGATGCTGGAAGGGAATGGGCCAGCATTGCTCCAAGGGCTTTGAATAATCCAGTATCCTTTTTCACACATGGCCCCACAGAAGGTGCAGTGAACCAGCAGTTATGGGTTTGAGTGAGTGGTGAAAAGGGAACCACTGCTGCCTTCCTGATAAGATTTCTTTCTTGTGTCTTTGATGATGGGACATCAAAGTAGGCTTGAGTCTCTACAACATAATGCAGGAAACAAAAAAAAAAAACCAACCAGATCTTGGGAGCGGTGGAATGTATTTACAACCATTCTGACCCCAAATAAATGGTTTGAGCTTTAAACTTTACCAAACTGGGGTGACGTGGTGACAATGCCTGAGCTGAGAGGGTGAGAATGCTTGTCAAGGGAGCCATAGGACATCTCACCTTGCACACAAGGACGCTGGAGGTGACAGCACTGGCAGACATGCTGTCACTCTGTCAACACACTGAAAGAAACGGGGCTCTGGAAAAGGCTGATGACGAGCACTGCATGCCAATTTCAGACACCTTCTGCAGGGGTAGCCCTATGGATAAAGCCACAAGCTATGGGTGGATCATCTGCACTCACATGAGGCAAAATACTGATTAGCAAGTTCTTTTTTCAGTCTGGATCTCAATCAGGCCAGTGTTCAAAGGTAGAAATGTGACAACCTAAAAATAGCGGTCAGAAGCACAAGTTGGAAGCCATCATTGTATTTGGGGTTATTTAGACTTGTGAATGGTGGTTGTGAAGGTCTCAGGAATTATAGAGCTAACTCTCTTAAGGCATTCCTCTTAAGGCAAAACAGTGAGATAGGAAATTAATGCATCAAATTGGAACCTAATCACCTCAGCAAAGAGCTTAATAATTTGACTTTCATTTTATAATTTACGGTTGATTAAAAGGAATACGAATTACACATCTGTGTGACAAGAATTGATTCAGACAGTGTAGGGAAGGAAGGAAGTCAGTTTTTTCAAGTCTAAATTTTTTCTTTCCTTTTTTTACAGTGATGTACTGTTTACAACATAAAAGCAAGAGCTGACATGCTTAGCTTTAGTAGCGTATGAAAATGTTTCCTCAGTTCATGTAACAACTCTTCTACCGCAATGTACTTTATAGAAGTGACTGCATCACCTTAGTTGCCATGTCTGGCTGAAATATACCCTCCCTAACAACCACCTCTGTACTATACACTAGAAGAATTAAGAAATCAAAGCTCCTTGCCTTTTTGTATTAGTGAGGATGTCCAAAGTAAATTATAGGTTGCCAGCAACCCTCCTTTTAGAGTTTTACCCTGACTCACCTGAAATCCTTAGTGTTTGCCTTCCTTTGGCTTTTATTAACTGTCGTGGTTTAAGAGTTAACAAATTGGGGCAGGGTGAGGATGAACACCTGGTAACTGTAGGACCTTTAGGGGTCAGAGGGCAACTGGTATTCCCTCCCCTTCCCTGCCACACTCTATAAATCACAGAATCACAGAATCACAGAATGTTAGGGATTGGAAGGGACCTCAAAGGATCATCAAGTCCAATCCCCCTGCCAGAGCAGGAACCTAAATGACATCACACAGGAAGGTGTCCAGGCGGGTCTTGAATGTCTCCAGAGAAGGAGACTCCACAACCTCCCTGGGCAGCCTGTTCCAGTGCTCTGTCACCCTTACTGTAAAGAAGTTCCTTCTAGAATTTAAGCGGAACCTCCTGTGTTCCAGCTTGCACCCATTACCCCTTGTCCTGTCATTGGGCATCACTGAGAAGAGCCTGGCTCCATCCTCGTGACATTCGCCCTTAACATATTTATAAACATTAATGAGGTCTCCCCTCAATCTCCTCTTCTCCAAGCTAAAGAGACCCAGCTCCCTCAGCCTTTCCTCATAAGGGAGATGCTCCACTCCCTTAATCATCTNGGAGGGAATGGGGAGGGGGAGAGAGGGCCGATAGGAATCCTGCTCCATGGGGTTTGCCCTGAGCCTTAAACGGAGACATTAACCCAGCAAAGTTGCATACAGCGCATCTGTTTACAAGCTTGAACAAGCCAGTGATGTGCTGACAATTCAACCTGGGGCCAAACACAGCTCTAGCTCTTCTTTATTCTGCAGCAGGCCAAGTCTCTCACACATAGCCATGGCTGTGGTCCTAGTGGTCCTCTGCAGGAGCACAATCCCCAGGTCCCACTGCTGCCCTTCCTATGCCAGACCCTGCTGGCATTATTTGAGAAGGAATCTGGTGTAAATGCATATTGTCCTTTGTCTTAAAACAGCCACTGTGTTCAGGCTTTCATAATTCAACAAGCGTCAGCAAATGTTGCGGTGAAATGCCAAGATGGTATTTCTGTTTCTGCTCCATTTCAGCGAATTTTAGGAGTACCCTCTGAAGCTGTGGAAACAAGCAAGGATCTTTTTAAAAGGCCTGAAAGACTCTGAGTTACCATATTGCTGTTAAATGTGGTCTGACACCCATTAATCCACAGAAATTTCTTACAAATCCCTTGCAATAAGAAAATAGGTGTGGAGGAAATAACAGCTTTGCAAAAGTTGAAACCCGTGTTTAATTTTCTAACAGGGAGAGTTTATGAACCTGATTCCTATAATTAATACCTACACACACAGTTCCCTGTCCTGAGTTCCATCCAACAAAAACATTGGTTTTCCAGTGAAGGAGAAACCTGTGATATTTACCACAGCAAGAAGGCCAAGCACAGAGGACGAGAGCACACTGCCCAGACAGTGCATAATGTAGCAGACAGCCTCACTTTCTCTCGCATAAGAAATATGGATACTTTTAGAAGCTAAGTTTCCATCTAGATCAAGAATGAGGAAATTATGGTGTATTGGCCAGATACAGCCTTCAAATTCATTTCATATAACCTTTGACATGTTTCTCTTCTGACATATATTATGCCTATGAAAAGACTATATAGCTCTCTGCTAAACAAATAAATAAATTCATGTGAATTATTTTCTCCAGTTGATTTAGGTTTGTCCCTTTCTGCCCAACGGGGTGACTTTCATTGTTTCTTGTTGTTGCTGCTGACATTCTTTCATCTTTCTCCTGTGCTCTCATTACTCCTCCCTATCACATTTTTCTTCTCTGTATTTTCATTCTAAGCTGTATGCAAACCCAAACCCATTTATTCTCAATTTATTAAAAAGATGAAAAATGTTTATTCAAAATAAATTCTTCCCACTTGAAATCAGCTTGCTATTTATAGCACTGAACACCAAATAAAACAGTCTATCTTTAAAAAGTGCTAACAACAGATGGGTTTTCTTACAATATTTGTCAATGACATTATCCCTGTTACAATAAGCAAAGTAACTATAAATAAACTAGTCGATATCTTAAAAGGGAACACTATGAGAGCTAGCTACGGAGTGCTTGTGTTTTCACTCCTGAGGCTACATAGCTGTAAGCCTCTTATTAAAGTCGTGTTTTCTGAGATTTCAGTGCACTGCGTGAAACTCCAAAGTTCTATTCCATGGCTTGCATTTTGAATACTTTACACACATGTTTGCATATAATTTAAAAAGCTCCTTTCAGCTACTATCATCTAGCTATCAAAGAGGAAGTTCATCCAATATTCTCCTACAGAGATATATATTTATAACATCAGTCAATCAGCAACTGGGTCTAAGTGCAAGAGACCAGATAAATCTAGATGTCTGAGTTCTGTCAGTAGCCTGTTATTTTATGACTTTGGGCAAATGATTTCACTCTTCTCCATGTACATGTGTACAGGCATCTGTAACTGCCTGTTACAGATTTAACTAATTTAACTAATTTAACTAATACCATATTAAATATTTAAATAATGCTTAGTATAAGAAAGTTCATTTTAATGGGACGTTCAAGCCTGAGATTTCAAATGCTATTGGACTGCAAACAAATCGAAAATGCGTATTTTTGTTTCAGTTATGAAAAAAAATGCATTTGTATAATACCCAGAACAACACCCCATCAGTTCACATGTTATCAGATTGTCTCTTTAATGCTATGATTTATTTAGAAAGGAAGCCAGTGCTCTGAATAAGCAACCCACTCTTCATGAATATTAACAGTATTAACTATCAGGCAAGATAAGTCCATGGTGCTGCAAGTGAACCTTACTTTAAGGTCAAAGCCATCCCTCTGGCTATTACTTGCAAAATGTACAAGACAGAGGAGTTGTACACGTTTATTTTTTCTACTCTATTTCTCTCTCTGTCTTTTTAAATGATTTAACTACCCAAGGCTCAAAACATGCACTTGTAGATGAGTTTACTTTTCAGGTCGTTTCTCCCAGCCTTTCTAATAGGAGCAATTCTCTCTTTGAAGCATATACAAACCATCATTTAAGTCTAAAGAAAAACATAGGCTAAGCGATGTCAGTTTTATGATGCTGTTTATTACCACCTATATTATTGCAGTTTGAGACAAGGATTACTCAGCATTTACTCAGTCAGATCACTGCTACACCAAATGAAGACAGCACAAGGTTGTACTAATTTAACCATTTTAGCTCCAATATGCATGTAACAGAAGAAAACTACAGAGTAAGACTAACATATGACTTTAATAAACAAGTAGGTTTCTTTTAGCTCTTACTTTGAAAGCCATGAGGTGAAAGGTAGAGAACTCAAATTACCAAGCTCATTCAGAAGTACATGGCAATTAGGAGCATCAAGCATCTCCTGAGTTTCTCCAACCTCTGCAGAATCAGGGTCACTTCACACATCAGCCCTCAGCAACTCATTTCAGCGAAATTAAAATTGAGTGTTAATGAAAACACAGAAATAATGTCATACACTGAAATCCGCTCAGCTATGTCAAGTACATTTCTAGAAGCCTCTTACTAAATGTAACTTCTAAATAGTAATTTCATTTTTTCAGCATTACTAAAATTACAATCTGAGTTGTTACATAACTTAGGAAGTAGTAGACTCAAGATGTTAGAACACAAATATCCTGAGCACCTTTTGCTAGTTTTGTGGCAAATATTTTTCTTAACAGGTTACACGCCACCCCTGTGTCTCCCCAGGTAGAGTCACTGAGCACATCATAGGATGTGTGTCGTGAACATCTGTCTAGTTCACCTTAATCACAGAAAAGACCTGAAACCCAAGCAGACCAGTTTTACAAACATTCCTGCAAGAACTGCAATACACAAATTACCATAAGATTGAACTTTATCTGTAAATGACAAAGAACCATTTGGCATGTGCAGAATACAACATGCTGACAAAAATAAAGAGCAACCACCAAGTGGGTGTGTGGAGACAGACATGAACCACTAATAAAATCTCTCTCCTACCTATCCTCATGGAAAAAATACAACACTCGGCAAGTTATCCCTATCTCCTCAATACTTCTTTCACAAAAAGTTTCTTTTGTTTTATAACTTGGATGAATATACTACTCACAGAGTCACTGGTGTGCTCTCCTAGCACTAACTAACTGCAATGTGCAAGCAGGCATCTTGCACTGAGTAGTTTAGGGGAGTGTATTTGGAAGGACAGGAGTGGGGAGGGATAACTAATAATTCCAGTAGTACTCTCGAATCACCTCCTAAAAAGGGTCAAAGTGCAACTGCCCTCAAAAGTCCAGGCCAGGTCTAGCCTGAATTCCTCACATTCGCAGAATTCCAGACACAATTAGGAGAACAGCAACGACAGGGGAAAAGCACTGACCATGTGCAATACAAACAACAATTATCAAAACCATTGCCAAGTTTAAATCCCACGGATTCATGCTTTTTTAAATGAAATAGTATTGATAAGCAAATCCATTCCAGCTAGGGAAAGTAAGGTAAGGCAAAGGAGTCCTTTGGTGAGGAGTGTTATCTACCCTGGCTGCTAAGAGTTGCAGTAGATTCCACAAGACTGAAGTAATTTGAGCTAAGAGAAGGTCGTCAGCATGAGAATGACACCTTTATTATCACCAATTTCCAGTCTGAGAGGAAACAACCATACCAGCTAAGGAGTTATCTGTACATTGTCCTAGGCTTTTCTCCTCTCACTCCTTCACTAAAACATGTTATCAAAGAAAATACAAACAAAAACCAATTTAGACTAGAAGAATCTTCTTTATTCAAGCCAGCAGAATTTCAAACACCTTATAACTGCTGATGAGAATGTGAAGAAAACATTTCACAGCATGGGGCAAACAGAAATTTTTAATTTAAAGCATGCAGCAGTTTCATGATTTTATTTTTTTTTTCTAGTATGGGCTGAAATGAATACAGAATCCTGCAAAACCAGTACCAGTCATGTAATGTACTGATGTGACAGGAGGCAAGCTGTCACCAGCTGGAAGTTTCACTTGAAACTGACTGGATTCATACTCTATAATTAACGTATATGGAGATTATTCATGGAATGCATTCAACTTTTATATGTTATGCCAAAAAACTGATTTTCTTGATTGACTTAACTACCAGGAGACACACAGTAATGTATTAAGATACTGGCTACAGTCCAGATCTTGCATCTTTAAAAGGCTTGAAAAAGGTGGAAAAGAAAGGGTTTGAGGCATATAGAATATCTCCCAGATGCAGACATAAAGACTGAGCTTACCAAGGAGAAGATTGACAGGTGACATTGCTACAGCATGGATACATCACGGGGAAAAATAGCAGGCTTATTAATTGAAGAGCATAATCCTCAGTGGTCAGAAGCTGATGCCAGATAAAGTTAAATTAAAAGTAATGGTTTGTTTGGACTTTGTCAATCATCGAAATAAAGCTATCAAAGCAAACCTTGCTTAATTTCAGATCAAAACCGGATGCCTTTTTGGAAGGCATGTTTAACTTAAACAGGAAGCACTGAGTTCAACATGGATAACGGGATGAAGTGTAGCAGCTTGTGAAATACAGAGAGCAGACCACATTATCGCCTTCCAGCTTTAGGCAACATGAATCCCAGAGTTTTTTGCTGGACTTTAGTCATACGCTGCCCTCAACAGTTCTTATGCATTCCGCAAGGCTCTCTGGACCTCCACTTATAAGTCATGCTATACTATACATTCTTTGCGTGAACCCTTCCTCAGCCTGCATCAGAGGAAACTTGTTAGTTCGCTAAAAATCCATTTGAACAAGTTTAGCAAAAAAAAACAAAGACAAATAAATCAGCTGCGAACCCTGTGGCTCAGAACCTAATTTTCAAAATATGCATAAGTTGGTGACATGAAAATCAATTTCCTCTGGAATGTGCTTCTCCTCAGCAAGGGCTATTTCAATGCCAATGTACTCTCTCACATCATTGGGTTTGGCTGTGATACTATTAAATGGAAGCGGCACCACTTTTTTCCCCTCACACAATGGATAAAACCCTTCATTTTCTGAAGTCACTGAGTAGGTTTTAAAGTCGGGGAGGGGGGTTAATAGCATTAATATGTGTATTTTGGAAGAAACAAGGCCTGAAATTTTCAATGTAAAAAACAGGGAATATTAAGTTGCAGTGACTGAGAAAAGCCATTGGGAGAATATTCAGTCAGAGACTTGAAAATACAACCGTACTAAAGCAGAAGCTGCAAGTGCAGTTCTGAGAAACAATGAACCAACCCCACAAAATAATCAAATCAGACAGTTTGTGCCAATTGTGTGTTTTCTGATGGGGCTGAGGGTGCTTCTTATGGATACAGGATGTATTCTTAACCAAATGTTTGAGATGCCCTCTTCAGATCTGGTCATAATAGGTGAGAGTGGAAAAACACACACAAAAAAATAATGTAAAAGAAGAAACAAAGAAGAGGGAAATGGGAAGGAAAGGAATATTTGATGAGAAATCTTTCTTGTTCTCCCCTGAGCCCACAAATCCTCAGGACCACCCTGGATATAAGTGAAAATATGCCAAAAGAAAAGAGAAAATGCCTTTCACAGAGTGGTTACATTTCACCGTTTGGCTTTAGAAATGCCAGGCTGCCATTTTGAGAACTTATATAAGAACATAGCCTTTTACCCTCATTTTCCATTAGTTACAAATCATTTCCTATTAGCAGTTCATTTTAAAAAATTGTGACAAAAATTAGCTGTTGGAAAACAGCATCAGTCATATTCACTCCCAAAGGCAAACTTGTTTCATCCCATTCTGAATTCCAGTTAGTAAACAAATCTATAAATCCATTTTGACAATGTCATCAGATCAAGTCTGGCTTGTTGGGGACAGGGACAGGGGTTTGTTCAGGGCAAGGAACAACTTTAGAGGAATGATAGAGACTTACATTTAAAAAAATCTGAAGTGAAAGAAAACACAAACCGTGCTGAGAAAAATAATTATAAAATCCCACATCAATCTCACTTCTCTATATCCAGCAGCATTTGAATTGGGCCTGTTTCCACCAGGAGTGAAGGTTCTTCCATATTCCATATGGGGAAAAAAAATATCCATTTCAAACTACACTGCTTTTACAGATTATTTCTTTTTGGTGCCAAATCCAATAGAGAAAATCAATCATCTTCTTTCATGCATTTGAGGAGAAAAGCATTAAACATAGTAGTTTCCTTTGGTTGAGGGCAAGGAGAGTGCCTGGGCTACACAGCAGTAGGATCACACCACTTGCATTTGAATGCATGTGCTTCATGAGGCACTCATATGGGATTAAAACACACAGACGTCCTACACCTTTTTATATGGCAAGGGGTTACGTGACATTTTCCATTCTAAAAGGGTTGTGGCAGCTTTTGTAAAAGATAGCTTCCTGTTTAAAAAAACCACAAGTGTCACAGGAAAAAAAAAAGAGTCCTAGACTAGAGAAATCACCTTTTTTATGCCATGATGTTTAAGTAAAATAGAAATTTTCAGAGGTTTATATTTATCCTCGTATGTTTTTCTAGGGAAGCTCCAAGTCAAGAACAATAAATGAAACAGGAACATTTGGACTATGCCTATACCAGTAAATGACACAAGGGCATGCTCCCAGGCCCCATGATTTGGTTGTGTGTATCATTCACTTCTGGCATGGATTTGACTTACGCTACAGGGAGCACTCTCAGACTACTTCCAGGCATAATTTGGAAGTTAACTTGGATCCATTGCTAATAGGTGGTCTGCATGACGGTTTTGTAGGGTAAGACTTTAATAGCATAGCTATGAGCTGCTCCACATATATTGGCTTCAGGACTAGGTAACGTTCTGGTCCTCTTGAGTTTACTAGTCTAGACTAAGTGCCAGACTGATGCTATCGCTAAAGCAAAGCACACTCTGCGAGCAATGCTGCTGGAGCTGCTCTTTAATCAGAAGATGAGAGTCTCCATGCTGAGTTAAGCTCTTCTCCCAGTTTCTCTCATACAATCCCACTGGCTCCCACATCCTCTAGAAAAGAATGGAGGAGAAAGCTCAACTCCATGGTCTGTGTCCATGGACCCCACGCATAGCCCAAATCCCCCTTGGGTAGCAGTTGGCCAACTTCTCTGTTTCACTTATTCCAAGTGGCAGAAAGCTTAACAGGAGTAACTCACAGCTTAAATAGAAATAGTTACATATGGTAGGGGGATTATTATAGTTTGACAACATACATTTCATTTACTTTTATACTAATGTTGGAAATCATGCACCAATCGTCTTTATTAAATTCATGATATTTTGGTTGATGAAGCAAATGCCTGTGAAAGTTATGAAATGCCACACTGAGCTTTCTGTGCAAATATTATATGTCTATATCCTCCTTTAGTTTCCTCCTAAACCGGTTTTTCTTTCCCTTGCAATTCCTCACTGTGAAATAAATGTATTTCCAGCTGTATCTGTGGGAAACAAATAGCATCATGCAATGACCAGCTAGGAAATGCACACCTGTCATAAACTAAACAGCATCTCATGGGATATATTGTATTCCATTCCCAACTTACCAAGAAAGGATACAATGGAAAAAATGGTTTGGTGTCAACTACCAGATGTTTTCAAGCCTCTCTAATTAGGTAAAAATTAAACAACTGCTATGGTCTATATTATAGATATTTTGCAGATGTGTAATTCACATAAACATACAGAATCTGATTTTCATTTACACTGAGGCCTCTTTACACTGCTTTGGCATCACAACATCACTTAATATTGGCCTAAGTTATTTAGATTTGCTTTTCAAGTTCCTTTTTCACTAAGAGAGTGTAATAAACAATTTCACATAAGCATATCAGAATCAGGCCCGTAGTACGCCAGGGAAGACTTTAGCGCAGAGTCTTGAGTTGTACCAGAAGAAAAAAAGAAGTCTTACTCTCTTTTACTATTTATATTTCTATGTAGAACAAGTCTGCTCAGAATGAGTTAGGTTCTGTTCATCTCTACTGTACATCTCTGCAAATCCCATTGCATATTTAATTGTAACTGTGATTGATTTGCTCATGAGGAACAAAAAATGTTGATCTATGTTTTCCTTACCCACCCAAGCCCTTTTCCTCAGGCTCTGTGCAAACCCCCAAGCTGCAAACAATTCAGGAAAAAAAATAATCAAGTAAATCCTGCTTGTATGAAAACAACAGCAGTTTCTCATGTTAAAAAAAAAAAAAAAAAGAAAAAAGAAAGGAAAATCATCATTAGGCAAGGTAAAAGGGTAAAAATTCAGTAAGAAATCAAGAAATCTAAACTGACCCAAGTGAACTGTTTCATTCTGCTCCTAACAATGAAGGTGAAAAAAATGTTCCTGTGTTCTTTCATAATAATAAAGATGGTTTAGCTCACTGTTCGCATTCATCTTTTAGTAACACATACATGAAGTCATAAGATGAAGGATACTTTGGAAGGTACATAAAATTTTGCTTACAGAAGCTGAATATACCTTATTTGTACCTTCACCTCAAATAAAAATTACTAGAACTCTCTACACTCAAATACACATTTCTAACCTAAGTAATTATTTTCTAAAAGAAAGAGTGTCCATTATACAAAGAACTAAAAACAGGAACATAATTGACAATAATTATCAGCATCTGTCTTCAACTATTTCAAATAAGCTTTTCTCATACTCCTTAGTCTTGAATGTCTGTATTAGTACTGACAGCCACACAGTCTCTCCACTAGGGACTCTACTGCTGGAAAGAAAAGTGTGATATATCATATGATTAAGAGAAAGAATGCCTGGACTGAGAATTGTTATTACTACAGAAGATTAGGTAAATGTACGTTCACGGGGTATCATTTTGCTCTTGGAGAAGGCTGAATCGTGGTTATGAATGTATTTGATTTCTTTCTCAGAGTTCCTGAATCATTATTTATCTTTTAGCCACCTGGTGTAAATGCTAATTCTTCTTAGAGATGGGCAGGCAAAAAGTGTTCTTAGAGTAACCATCACTTTTGGTAAGGATTTTTTAATTATTATAGGCAGTATCCATCTAAACTATATTGCACTAGTTGAAAGCTTTTGTCCAAAAACCTAAGAAGAGAACATGTGATAATCCTGAAAAAAATGTTATGCTTTTTTTTTTTTTGCTATGTTACAAATTACTTGGAAAAAAAAGAATAGGAAAGTGAGTGTTAGTCTAACCTACACATTCATCTATATTTGGAACAGAGTTTTGTGAACTGCAGAGAATTCCGGCCTGGATTTCTTGTTTCATTTCATGCTCATTTTGTGAATACATTCAAAATTACAAGGAGGGAATATTTTTTAGTCCACTTCAGTCCACAAGGAACATGAGGGTGACAGCTGCCCCCTGTTCATGGACAGTATAAGCAGAAGTAACATTAAATATGGGCTGACAGACCAAAAAGAGTCCAGGAGACATCAGCGGTTGGGCTACAAACACCATTCCAGTAATCCAAGATACTGTGTAACATGCATATTACACAGAAATCACTTATATGTCCTGTTTTGCTTCATGCTTCATTAAGCTGCATGATGTCTGAAGAACACCTCTTCCCTCATTTTGTGCATTTCAGTCTCCATGTTAATCTGTGTTCCAAATCCTGTCATAACTTTTCCATATCTTTTCTCTTCTTTGCTTACCAATTACATCTCCATTTCTCTATTCTCATACAAAATTTTCTGTAAGATTTGGTTCAACCACTTACTAATTCTCTTTTTTTCTTCAAATCATCATTCTTCCTTGTGAAAGAACAGTATTACTTTCTTGGCATGATGCAGTGTTATCCAGATGCACTTGAGCAGGCTCTGAGCTGAACAGCCAATGTCGGGATATATCAGCATGCACTACCAGGTTTGGGTTTACTTGCTAGCTACACCCTAGAGAACTGTTAGTGTAGCTCTGCTGCTTGTAGTGCCCAAGCTATGAAGCTACGAAGCTAGTGCAAACATTGCTGCACCTCACAGCATTAGCACACAGGGGACATGCTTGCCTCAAGTGCTTAGCTGAAGGATCATCTCTGTATTTTCTCGAAACAATAAACCTTCCCATTTCACACAGGCATGAAAAAAAAAAGATGCAAGAGTATAATGCAGGTTAAGATACAGATCACAGGTTCAAATCAAAATACATAGTTATCCTTCCCTCTAGATCCTTCTCTATACAACACTACCACTAAAGGATTCAACACAATTCTAGAGACCCCAACACAAGAAAGACATTGAACTGTTGGAACGGGTCAAGAGAAGGGCCACGAGGATGATCAGAGGGCTGGAGCACCTCTGCTATGAGGACAGGCTGAGGGAGTTGGGGCTGTTAGGCCTGGAGAAGAGGAGGCTCCGGGAAGGCCTTATAGTGGCCTTCCAGTATCTGAAAGGGGCCTACAAGAAAGCTGGGGAGGGGCTGTTTGCAAGGGCTTATAGTGACAGGACAAGGGGTAATGGTTTCAAGCTGGAAGAGGGTAGGTTTAGACTGGATGTCAGGAAGAAATTCTTCACAGTAAGGGTGGTGATACACTGGAACAGGTTGCCCAGGGAGGTTGTGGATGTCCCCTCCCTGGAAGTGTTCAAGGCCAGGTTGGATGGGCTCTTCAGCAACCTGGTCTAGTGGGGGGTGGCCCTGTCTGTGGCAGGAGGATTGGAACTAGATGATCTTCAAGATCCCTTCCAACCTTAACCATTCTATGAATTTATGAATACTGATAACAAATGGGTTGCATCCATCACAGCAACTTTATACTTAGTGGAGGCATTGAAGAGGGCACAGGACTGGCAGTTGCATGTTTCTTCACCCTTCAGTTGAGCCCAGCAGTTAGCTAGGATGTGTTAGTGAGATCTTGCCCTCAGAGATGTGCTGAAGGGGATCTCAGGGCAGGTGGAAAGGGCCTGCTGCACTCACATCCACAGTACAGAGCACACTGAGCAGGCCCACTTCCCAGACTCCTAAATGATGCTTTCAACCTGGCTCTACTCCTGTCCCTCTGCACCTCCTAAGACCTGTCTGAAGACAGAAACCTTATGCAAGATGAGTCTCACAGTATGGGCACTAAGCCAAAACACATGGATCCTTCACATAAAGCAAGAACATTTTCCACTTGTCCAGCAAAGGTACATGTGTGTGTGAACCTGGCAACCAGAAGAAGAACTGATCTGAAGCTGCTGGAAGCAACTCACAAGCATCTGCATCACTGAATGGCACTGGGGAATATCAATAGGGCTGTATGGAATGGAACTCATGACAATCTCAGTGAGTATTCGGAGTATTCAGTATTCCTTATCCTTCTCACCATCCTGCTCATCCTCACCAATGGAAGCATTTCCTTCTTCTGGTAACAGCTTCCGTCCCTTGGTCACCCTTTTCTACATTCCTGCATTTCCAGCGGCACTGGCAAAACCGGCGTATATACTATCAGGAAAGTCTTCTTCATATCATGGGGAGAAGGGAGCTAGAGTCAAGAGGGTCCCATAAGTTGGACCCATGGATTCTGCCAGCCCACCAAAGACAGGCATCAGTGACCACCCCTGCAGTAGTGCCCTGTTCCCTTGGGTCTTCCTGCTACAGCAATACCAGCATCAGTGAGTAGATACTCCTTGAATAGCCTTTCTTCAGCAAGAACACCACAGGCAATCAACAGCCAGTTTCCTCATTCCCCTTTATGTCTGTATCCCACTGACTCAGGCAATCATATCATTTAGAGAGCCCTACAGTTTCACTTCCACCTACTCCTTTTCCCAGCAGCTCAACAAGCCCCCGACCACCCAGCCACATCTCCCCTGAGCCTCCCAGCTGGGCCAAACTACTACTTGGGGGCCCCAGAACGGACCCAGCTTTTAAGATGTAGCATCAACAACAACAAAACCATTTGCAAAGGAGTTTAATTACATTTGGCCCCTCCAACACGACTGAGGGGATAGAAGGAAGCAGGAATCAAAGGATCTCTTTGTCCTGTAAGAGCACCAAATACAATATATCACCAAACCTCAGCTGTCTTAATAGCTTCCCTTCCCAAACACACCCTGGGACTTGTAAAACAAAAAGAGTCATTAAACCATGGGCCTCACCTTAAGGAAGTTCACTGTTGATCTGTAATCTCTTGGTTTTTATCTCTGAGGAAAAAGCAGTGGCACGCCTGGAGAAACCTCTGTCTAAGTCAATCCCTACAGCCCTGTTTGCTTACCCACACCGTGTGTCTCCTCACAAGTTAAACTGCAAACAAGACAGCTCCTACTTTCAGTAAAATTCAAAGAAAGTCTTTGTTGAGTTGTACTGGGAATCTAAAGAGTCAGAGCAAAAAAACACGGGTTTTAGTCATTAGAATGGGGGATTTGGGGGATTAAATGGGCCATTCTTTTTTTTTTTTTTTTAAAAAAAAAAGAAGTCCATTTCTGACTACAGCAATATTTTTATTCTGAATATTATCATTCCTAGCACAAAGGAGGAACAGATGGAATTTCTGCTCCTGATTGTAAAGCAATTCAGCACACTCATATTGACTGGGTCAATACTGAATTCCTGAGTCTGAATACTATCAGTGAGTGCGGCCCTCTCCTCAAAACCACAGTATTTCATGATGTGTGCAACACTGAATGTCTGAAATGAAGCATTCAAGTGTAAAGAGAGGGATTTTGGAATTTGGTCTGTGATTATGAACACCTTTCTATTGGATTGGGCAAGTATCACACATCACTTCCCACGCAAAATAGATCATTAATGTCTTTTCATAAACATTTATTTTATCCTAGCAACACTAAGCTTAATAAGAAAAAAATATTTTAAAACTCATATTAGTAAAT
Source organism: Baryphthengus martii (assembly GCA_013396935.1). Taxonomy (NCBI): domain Eukaryota; kingdom Metazoa; phylum Chordata; class Aves; order Coraciiformes; family Momotidae; genus Baryphthengus; species Baryphthengus martii. The sequence continues at coordinate 19,594 of VWZK01022245.1, forward strand.
CCTACAGAGAAACAAAATGCAAAGTTTTAAAAAAGATTGTTTTACCCAAGATTGTTCAAATTAACAAAACAGGTGGATGTATGACAGTCATAACTAAGTAATGTTTGAAATTCCTAATCAATCTCCAAAATAAAAGTATCTTATTTGTAAAATGCTGATGAAATCTTAAGAAAAAAAAAAAAAAAAAGTTTGTCAAGTTCATCNAAAAAAGTTTGTCAAGTTCATCATGCACAGAACCAGAAGTAAAGGGTTTTAAACTGAAGCAAATGAGGTTCAGGTTAAATGGCAGGCACTGTGAAGCACCTGTGAAAAATTGCCTGAGGAAGCTCAGAGATCTCTATCACTATAATTCCTGAGAAGAGGTTACATATATTTGGCAAGGCATATATGATATATTAATCCAGCCTTCTCTGGCTCAGGAAGGAACAAGAATTTTTTTCCAGTGGAGATCACTGTTCTGTGTTATCACAGCTGTGGTATTAATTTTTTAACATATAGTACTTACTATCTAGCACTTAAGAAACACATATTGTCTCCTTGCATTTATGCAGCTTCCTTTCCTTATTTTATGAATAAAAAAAAAAACAAACCCCAAACAGAAAAACTGTCTTCTTATAACCTTCAACAATCCTACAGCAAAGTCAAAGATTCAGGAATTTCAGCTCCCATTGTCATATTCACAAATGGATGTAATTGTTCTTCATAATGGGCTAAGCAGAGCTAAGTTGGGGTCTAGAGGCATTAACCCACAATTTCCTTCCTATGGTTGGTTAATTTCAAACAAAATATCATTTAAAGCAAGCTTTATTTGTTTTACACATAGCAGCTGAACTTGTATAGATATTCCCTCTGCCATCATCTTGACATCATAAAAGAAGTCTTAAGAGACTTCTACCGACAGCTCCATGAACTGACTGTGATGATGCTACATGTCACTTAAAATGCAATAGGGAAATGGAGAATTCAGCTTTAACAATAAAACTTCGAGAAAAAAAAAATATTAAGTCTCTTTTAGGGATTTTTATCATCTTAACTGGTTCAAAATACGTTTTTCAGAGTTTATCAAAGGCACTCATAAAACTGCCTAATGCTAAGAAAACAAATACTGTTTGGGTTTTTTTTTTTGATTCTCTGCTTCCACTTACTTTTCTGAAGACAGAATTGTATTAGAGGTCAATTCTACTGTATTTGTTTTTTAGAAAATAGAAACAAAAGGTGCACTTTCAATACATGAAGTTCTTCTTACGAATGCTTTAGAATTTCAAGAATCATATTTGATAAATGAATTGTGATCAAGTGTACTAGAAACAAAACACAGAAAGCTAACGATGAGTGATACACAGGTAATAAATTTGCAGACAAAACCCTTGCAAGCAAAAACTAAAATAGTGAGAATTGAAGAGGTATTAATAAGCCATATGGAATGTTTTGGGATAAGATAAAATACACCTGAAATACCTAAGTATGCATACCTAAGTGTACATTAAAGGCATGGAAACACCCTTTGCCCTGTCTCCCCACCAACACCAGTTTAGAGTCCTTGCTGGCTATGTGCACCCTAAGAATATTTTCCTGAAAAGTAGTTTGCTGAACTGAGTGCCAGGAGGATGGAAAAACTCATTATTTATTATATTATAAGAAACTTGAACTTCTTGGATCTGTCTCTTTGGCTATATTTGCCAAGAAGCATAATGCGCTGGAAGAATAATTTGAAAATTAAGGAAGATTTAACTGACAATGACATCATTTTCCATTTTAGTTATAAAAGTTTTAACATAATGCTAGGTTTGCTGTTACAGCTTTCTGTTTTAGCACCATCACTGTACCCTATCAGAAAATGTATATTAGCAAGCACGATATATTTGTATAAACTGTGGTACATATTTGAAGACCTATCAGCAGTAGTTTTCTCCATTTAATTATAACTGCACCTAAGCTTGTATATTTGACCTCTTTTTTTTTTTTAAAAAAAAAAAAAAAAGTGCCTCTACTTCAATTTATACTTAATCTTTCATAAGACACCCTTTATTAAGAGTGACAGTAAAAGATGTTCCTAGAAGTAAAAGAATGGTCTGTGCGGAAGCTGGGGTCCATATATGTACAAGGGCTACCTCAGGCGATATCACCTCAGTAGTTTTGGTTTCTGGGCTACAGTTGACAAAGCTAAGTACAGTACTTAGGACCTACAGGAAGGAGGAAAAAATTGATGCTCAGAAGCAATATTCACACAGCCAATGTGCTGTGAAGGTTGACCTTTCTGAAGTCTCATAAATATATAGAACCACAGTCTGAAATTACAGCAAGAACTGAGCTCTTCCAGAATCTGTCTTTGGGCATGGGAGCATTGACTTACCCTTAAAAATTCTTTCATTATTGTAAGCAAGTTAGCAGCAATGGTGTCTACCTCTTTGCACGACATGGTTAGAGTATTTCTGCATTTGAGCTTTTTTGAGCAACAATTCCTATTTTGCCAGACACAGTCTTAACTAGACATTCCTCGGTTATGGAGAGAGATAGACAGACCAACCTCTTTCCATCCTTCACATGGACCAAGATAAAAGGCATGTATTGGGCAAGAAAAGACCCAACAAAAGAGCCCATGGTGATTCTGCAGCCCAGCAGCAGGGGGATTGATTGATGGGGAGGAGTTTTGGATCCCAATCCCATTTCCACAAGCTGTTTACATATTTTAATCTAATAGTTTATTAATTCAAAACACACAAGTAGTCCCAAAGTGCAGGGAAAGCCAATTAAATGAGACGAATAGCGCGCACCAGAGCCCACGAACTATAGTATTCATCTTTAATTGTTCCTTTTGATAGCTTATTTTGGAATGTTTGCATATATAGATTATCTGACAACATATAGGTGCTGGCTTGAATAAGGATGAATGAGATGATCAGTGAGGCTTAACATATCATAAATACATGGGATCAGTTTTTAAGAAATAATCCTGAAAGGGATTCTTATGATGAGTCACTGAGACAGTAATTTAGAAGTAGCACACGCATGAAAAACTTCCCAACACTCAAAACCAAACAAGAATAGACAAGAAAAGAACAAAAAAATAAGTGCAAGACATTTCCTCTTTACTTTTTTTTTTCCTTCTGTTCAGTGCTATCACTAACACATGAATATATCAGATGCCCAGCTATCACAGATTTCAGGAAAGGCTGCATATTTTATTTAAAAAGCTAATAATAACAAAAATGTGTATTTAAATAAAAGTCAGACCTTCTAACCAGTGAAGAAAAGACAATTTTGTTTTTTCTAGTGCACCTTCAAAAATAGATCTTGGTAACAAAAAACCACATTATAGTTCATGATAATTTAGTCATAAGATTATGACAAGAAATGGAGATAGGTGGGCTTGAGGAAATTGATTGTTAGGCAGACAGTTGGAAGAAGAGAGCATAATAAAGTATGTATCTCCTCATTTTGTACTTTTATGAGCAAACATCTGTGGTACTCTCCTGCTTTACCAACACCAGTGACAGTCAAAGTGGTACATCACAACAAGGCTACCAGGAGTCAGAGCTCCACCCATGGGAGCAGCAGCTTGTGAAGAGGGACAGAATAAGGGACATAGTAACTCTAAAACCCACCAAGATGAAAATACACCAGTCTGCAACATAAAGCATTTCCTTAGGGTCTTCTGAGAAAGGGAGGACAGGAAACTAGGATATCAATGTGTCAGCACAATCCTTTAATAAGGTAGGCTGTGTCTGATGTATAGCAGTATTTTGACCTAGCATCACACTTTCTATCAGAAAGTCTCAATGGAGCATGGAAGAAACACCAAGTTCAAGTGAGAAAACAAGAATTGAGTTGAAAGAATGCAAGCCCACAACAACCAGCAGAAAACATTATATATAGTATTTTTTGAGTTAATACACTGAAGGGATAAAGCCAGGTATTCTCCTGTGGTTTAGCTGTTAAAAGGGCAGAATGAGAGAGGACTTAATACTATCTAATCTTGAGCCAGTCTAACCTGTCATGCATTATAGGATTGTTTCAGTAGCTGGATTCATCCCTTACTTATCCCCCTTTTTATCTATCAAGTTGAAGAAATACCATCTGTGGAAGAACCTACCAGAAATGACACTCAAGCAGCAGCAGAGAGCTGTATCAGAGGCACTGATTTGCTGTATTCAAGAAATGAAAACAGAATTAAGACCAAGACCTGCTAATACATATCCAGTGAAATATCCGTTGATGACCAAGGTCAAACAACAAAGTGTAAGACCTGGCCTTTCCAGGCCTAATTCTGTTACAGAACATGACGGGCAACTTGGTAACTCTAACTGTGTCAACGACTCAGTTGTCAAATCTGAAAAACTGAGATAGTTAAATCACGCTAGTCTGTAAAGTGTTTTGAGATCTAGGGGAGCACATGTTATGGAGAAGCTCATATTATCCTGCACTAACTTGGAATGGGAACTCTATCTAGTTCACATTGCAATTCATTTTGGTTGGTTGGTTTGGGGAGCCCAGGGCCTGAAGCAACCATAGACTCGGGTTGTTTGGAACCTAACCTGGCAGGAAGCAATTTCATGTCCTAAAGAGAGATTTTACATGATGCATGCAATGAAATCAGGCTCAGTACATGTGCATGTAAGTTTGGAGGCTACATCAGACTTCCTGAGCACGTAGGGATTAACTACACAGAAGCGATCTCACTCAGCACACTACCAAGGTGCCAACGGGGGTTGATTGTGGCTTCACAACTCTTACGACCAGGACTACTAAGGTTTGTTTCCCACAGATGTCCCAGCAGCCACACTTCACTGTTTCCCTTCAAGCTGTCCCTGACTGCGGTCCAACATAGCCAAGGGAAGGGATAATAAGGAAACTTCCACTGAGGGAACGTATGTTGTTACATAAATGCTTCCATAGGCCTGACTACTGTTTCCTGAGAAAGGAAACTCCATTCATCAAGTCTGTAATAAACTGACATCTCATCAGCAGGGGAAACAAGAGGAAGGCACTTGTGAAGGGAGAAATCTGTCCCTCTACATATACGAACTGTTTTCCTTTGCATGCCTAATCTGTGAGGTGACTAAAGTTTTACCCACTAGTGCTGTAATACTCACATGGGAAACATTAAGTTAAATATTACAAAATTAAAGTGTAAGAGTTATTGGAAACTAGAGCTGAGCAAAATATTAGAATTTTTATCCTGGGGGAAATTCTAATATTTCAACATTTGTTTTCTTCCAAAATTAGGACGGAAATGTTGAAATACCTCTTTTTTTTTTTTTCATATAATGAACATATTCTCAGCCACTTTGACATTACACTGAATTTGACAAAGGTGTTAGAGCATCTCCTGGGAATTGTTGTTAAGGTACCTTGTACTTAGAATCATGTTAACAAGGGATATTTTAGTTGGGTTATTGAACCAAAGCTGTAAAAGAATGCTTGGGGTTAGGCAGAACATTAATTCTCATCCTTTTCTTCTTTCAGGTTATTTAACCCTTAGACTCCCCTTAGCAAAAAAAAAATAAAAAAATAGTTCTGTTCTGAAAGGGAAACAAGTTTTGCAATAGTGAAGTCACACCATTCCATTTTTAAGATTTTTCAACAGTGTTCTGGATTTTGTGTCTGAAACTCAAAAACGGTTCTTTTTTTTGGGTTAAACTTCAAAATGAGAAAATTAATTTTGGTTCTCATGTTGTTGTCAAAAGGAATTATTAATATGGATTGAGGAAATGGTTTCAATTGGTCCACAATTGAATTAATAAAAATAAACAAATAAATCTATGCCTTTTTTCATTATCTTTGTTCTTCATAGGCTTCCTGATCTGATTGCACACCCCCACAGCTGATTGTTAGTCTAGGAAGTTGAAATGGTACATTTCAGGAGTCTGACACCCTAGCAAGAAGCATCCTCGGAACTTACTATTTTTGTCTCTTCAGGAGGAACACTTCTTTTGTCCCGATACTGTGTTGCTGGGTGTTGCTAGCTGCGTAGATCACCTTTGTTATCAATTTTTATTATGTATTGCTGGTATGTTGGCTGAAGTCTGTTGACTTACTGAGTAGAGGAAGTAAGAGCAGAATGGAAAAAAATCTCAGAAAAAATGCCCTTATGGAGGTGAAAAGATATCTCGCTGCAATTAAATGCACATAAAGCCTCTTGAGAAGCAAAAAGAGGGGACCCTGCTGTGCAGATTCTTTTTGCAGATTTAATCAGCCTAGAAGTTTTCCACTTACAGACCACTCATTGATCTTCTGATGTTAGTTTAGTTGGCTGGTATTTTCTAGACATCTGAGGTCTCAGGCCCTGAAACCTCAGATGTCTACACAGACACATATGCTTTTTAAAAATCTCTGTTCATATTTTATTGGTGTTCTCATACAAAGGCTAAAGGTTACGGTTTTAGTTTAAGCATAATATTTTCATGGTTCATAAGAAAAATCTGTATTAGTTTTCAATTTTGGCAACTTTCATTACACCCTAGTGATTCCTAGAAGTCCTTGTACTTTCCTGCTGGTGAGAGATACTTCCCATAAAATAACACAGTATAAAAATAGTAATTATTAACTCACTGTGATGTATTCTGTTAAGGTGCAGAGAACGTATTCAAAGGACTAAATTTATTCAGTGTCCAGCTTTGTGGCCTTATTTTCCAGTTCAAAATTACTAAGTTGCAAAATATACTCTTTAACCAGTATTAGAAGTCTGACTGATGAGAAAGACGGGAGCTAATCCTAGTTAGCTGTAAAAACTTCATATCCTGTAGCGAGCAATAGAACAAGAGGAAATGGCCTCAAGTTGTGCCAGGGGAAGTTATATCGGATATTAGGAAAAATTTCTTCACACAAAGGGTTATGAAGCGTTGGAACAGGCTGCCCAAGGAAGTGGTAGATTCACCGTCCCTGGAGGTATTTAAAAGACCTGTAGATGTGGTGCTGAGGGAGTTTAGGGTCATGGTTTCACGGTGACCTGGCAGTGCTGGGTTAATGGTTGGACTTGATGATCTTGAAGGTCTCTTCTGACCAGAATGAGTCTATGATTCTGTGTCTGACAGGCAACTACAACTCAGCTGACTGAGGATTTTAAAGGGTCTGTGCACAGCAGAAAGGTAATACTTTGAAAACAGCTCTAAAAATTAGTTCCAAAAATCCAGCTCTGGGTTCTGACATATTGTTGAGGTTGATATCTGCATAAAGAGATTTTGAAGGATAATGAAACTGTATATTCAGATATTGATCCAATAGAACTTTTTTTATCTTTTCTTCCAAAGGATGCCTGAGTTGTTATAAATGTGTAGATTCTGCAAATTCTAAATAATGCACATAGGAAGCCAGCCTCATTCACCACACACACACGTAGTACTGCTCAAGTGAGTATCTTTCTGAGAGGGGTAGGGGTATGGTCTAGAAGATACCTTACATGTATACATGACTCATCAACTGCAAAAGGTTAGCTATTGATACGGTGAAGTTAAGCTGGTCAGCCTTCACTCAGACTGCCTGAGCTTAACATTTAGGCATTGCGGATGAAGGGTGATCCATCTTGAATTATGGGAATTATTCCTCAAAGCTAACTTCTGGTCCTGTATCCCTTTTCTGCCTATAGGTGTAGATACAGAAGAGTGGCACTCGTTTACAACACGTGTTTATGTTCCTCAATCATCCTGTGCAGAAGCTGCTGCCACAAGCTTTCCTAGGCTAAGGAAGTGTAGCCTATTAAGTAGGCTAAAGAAGGTTTGTGTCTTTCCAAAGATCTCTATGTCTTGCTGCATTTAAGATGGCGTTTGTGAAGGACCATATATGCTCAGATTGTGTGCAAATCTGTGGAAGAGTGCACATGTAGTAGTATTGCAAGTGGGTTTGCTGTGACTGGTCAGTATTGATAAATCTATTTTTGTCCTTTTGTAGAATTCATCTCATGAAAGAAATGGAATTTTATTTCGTTAATGCTTTTATAATGTTTTGGGAACTATTTTCTCCAACAAGTCCCCTTTGAAGGCCCATATTAAATTTATATATTCTAAGACTGGAATATATTAATAAGTTTTCAGTATACATTTTAAACAAACTGAGAATGTTTACAATTTTATATGCCTGTCTTTACAAAACCCTTACCGACTAGCAGAAGTCCATATATTGAAGTCCATTATAAAACAAAAACACATAACAGGAATAAATATTTCTAATAACATGAGATGTGTATTTTAGAGAACTATACCCTATAACATATTTTAGATCTCACCAAAAAAAATTATTGTTGATCAATTTTCTGTACATATTTAGCTCAGATAGCTTTCTAATAATTTCTTACATTTCTTTAAAAGATATCTACCAAAAATTACCTCCAGAGGCTTAAGTAACTTGTTGCTTTGAAGTGGAAAGGAGAGCCATGAGCAAGAATACAGAGAAAAAACAATACTGGTAATCTCACATAAAAATGTCATGCAGAGATCCAAAGCAAGTAGTATATCCATTTATATATTATAGTATATCCATTCCACAGATGGAGAAATGCAGAAGCAAGAAGAAGGAGCATCAGCCTATATTTTCAGTTTGGTGTTTTTTTTTTTTTCTTTCCCCTGGCTTTTAGCTTGGATATGTATTTCAACTTGTAGCTGTAGGGTCTATAGAACAGCACACAGTAAAGTCAAATATTAAAAAAAGATTAAACATTGTGAAACAGTAAAGATTATGAATGGAGGCTCTGCATTAAACTGTGCAAGGGTACCCTGCAGGAGACAAGCTTTAAAGGAAATTCTGATTATTAGCAGAATAATCTTATGAGAAACAAAGGTAAATGCTGTGAATTAACGCGATGCATTTAACTAGAGCTGTGAAAGGCTACACCTATTTTAGTATTTTGACATGTAAGTGAAATGACAAAATCAAAATCCATGCTAGCAGAAAATCATCTGCTGTCTTCCTATCAGTAGAACTTTACATGCTTCTCTAGTATTATTAATAGTATATGTTCATCATAGACTGTACAATTCTCACTAGTAAAAGCTACATTACACAGGAAAAACAAAAAAATACAGATAGGCTGGACATGTACACTAGAAGTTGTACACTCAGAGCCTACTCATGAAAATGGAGACCTTACCACAGATTTTGAGAGAAGCAGACCTGCTTTAGTTGAAACAATATAAAGAAGGAATATTGAACTATCACTTAAATTCATGTATTCTGTTTCACTTCTCCTATTCCAGGTTCTTATCCCTTTACTGAAAATATTTCCTTCTCTAATTTTTCTCCTCCTTCTTTCTTTTATACTGCTTTATCTGGACATGCTGAATAAGTAATTCTATCTCTTGAGTTCAGTCTATTAGGCAAATTCCGAACATGCCAAAAAACGACTCATACAGATTGAGTTAGAGAATACGTCTGATATCACACTTTTCAGAACACTTAAATTGCACATGTAATCACACACACACTGTGATTTAATTTTTGAAATATATTCATTTTAATATGGTTTCAAAATTCAAATATTTTCCCCTTGAAAGTGTATGCCGTATAATCTCCTGATCTTTACATCAAGAAACTTAGAGGACAAAATGCATATTGTATATATTTAAAATCATATCAGAATCAACTGGCTTGAAAATTTCTCCAGGGAAAATGAGGAAAAAAAAATCCCTTGAAATAATTCTATGACTTCTCTATGATTCTCAATGAAGAATCTTCCATAATGAGCTCATAACCTAGGTCATGTTATTTCTGAAATGATAAGTCTATATACTCAGCTTTGCAAGCAGTAAAAATTTAAGCCAAAGGTAGTAAATAGCTCCGAAAGCTGAATTCCTGAATGAACCATTACAATAAAATTACACTTGCAGGAATGAGCAAAGAATATAGGATGTGTTTCATCTTTTAATACGTAGAGTTGAAAGAATTGCTCTTTTCATACTGCAACTTCTATTTCAAAAGTTAAAATACTCTCAGGGAAAGCAGTATGTGGTCCAAAAGTCCCAACAGGTAGTTATTGCTATGCACTTAACACACCAGTTAAGATAGTGAATATTCTGGTTTTCAGAGCATAAAATAAAAAAACTGTACTTCTTTTTTACATGTCAAATTCCATGTAACTAAATATGAAAGATTTTTTTTTTTCTGTGTTGGTTTGTTTTGGTTTTTTACCCATTTATTTCTGTAAAATAGAATACCTTTCCATCTTCTAACATTTGGAATAATAAAACTGCCAATACCATGTGTTGCCCAAATGATTCAGTGCAGCTACTCCTTTCTGTTCCAGACAAGGCAAAGAAACCTTGGGAAGCAAAACCGAGGCAAAACATATCCAGAGACAGAAAAAGCAACTGTAGCTCCCCAAACACAAATTCAGCTTGGAAAAGGCAATACTCCAAAATATTAATGAAAAGGAGGTAGATATCTCACCTCTACAACCTAGTTCACAGTTTCTAGATCTTCTAAGCATTGTGAGAGAAGATCCTGTCTAATCCCTAAACTGCTACTTCTTCCTCATTACTGAAAAGCCTCCCCTAAACCCCAGTTCCTCTACTTTTCACTACACACGCATTTTACACACTACACACTACACACAGTTTTGAAATTGAACACGTCCTACTATTTGCATTCTTCTAGAGTTCTTTGTGGATATTGCTTAGATTTGGGTTCTTCTTACTCTTAACCTTTCTCCTATCTTCCCTCCCGTTATTTCTTATAAATCTACAGGCAAGACTGAAAAGCACTGTATTGCTGAGAATTTTTGGTCTGAAATACTTCCACAAGGCTACACCACCTAGCAAGGCATTCAGGTATCTTGATAGCACGTCCTGAATAATAGCAGTTATTAGGAGCTACATTGCAAGTGCTCATTTTCAGTTAACAGTCTGTCTAAGCTCCTGTAAAACTGTTAAGTTATAAATCACTTCAATCTGTTATTATAAAAAAGTGGTAGCACACAATTAGCAATATAATTATAGAATTGTTGAGCTCCACAAATTACACAGTCAGGCCCCCAACACACATAGCTGCAGGGCCCCAGGGCAGGCAGGAGATTTTTTTTCTTCTAAAGCAACAGATGTGTCAGGATGGATTAGAAAGCTTTTTCCAGATGCGTGATCTTCAAGCTTTTCTCCTTTTTTTTTTTTTTTCTTTTGCTGCCAAATCTGTTTTATCTTTTGAAATGTCTTCTCTAAGAAAACATACAAATCAAGATATGATTAAGAAGTAGCTGAAGGCAGTGAAGGTCAGGTTAGGACTCCAAAATTTAGCAACTCCAGCTTGCCTGTTGAAGTGAAGATGCTTGTGTGGTACTCGGCTAAGAGCCAAGATGTGAGCACACGCTGGAAAACACTCGCAGCTTCTCATTATAGAGGGAAGCCCAAGGCCAGCTTGCTTCTTTTCTCAGAAGAAATCCCTCCAAACAGAGAATATGTACAACTTGCTCTGATGAAGAGTGGAGTGACTTACTGACACCAGTGCTGCAGCTAAGGACACTCCTTTCTCCAGCGCAGAGCCCACCAAGCCTGCCTATCACAGGCTGGCTGCCATAAGACAGTAAAGTACAGCACTTTTCCCAAAACTTCAGTTAAGCCTCTTTAACTGAAAAGGGTCCTGAGATAAAATATTGGGTATTTTACACACATACATAGTTAAAGTGAGTAGTATCACCTGACTTCTATTTACAGGAACATAAATGCAGGTAGGCAAACAAATTAACCCACAAACCTACAAGAAAAGTCAGAAGTTCATTATCTTTCACAAAAACTGATGTTTTCAGGATATCACCAAAGTTATCGGTTCATCTCAAACAGTTTAAAACACAACCACGGCCCTAACCACAATTTGAACACAGCGGCAAATATTTCTAAAATGGGATCCAGTCTTCTCCTGTATTTTTTTTGCCCTCACATGGCCAGGCAGCTGCTATGCTCTAATAATAAAAGACTGGGAATCATCAGGATGGGTCTGCATCCTCCAAAAGAACAAAAGCAGCAGCTGCCTCATCTGAAGCACCTTTGATAAATCCCTGTTTGCGACACAGTGATACTTTGGGGGAACTTGAGGCAGGGGGGAGAGAGTAAAAGAAAGCTATACAAAGTAAGCAGCATTGCAAATATGTCTAGAGAGCAAAGAGGTTAAAAAGCAGAAGAATTTTCAGGCTGCAGTAGGCTGTGGATCTACTTTAGTCAAAAGGCATCCTGTCTCAGTGTCTGGGTTCAGTTTGCTACATAGCTGCATGCTAAAATTAGTTTGATAGCTATGCACTTATTTTAATGAGTAGCAAAGCAACTGCTGGAGTTGCCTGTAGCTGGACTGGTGGATCAGCCTATAAATTACAGTTCTACTGCCTACACTTTGGATTTAAAAGTCCTAACGACCTTTCTCTCCAATTCGCTAATTATTGCAATTTTGATAATTTCATATGATCACCTTTTTACTACACAAAATATATATTGAAGAGTTTTACTAGTTTGAACTGGCTCAGCAGTCAAAAAGAAAAGCATTTAGCACTTCTGCCATGCTTCTCAGCGTGAGTGCTGAGTGAACAAGCAGGTATTCAACTGTTAATTTAGCAGACTTGTCTTTAGAGGAACAGCAGTCTCACAAAAGCGCGTACACAGATGAACAGATCATTTTACTAAAAGGAAGAGAATTCTCAGACTGCTTCTCTTCCAAATGTTTTTGGGTTTTTTTTCTCATCATTTTTGGCAATGCCTGAAGAAAAGAGGCTTTTTGAGTGGCAATCCCTGGCACTCCCTGCAGTACAGTGGTACAGCCCTGCTCTCACAGCAAGCCCCTGAATGAGGAGCTCAGGATTCTGCTCTTATCCATCAAAGCCTCAATGACCTTCACCTGCCCTCACTTTCTGCAGTTCAAGCTCTCATCACTCTGGCACCCCCCATATACATTCAGCCCTTGACTGAAGGATGAATACATGCCATGGGTACAATTGGGCCCCAAAGAGAGATTTGACAGAGGTTAGTACTATGTTTCAGTTGTGAGCATCTATTTTAGAAAAAACAGCCCTAGCATGCACCAGACACTTGTACTGTGACTTCCTATTTAAACCTTATCAGCTTTACCAGGATCCAAAATAGAAGACACCAGCTTCACTAACACCGGCACCTTCGCACTCCGTGGTGTTGAGCTGTTACACCATCACCACCCAGGGGTCAGGCAGCAAGACTGAGTTTTCCAATCAGGAGATCTAGACAGACTGCCTGCATCACTCCCATGGATACCCTGGCATCTGTTTTTCTTCTCTGGCTTTCATGGTCTCAGATATTTATCAAATTAAAGGTCAGTAGGATTCTAGCACTACGTTCTGCGTCTATAACAAAGCAAGCAAAGAACAGGATTGAGCATGTATATCCAGAGCTAACGAGAGCTAATTTCCCTTAATTAACACCTTAACCACTCTCTCCTCTCATCAAAAAAACATCAAGAAATGGACATCCTGCTCTTTCCAATTCTTATTAAACTATCTGAAAGGTCATACCAGATTATCACAGTGGTTCCACTTGGTTATATAAACCGCTCTCTCCAAGTCTTTGCCCTCTGGGTAACTTGTCTGTTTCTACTGTGAGAAGAGAGGCAGCTCACCTCACACGGCCATGGTATGTACAGTGCCTGGTGGGATGGTTTCCAGCTTTGGTGCACCCTAATAAATATCCATAGTCCCAACTCCCTGGCATCTGGCATTGGGTACTAGGGTTTGCTGTCAAAACCTGCTCAGAAGCAAAGAACAAGCAGAGCCATGAGTGACTCGACTTTCAGTTCTTCAAGTCCTTTTCAGCATGTGTCTAACCATTGTGGAGTCTCTTTGAGGAAACACCTACTCATAATTGATATTACTTTCCTTTTACAAAATTCCAGCATAGAACTATGGATGTACAGTAGTTACAAAGGCCAAAAAACCCACAGGTAGATACTCTGTAGCAGCAGGAGGAATACTCTTTCTGCACGTAGGCAAGAAGACTGCCCCTAAGATCAGGGGAGAAAAAACATTATTGGGATCATTGAAATCCAGGGATCTTCTCTCAGTTTGGATTGCAGGCTAGCATGTGAGCTACATCTTGATCCATCTGAGAGGGAGTGACAGCAGCAGAAGAAAAGACAGTGACAGGGAAGGCTTGCTCTACACCTTTCTAGTTACCAATAGACTAGATTTTCTAGTCTTTGTAGAGCAGAGATTAAAAAATGTATCTCAAATCATGGAATCATATGAAGAAATCCCAGCAGTTTCTGATGCCCTCTGTAAGCACTTTAATTCTTCTAGCAGTAACAGTCAAAAAACACTCCAACCCTTAGGATTGCAGAGTGTTGTTTGCTTTTCACACTGCACTTCAGTGAAGATTATTCATTGTCAAGATTAATACTAACCAAACCAGACTATTTAGTTGTAAATTAGAAAAAAAAAAAAAAAAGGTCATTATCTGCAAAGGGCTTTGTAACTTCTTCCTATGTGTCCTTTCTCACACACAGCTTGAGCTGCTATGTGCCTGTCTCTGTAAGCCTGCGGATAGCCAGCAAAATCCCCATGGCTGGCTGCTGCACAGGCACAGGAATGCAGGAGAGAGTTAGTAAATCCTGATGAGTTAGTTAAAAAAAATAAACCTAGGCGAACTGTGATTTCAGTTTTCACTATGCATTATATCATTCCTGACTAATTACTCCAAAACTTGTTGCTTTGAGATTTTATTTCAAAATAATAAAACTGAAAAACACTTTACTATTAGTCTTTCTAATTAATTAAATGCTGTAGAAATCATATTAATATTGGAAAACTTGGCCAATTCATTAAATAGAAACTGCCAAAACTATATTTACCTTTAAAAATAATTAGTCATACACACTGCAAAAAATGCTGGGATCTTAAATTCTCTCTTTATAGCTTGTATCTCCAGTCTGCAACATCAAGCATAAAGCAAAAAAACAAACCAACTCCTCTGCCCTTTGTCCTCTTCTAGCTTTCATTGTTATTTATTAAAACAGAGTATAAGCAAAACCACACTGAATACTCTTCCACTTAGATTTTATTGAAAGGATCTGGAAGATAAAATTTATTCAAAACACTGAAGACAAATCTACACATAAATCTATAGGATTCTTTCCAGCCCAAATACAGAAATATACACAAACTAATTGTTTTTTTTTTCATAAGTTTTTGAAGAAATAGATTAAAGTTACATTTCATTTCCCTTTTTGCTGGATATAGGCCCAAGCCAAGACCACAGGTCCAATAAGTGAGAAATGAGAGCAAGTCCAAATTCTTAACTGGGTCTTGCTTTTAGCTCCTTAGAAAACCTCAGGGACCTAACTTTTGGAAATTATCAATCTATATCTAAACCTGCACTTTGAGGTCACATTTTGCATTAGTAATCTACCAGATTAGCATCAGATCATGCAAAAGGATAGTTTGAATGTCAAGCTGGGTAGCTTTTGCAATTGGACATAAATGCCTATGAAACTGGGATTAACAAATGCTGCTGCTGATGGGCAACATCAAATCACGAGCCATTTTGCCTCATTAAATCTCTTTTCTCCAAACCTAGACAGAAAACACAGTTAAGGGGGTCTTGAACAAAGAATATAAGCTAATTTTTGCGTAAGAGTTAAAAAAACAGGTGAAATCCCATAATTATATGAAGAAAACTGGTTTTTAAATTGTTGGTGATTTCAAAAGAATTTTATAGCTCCTCTTCAAATTTCTCACTGTCTTCCTCTCCTATTTCAAGAGTAATCTAGCAATTTCAGACAGAATTTATAGAAATTGGTAGCAACTTTTCAACTCATTTAACATTTTTGTGACTTCTTTCTATGAAAAAATGCCAAATATTCACTGCCTATGTTAGCTACTGGCATTTGAAATACATCTGTAAATTGCTGTCTAGCAATGTTTGAAGGGAGAAATTTGCCCTGAAGAAGTTTAACTGAAGTGTACAAAACCCAATTAATGTAAAGCTCTGAGACGAGTATTCCAGAAGCTATATGTTTTGATATGAAACCAAGACCATAATGTCACAAAACATGATAAATTTATTTGTTTGCCCTACCACGGCCCTTCCAATTTTTCAAAGGCGTTTTGTAAAACCATTTTGTGTACGGACAAATTAATTTATTCCAATTACATTGGCAAAGAGCAAGAACAAGAGCTGCTCTGACATAATACATTCCTTTAAAATGACAAATAAAACTGCCTGACTGAAATTCACAACTCAGGGGGGAGGAAAAAAAAGGAAGTTATAAGGAGGGAAAGATATCTGCTGCAGTGCTTTGCAAGGATGAACAAGTTCCAGTGGGAAAATAAAGGAATGCTTCTTTTTCTAAGGAGAAATTAAATCAGACTCGTTTGCTTTGATGTTGATGGGAAATTACTGTATGCTTTGAAAAACAAGGAGCATACTGCTATTCAACTGCAATTGCAATGGAATTGAGTGAGAGGAGAGAGGTGTATGTGAGAAGAGAGGATGGGCAGAAGAGGTCATACACGACAAAGCACAGACAGAGTTGCCCCCAGTGATGTAAAAAGGAAACAGACAGCTGAGGTTCACACCAGTTACCCACTGGATTTCATGGCTATTGTTTATAACACTTTGTAAAGATTATTTATTTAGTGTTAATTAAAAAATTCAGCTCTAAGGGGGAAAAAAAGCAGATGTAAAATTAATGTCTCTATAGAGATGGAAGTGGCCCATTTGGAATTTCAAAAGCAGGAAATTCATGAAAACTATCATACAGTGGAACTGTCAAGCATTTAGTAATATCAGCTACTTAAAGAAAATGCTCAGCATCAAAAAGGCAGCGTCTGCCACTGACTGCCACTCACACGTAACGGTAACTTGTTCAACAATTCATGTCCATGTACTCAACTGAACTACCCAGTATGTGAGGTGCTATTATTGAAAATGTTCCCTTTATTACCACATAATATTACTAAGTGCTATAATTAAGTACACACTGCAGTATGGAGTGTACACTGCTCACTCAAAAGACAAATCCATGCCAAGCTTAATATCTATGTGTTTGGGTTTTTTTAATTTAGAAAAGAACAGAAAACAAGCAATAATGAATAGGACTATAATACCAAATTGCTATTTTTATTAATAAACTATGCATGTGATCCATTCAGGCAACCATGAATTAATGCTGGTTGATCGGTGTAGCCTACAAGCTCCGCAGATGACAGAAGTGAAGCAGGATTGAATTCTGCCTCAGAGCCAAAGAACAGGATGAAACATTATGTTAATTTTGCTTTTTCCTCCATAATTAGCTAAAATAATTCTATTGCTGTTGCTGTCATTATTCTTTGACCAGCTCACCTTATTTTAGTATATTTCTCATTTTAGCTTGCCTTTGGTTAAGGACCTCATTCTGACCCCTATTACACAGAAAGATAGGCTAAGACAAAAAGTGATCTGCCCCTTATTTGTTACTTGTGCTGTATCTCAAGGTATGGTATGATCCAGAATATACAAGAAATGCTGTCAGATGCAAGATAATAATGGTCATCTCTTGTCCTCAGTGTAAGACCCTTACTTTGGGATGGTCTCGGAGTCCTCCCACTACTTCCCTTGTTGAAAGAAGGAGGAGCATCTGTCAGAACTAAGCCCATATTTTGCTGATTTAGTGGAATCATAGTGGACTATGATTTTCACTCTGATCTACCACCTCCACGGGAACAATGTACCAACATCACCATCATTCTCTTCAAAGCAGATGTAATGACAAATGCATACACATTTTTATCAGGACTGTCTACTTTGCAAGATTTAAAGTAGGAGTTCTAGATACAAGCACAGAAAAAAAAGATAAATCAGTAATTCATAATTAAAAAAAAATTCTCACTCATACTTAAGCAAGCTCCTGCCTAGCTGTTTCAGCTCCACTCTTCAAGAACTCTGCTTGTTTAGGTCCTGGGACCTTGAATTCGAGAGACATCTCTATTTCTCCAGCTGCCTCCCTGGAGTCAGATTTTCTTGCAGATTCAAGTGCTCCCTGACAATCTATCTAGCTCGTTTTTCCTGACTATTCAGCAGAATTTCTTCATCTCCAGTTTGTATATAGCCATCCAGGAACACGTGATCTAAATATGAACACTGATGGGACTAGCCAATTTATGTGTTTAAAGCCTCTCTCCTATTCTCCTTAGTCAGCCCCAGTGGCTGACTGCCTCCACCCATTCCCGACTACTCCTTTGGTTCACTGGAGATTACTAAAATACTCATATTAAATGTCATACGATGCATACATTTTGTCAAGCTTGTGATCTGGGTCCCTTGCCAACTTTCTGTGCAGACCACACAATGCTTTCAAATATATGAGAAGCTAAGAAGAGAAGTCCAGCACTACAGGACCACACTGAAGATCAATTTAATTCAGAAGCTGATTTCAAAGTAGTGAATATTTTGGAACAGAGTAAGAGACAAAGGCAAGCAGATAGAGATATTTCTTGTATATTCTAACAGTTCCTGGCACTGCACAATTTCGGACTTCATGAGCCAATGGTTGCATCAGCATCTTAACATTTAATAGGCCTGGGTGGAGTTTTCTTCCACAAACTTGTCTCATTGCCGTGCCTGGAAATGCTAGAAATTCAACATCTCTTCCAGTCACTTGCTTTTATCGGGTTTCCCATGACACAAAAGGCAGTGAGACCCATAAGATGTTTCAGAAGATAAGTACCTGGAAGACAGACAGTTGGCTCAACTTCAGTTTGGATGAGAGCTCGATGGTGCTGCTAGATGGAATAAAGCCTTTCAAGAGTGAGCCACAAGCCTGGAATTAGATTTTAACTGAATGCATCGGCCAGCCTGTGTTTACAAACCACTGCATATTCCAGGCAGCTTTCTCAGCTGCAAGACATCCAAGCAACTGCACCCAAAAACTTCAGCTAACAAGCAGATGCTTAATTTCATGAGCATGAACAGGTGTAGCCAATCTCACCCACCCCTTCATCACTCCAGAGCTGAGCTCAACAGAGGGACCAGTCATTAGTTTCAGCCGGCCTTATGTGTAAGGTTAAGGCTGTGGGGTTAAACAGCCTAATGATAATGGGGTTTAACTACAAATTTCAGAGTTGTTTCAAGAAGTGGGCAGCATAAGCTTGTAGTTAAAGATCCAGCAGATCCAGCTACTGAAGACAGAGCTCACTGACCCAAACCTGGCACGCTGCAGACTCCAAGGCAGAATAATCTGGCTATGATTTCCTCCATCTCTAAGAAGGAATCAGAGTCTCTGCATCTATACAGTACAATTCAGATTTGCAAACACACATCACAGACAATAAATGAGACAGCCCTGAAGGGAAGGAAGCATACAAATGCCCCTGAAGAAGTGAAGTCAATGTGGGACCTGATTCCAGGAAGGAGGATGCATCTTTACCTCTGTGCAGCTGCAAAAGCATTTGTAGCCTTTAGAAGGACTTAGGAGGTCATGAAAAAGCATTGGAAATACATCCTTATATTTCTGACAAAAATACTTCTCCTAAGGCATACACCTTTTGAGAACCTTGGTGGCACCTATACACTCAGATAGATTTCTCTAGTTACCATGGGGGCACAAAGTTAGAGTCCCTGAAGAACTCACCCTCAGATTCTAACAAGACAAAAATGCAGGAGGAGTCGGAGGCACGGAAGGACTTGCCCGGAGTCACAAAAGCTCAAAATCATAGAGAAGAAAAGCAGCCCTGCTTCTCCTGAATTCCAGGCTAGTTCCCAATGTATGCAGCCCCAGGCTCTGTACAAAATTCAAGCCATATGAATTATAAAACCTGAGACTAATGAAGATAAACCACAGACAATACTAGAAAGAGGAAAGTAAAGTGGATGTACATGGTATAAACTCATCAGGGCCAAGAAAATCACAGAGAACTATTTTGATTAGCACAAATAGATTAAATGGATACATATTTGCACAACTCCTCCAAGAACAATTTCTTGAGCACGTGCTGTAATAAAAATCAAATGCAAACGGGAATTGTCAGACAAAAGCCTACAGAAAAAAATATAAATAAACATACATACATATATATATTTAAAGGAATACTCCAGAGGTATATCCTGGAAATCACATTTGAGCTCTTCTTTCCAGGCTAAGCTGCTTTGTTCTGAAGTCAAGACTTTAAAAAAGCTGTGCTGTGAAAAGCAAACTAAGAACTGACCCGTAATATTTGATTTCATGGGTAGTTGTAATTTTATTTTCAGTCCTTTCACACAACTGCTAGGTGGGTGCATTGTCCTCCCAGCGTTTATTCAACATCAAAATAGCCTAAAATATCATTTAACTGCATACCAGAAACAGGGTGGAGTGCTCACCATATCTTTCAGCTCAGCTTGCAAATATTTGCAGAAGGAACCACTTGCTTGTATATATGGAAACTAAAATCCTAACATATAGTAGTAGACCATACAATTCACTCAGCCATAGAGAAGGAATCTTTGTAGCATGATCCAAGCAATTGCAGGAGCCAGCTCATTTTTCAGAGCCCCAAGAGAGAAGAGTTATCAACTCTGTGGATCACTGCTGTCTACACCTGAGTCTCCCAAGACCGCTATCCCTCGCCAGGTTTGCTATCTGTACTATCGGAGGAAGAAGAAAGTCAAGGGACCAGATTAACTCTTTATTCTGGTGGTTTATCATCAAGGTAATGCCATTGGCTTCTTCAGCATGCACCGTTATGAGTTCCTGCAGACCTACTATAAATCCATTTAATATTATATTGGGAACACCAAATTCCTATCCTAAATAATAAAATTGCTGATGAAGATGGTCACAAAAGGGCTGATTCTGCATTCCCCCAAGCTCTCCTTCATATCAAAGGGGTTTGGAGGATGGCAATGCAAGAATGGATCCCAAATGTAACTGATTATTTTCCAGTGATGGAAACTTTAAGCCTAATGGAAAAAAAACCCAACCAAAACCCACAGAGAGATAGACACTGGTTTGAAACAAATTCCTGTACTGCATTGCCCCGCTATATATGAATTATTGCAATGCCCTCATGGATATTTTTAATTCTCTCGTTATATAAAAACATACAGATTCAGGAAAAATGGGAAGATCCCCATTTTAGAGAAAGCATGCTGATTCCCAAAAGACTGGAAATGCACTTCAAGAGTAATTTGTCTTAAAGCAAAGCTAAGCCATGGCTATTTTTGATGCAGTGACTGAACTCATAACTTCTAGAATGAAATAGAAACATTTGTCAAGAGTTGCAAACCAGTTGTTGAAAGGCGTGCATTTGTCATGGGATGTTAAATATAAATTTACACAAGTGTAGAAGGTTTTGCTGTGATGAGCCCTTTACAGAAATAGTTTATTAATGTTCAATTCAAGCTTCATTCACGGCAATTAGCAAAGCCCATCTTAGTGAAGTGTCTTTAGCAGCCCATATTTGTCATCTGGAGAAATGAAACAAATCACATAAAACCAGTTACGAATATGGGAGTGATTTAGAGTTTATTAATAATACAAAGAACAAACCTGTTTTCTGTTTCTTCAAGGAAACACTGTAATTTGGAGATTGCAATGCAAAATGAGATGGAGCACAATGATTAATCTGTGAGTTACAGAATAACTCCTATACATATAACAGATGTCTGCTGTGACAAGGGGCACATTACCTCCATGTTTATATTAAGAAAGAAGAGGGATTCAACTGTTTTATATGGGAGAGTTGTGGGAAAGATCTCAGAGAGCCCCCTATGAGAAGGTGGGGAATTATAAATATTTGCAAGTGTTTATTCAGGTGCCAAGTACAGTACACTGGTGAAACATGGCCTGAATGCAAAGGGGAGTGAGGGAAAAAACATCTGATCTAAATGTTACTGGATTCATTTCACTGGTACGGATATTGACTCAGTTCATCTCACTTGATCGACGCCAGCCTTGAGTCAGAACTTGCATGTTCATTAACATCAGATGTACAGATGACAGGATTTTTTTTTTTTTTCAAGATAAAATTTTGCTGGAGAAATAATACCACTAAAGGCAGTTACTTCTGAATAATTAGAAACACAGGAAGCAGTTTACCTTCATAAAGGTAGGTGGATGGCAGGCTGTTTGGAGAGATGGCATCAGCTACCCTTCTGCTTTCCTTGTGCTCAGCTTTGGCTTCAGCGGTGGCTGATGGCCTTGCTCTTCTCCCATCGCTGCCACCAGTTTGCACTACTAGCCCAAGTTCTTCAGGGAACATGAGAAGTCCATCTACCTTTGCCAGGACAGCAAGAGGAAGGTGGACAGTACCACTGCCTTTGAACGAGCTGTGGCAAGGATTTGGTGCCAGCCCCTGTTGCATTGTTTGGGTGCTCTTTGATTACTGGTGGGAGAATTTAAATGTTGCTGCCCCAAACAAAAACAAAACAGCAAAGCAGACAACAGACATAAAGGATAGGATTCAGCTAAAGTCACCTACATATGACTATATGACTATATGTCTCCTCATGTCAGCTAGGTTCTTCAGATCCCACCAGACTCAAACCACCTCATTTAAAAGTGTGGAGCTGTAATTGAGTTCCTGAACATCTCTAATGTCTGTTGAGCACTCTTTACCCACATGGGGACACCTACATGCAGACATCTACATGCAAGTGTCCTGATATACAAACTGATTATACCTAACCTGTGTCTTTAAGATAGAGAGACTGTGCCAACTAAGACACGGTGCTGCTGTTCATTGAGATGGACCTTCCCTTCTCACCTATACCTCCGAGCATTCAGAAAGACAAGTTTTGAGAGTCCTTCCAAGTGCTTATAAGCAGTGATTACAGTGTAGGGCACTCATATCCATTCTCCTCTCTGAAAACTGATCCCATCATATGAAAAATGGAGGAGTCACAACTGGCTGTTTCTCTCCACTGTTTCACAACTCTGAGCAGTCCAAATGACACACACTTCATTTCAAATCTTGCTGTTTAAGTTTGCCCCCTAATGGGAAATAGCTACAGTGCCCATCAAATCAACTCCCTTCTTCCCAACCATTGCCTGTGGGGAGAAGGGCAGGAAGGGAATGACTTCAGAGCACACTCAGCTCCATTTTCGCCCAGGAACACTGGTAGGAAATTATCCCAATTAATTTGACCTTAGGAACTCTGTCATCTGTACCAACACAGGAAAAACATAAGACTATCATCGGCTGACGGTTCTTTCACCCACTGAAATAGGTGGCTGGTAAAAATTACTTCGCTAAATTATGATGAATAGGGGGAAAAGAAAAAAAGTTAAGTTCCAATCTGAGACACCCTGAGGCTTCCCAAAGCCTGGCGAGGAAGCAGGATACCAGCTGAGCAGCTGGGATTGCACAGTGTTGATCAGCTCTGCTTTTGTTACCATTGATGGTGTCAACTTCCAGTTTCATTTTAAACCACTTCCAGAAGAATTCAGAAGAAAAAAAAAAATCAATTTATGTTATAGTGTCAGAGAAAACTGGAATTGATAATGTCCAACTGGCAAAAAAAAATAAAAATAATCAAATCTGCACCTTAGTTGCGCAGTGTAACTCATCGACTGACTAGCTAAGCATGCTGTATATTTGGGCACGAAAGATGCATTTGTGAAATCCCAATTGACTAAAAAACATAACAGAATCAGGTCTTTCAGAAAACAACCTATGAAATATACACTCACTAAAACCCACAGGCATAAGCGTAACTGTATTTATTTCACAGTGGTTGTTGGTATAAAACTGCAGTATCACCAGGCAGCAAAGCAATGTTTGGCTCACTCTCCATTGAGGAAAACTGAGAAATGCTGTATATTTAGGATTTGTAGAGTGTGCTGCCTGCCAGTTCTCTCCATGCTTCTAAAATATCATTTTCAACTGAGACCTGGCAATCTTATGTATATGTAAACAGTCCCAAATTATATGCAGTGCAAAACGTGCCAGGATCAGAAAACAAAGTGTTACTGAGAATGTCTTTTTCCTACAAGACAGAAGTTATTTTTGAAGGCTTTCCCTGAAACAGAAACTGGAAGTGCAACTATAAACTCCGAATCCAATCACATCTCTAATAAGAAGCCATTAGTCCTGCACTGTCACAGTAGCACCAATTAAAATCCTCTTCATTAGCAAGGATCATCACAGGAGGCAGGAAAAGGGACACATGATACTCTTCTTTTTGACTTCTGAATATCCCACATGCATCAGAAGTGAGACTATGAAACAAAGTGAGAAAAGAAAATCTCATACAGGATATGCAAAATAATATAAAGGTGGATTCCTCTGGAGAGGAAACAAGTCCCTCAGGCCAACCATGTTGAGCAGGCAGGCAAAGGGAAAGCGAGCCTCGGTACTGCAGAACACGCAGTAGCCCTGCTATATGTTCCCCAGGCTCTTGGCTCATCTAGGATTTCAGGACTGCCTAGCTTTGTCTTCTACACTGTATTTTGTATGATATAACAGAATGACTTGCAGCAAAATCAAGACAGTATTTGCTAAAAGAACTACTCTGCAAATGTAAAATAACAGACAAGTCAGAGGAATGCAACTATCCCACTTACTCTCTGATTTATCTGCTCTGCCTGAGAGTGTGGAGAGACAAGAGGAAGGAGAACAAGACTTCCAGTTTGCAAAGCAGGATATAAGCAAGGGATGGAGTACTGTGGTCTCCTACCGTAGTACTGTCATGGTTTACTATAACCTTTACCAGGATTGTGGACACGGTCTACACTTACCTTCCGAAATCCAAACCAAACACAACAGATTAACCCAAGGAAAAGCAAAATGAAAAATAAACTTAAGACAAATAATTTCCAAATCAGAAACATCAAGAAAAAACCCCAAGCTCTTCTACAGGAATACCTTTCAGACATACTTGAGCCTTAACGCCTTTTAACTGTTACAGGAAGAACGTAGAAAGCAGAAGGCCGGAAAGTGGTAAAAAAAGGAAGCAAATCCATATGCCATTTTGCAGCTGCACTTGTCTGGAGCAGGTGTTTGTACTGAAACTAAAGGATATAAAGAGCTTTCAGATTAGAAAAAAATAGCCTCTTCTGCATAGGTGCAGGAAGGTACAGACACTGTGAACCAATTGCAAGGGCAATTCTGACTGAGGATATTCACATGTAATTGGAGAAAGGCTTCTAGTCATCTACAAAACAAAGCTATGCAGCAGCCTTTCAAGAAGAGTAGTGAGACTAGAACTCAAGTCTGTAAGGACCCATTTCACAGATGTAGGTGATATGGCTGTCTAGGTTAGCAGTGGGCTGGACTAAGTGATTTGGAAGACATTTTCCAATCTACGTAAGGAACATCTCCATGTAATGAAGAAAATGAAAGATGGCACCTCCCGGATTTTTCTGCTGAGGTGATCTGCTCACTTGCATGTAAGTAAATAAAGTAGATCCAGAAGGAAATCAGGCATGGTAATTCCTGCAAAACAGCAGCAACAGGTTGGTAGGGACCTAAAACCTCAAAATGTTGAGCAAAAAGTTACATGGTGAGAAAAGTTTGATTTTCATCCATGATCCTAATTTTCCAGAACACCAGAATTCACCAAGTCCCAAAGTCAACATTTGTCTTCACAAGTGCTTACCAAGCCAAAATTGTAGTTCCATTAGCAGTATGTCCTGGGTACCCAGCGCTGTAACACTGAGCCAGAAGCCTGAGTTTGAATTACGGTGTTCAGCTTGGTCCTTCAAATCTTGGTGCTGTGTGAGAAAGGCACTCTGTCTAACCACTTTTATGTCCTTCCCACCGGCACATTCCTCCCTCTAACAAATTGGGGGTGAGGGTGGTAATATTTGGATTAAATTAATCCATCCGGAAGTGATCCAGTTTTAATCAACACTACTAAATGAAAACCCTACTTTTCCCCTCCACTGCCAAAAGTAAGCCTTAGTCTCCCAGATCACCCAGTACTGATGAACTCAGATGCCGTTTATGTATATATTCACGTATGGTCAGACAAAATGGAAAAAACAACTGCTGTCTTCCAACATATTAAAAAGATTCAAACCAGTTCATTCCCAATCATCACATTTGAAAATATGTTCACCACACTCGCAAAAACTTAGGACCACCTTTTATTTAATTATTTCCAGGAAATAGTGGAAGATTTCTATTAAAAGTTAAATCCCAGGACCACTGTTAGCAGAATGCACAATGTATGAGATCCTAGTTTAATACAGCTTTCAGGAGTTAGATTTTCACCATGCTTCAAGCTGTAGTTTGAAACAAATGTCTGGTTATTAGTTGAACCTATTACTATAAAAGTGAGCAATACTGTAGCGACAGAACATGCGAACAGCTGAAAGAAATACAGAATCATGAATCCTAGGCAAATAAAAACCTTTCATAAAGGAAACATTCCAAAATATACTTTCAAACAATGGTTGACTGCAACCAAGCAATTCACACCCCGTTGTGAAACAAACATTAATAATTTCTAGCAGACACTAGGGCTCAGAAACAAACAATGATCTCCTCTTTTCCCTCCCTCCACTTCCAGGCTGTTTTACCAAAAATGTGCTTAAAACTAGCCTATATTAAGACAAACAACCAAACTCACTTGCAGCTCTAAGGGGAGAACAGTTTAGTAAAGGTATTTTTTCCTCGAGTGCTATTTCTAGTAGAAAGCTTTTTTGAAAAAAATCATTCTACAGGCTTCAAAGCCAGCTTAACACTTAAAAAAATCACTTTCTATCAAAAGTATTTTTGGCATGAGCTATGGCTATTGTTTTCACCACGCCTTCCAAAAGTTGGTATGCTGTAACAGAGTGACTACAAGCACAGACTTCACATAGGTGACAGTGACTGTACACACTAATTTCAGTTACTTGAACTTGCAAGGAGCTCAAGGAGCTGAGTGGGGACAATGTTCACCTATGCCAAGTGTTAAAATAGCTACTGCTGTTCCTTAAAATGACTTCACACTTCAATGCAATTACTATTTTCCTATTGAAACTGTAAAGCAAATTTTCGCCTTAGTCAGCCAATGAATGCTTTAAGTTGTTTAAGGTATGCTAATAATGTTAATAAAACTTGGAATGTTAAAGTCAAGAGTTTTTGCTAAAACTGGTGAGTGACAATTTCTGGTACTCTTAGACAGGTAGATATGAAGAACAGCAATTAAATGTAAAGCACCTTAGGGCTCAGGTCTGCAGAGGCCCCGCAGGCTTCCCTCTGGTTTGCACAGGTGGGTCATCCTTCTCCCCAGGACCTCTCCATCATTAGACAACTAAACATGTGTCCGTTTTCTCTCTGGCATTAAGCCCAGCCAGTGTCAAGGGGAGGTAGCTCGCTCGTGAGTGAACCTCAGGCAGGTCAGAAGTTTTTTAGGTCTGGTTAATCCCTGAAAAGTTTGGTTAGTTTGAGAAAGCCCCATCTGGAATAAAGGCCAGTCTGCTTATGAGGCTTAAAACTGTAACAAAAGCAGATTTTCCAGAGATTTTTAGCATTTTTAATCATTAGCATTTTCTGGTTGATCTTTTACCTTATTATAAAACCAGAGGCTGTTTTCATTTTACCTAAATCACTCGCCTGTGGCTGAGGTACAAATTTCAGCATTTCAGAGGCCTGACTGACATGCAAAGATTGCATATTATTTTTTTATACCACTTACACTGTCATCACCAGTGTACATATCTCACCAGAAAAAAAAATAAAAAGTGTTCTGAAGAGTTTAGCTAAGCTGAACTTCTCTCTTCAAAGAACAAAAGAGTTTGTTGAAGCCTGATGAGACTGACCGAATTATACAGAAATCTTAGGAATCTGTTACTGCCCAGTAATAAAAGCATAACAGAAATCAAATAAAGGCACTTCAGCAACAAAATTACATGTAAATAATTTTGTATTACGAAACATTACAACATGCCTTTCTAAATCTTTTCCTTCTAAAACTTCCTCTGAAAGTTTTTGCCCAAATTAAAGATATAAGAGTTTTTAAATGTAGAAATTTGAACATTTTTTTTCTGTTGCAAATGGTCTGTAGTATGCCACATTTCAGCTGGATTGTTTAAGGTTTCTGTACAACCATGTTTTCTGTCTTCCCTCCTTCTTGTACTTTATAAATAAAAATAATTCTGGTTTGATGCAGCCCATCATTTGATATAAACTTTGTAGAGCAGAGATCTATCTATCTCTCTACCCACCTATCTTTTCCCATGGTACTTAGAACAGCAAAGACTCAATTGGACTCTGTAGTACAAGTATATACAGCAAGGATGGTACAGAAAGCAAGAGATGACTGATGTGGTGCTTCTGTTGCATCAGTCTGAGCATTATTAAACTCTGAGGTTGAGGTTGTTGTAGAAAACTGGCAATTCCCTGCAAGAATCTGCCCCAGGAATTTATTTTGGTTTCACTTAGAAAGCTGGCAAGAGAACTGCTAAAAAAGATGTCTCTTGCTTTTTTGTCTTGCTTGGAGAAAGGAAATGCTTGCCTATTAGTGGTTCTCATTAGTACAACATGGGTCCTCCACTGTGAGGGACAATAATGCCCCTTAAGGCAGAGGGAATAGTTGGTCGAAGTCTGCATTAATATCTTCCCTGTAGACTTTTAGGATTTGTAACATTCAGGCAAACACATCTCTGGCTGTTCTACAAGCCCTCTGAAATTCACTACCACAGGCCTTCCCTCTATTCACCACTTTGAGCAGGCAAACTGGAAATGATAAAAAGATTTTAGAGAAAAGCCATTCTGTCTCCTACCTCTGCATGTAATTCCCAGATGTTTCAGTGCAAGTTCAGCTTTCCTGCAGGAAGAAAGAAGCAGCAGCTTATGCCTGTAAAGACTCCAGAGTGGGCCTTGTCCTCCATGCTCAGAGTTCTCCATGACTTCTCCCAGGGTGGATAATTGAATGAACCCCAAAGACAGTCTTATTAAGAAAATGATGATGGAAACCTGAACCAAAACTACAAGTAGAGCTCTGTGTGACTCAGGCCATACGGAAGTGTTTGGATGAATCTGAAGCTTCATTTTCTGCTTTTGTCGCTCAACACACCTAACCATGCCAAGACATGGCCCATAGTTCTAATGTTCCAGAACAGTCAAACAGATGTCGATACTCTGCCTGGACTCTACTTGCAGAAGTAACATAAAGCTTTTAAAAGTGAAAGCTTTAGAAACTCCAAGACATATCAGGGGACAAATGGCATTATATAAAATTTGCACACCAAAGGAAAAAAAAAAAAAAGGAAAAATGTTTAATTTTAAGCCTCATTTGGGTCTTTTTTCCTACCATGGTTCTCCTTCTAAACACTCAGCATGGAAATGAGGTTCACACAGACCACTTACATCCTCATTTCTTGCCATCCAAAAGTTCAACTGGATTGAGCGTTCAAGAATATGTTTCTAGGGGGAAGGAGTTAGCACAATCACCACTTGCAAGTGATCTATGAAAAAAAGAAAAAAAGAGAGAAATTAAGTGGATCTTTCTTAGCCCCACATTTAGTGAATAAAATACTGACGTCCCCTCACATATGGATGCCAAAGGTAAGTTTGGCTTCTTAGCTCCATGTGTGTATGTAGAAATATAAAACCACACAGGGTTACAAAGCAGAAGCTATGCTATGTTTGCTTAACAAATGAAATATAGATACTTAAATTAAAATTAAACAGTCAAGTCTTTGTTATTGTAGTAGAGCCAAACCAGTGTAAAAATCCACAGAATAAATAATCTATATAATCCTCCGGATAAAGTAATTCAACAGAACAACTCATATCAACTCCAAGAATTTGCTTATGCCCGTCTGCATGACTAGGTCTCCATTTTTAATTTAAACTGCAAATAGAATATGCAGCTATCTTCTGTGGGGTTTTGCAATTGCATTTCTCTAAATTGATCGTAGGATTCGCTAGTCCTTAATCTGGATGGGACGAGATATGTCATACAGAGTGCCCTGTTGGTAATTTCAGTTCAGGATTTCATAATCAATTTCTTAATAGGATGATGTTCAGGGTTCATTCAATTATCACAGCACAGGGCCTAAAGTTTTCCTCGGTACTACGCTTCACAGCAACACTCCTATTCTTACTGTGACATAGAATAATGCTGTTTAGTTCTTACATATTTGTTGTTATTGGCACGCAGTCCAAATGACATAATGTGGAGAATCTTCTTACAGAAAAAAAAAAAAAAAAAAAGAAAAAGGAAGAAATCCTCTCCAAGCCAAGTATACAGCATGAGAGGCTCTCTGACTGCTTAGAAAACATTTCATTCAAAACCCTCAGAAGCATGAAGTGTTAGCAGTTAAAAGGAAAGAGAAGGAATAAGTAGGATCACACTTCTCTGAAATCTGAAATTTCACTGCTGATATCCGTAAGAACCAGAGGCACCTCTTTAAAAATCACTGGACATTGTAACCACTCCCTCAGCCTGCAACAAGCTTCTGAGGGCTGCTACTGAAAGTCCTCAGGCAGAAACTAAGCCATACATATATATATTTTTATTTTTTTTACGGGTTCTGACCAAGCATTCTGACCCCAAAATTGTAAGGGTTAGAAAACAATAGCAGGTCAGACATTTTAGCAGTTACACCAGGTGCAAGGATCTCAACTTCAAAGGCTGTGCACACCGTGTAAGCCAGCACAGGACTTTGTCCCATTACCTTATCTTGATAAAGATCCACAAAGTTTGTAGGGAGAGGTTTCGTTGTTGTTGTTGTTGTTTG
This sequence comes from Baryphthengus martii, assembly GCA_013396935.1. Classification (NCBI taxonomy): domain Eukaryota; kingdom Metazoa; phylum Chordata; class Aves; order Coraciiformes; family Momotidae; genus Baryphthengus; species Baryphthengus martii. The sequence continues at coordinate 50,152 of VWZK01022245.1, forward strand.
TGGGTTGTCTGAGGGGTTTTGTTTGGGTTTTTTTAGATAGGCGTACACGACAACGGTAGAGCACCTTCTCAATAGAAGGCTACTCAGTCTGCCTGAAAAGCACCATCAGGGTGTAATCACCCCCGCACGGATACCATGGTGGGGGGGAGGAGGGGCATGCCGGGAAAAGCCTCACAGAGCAGGCTGCAAAAACCCCGCCGATTTTTAGGGAAACCTGCACAAAAAATGCAGGTCAGTCCCGCTCCATCGGCTACTACATGTCCTCTGCCACGCCCATTCGAGCGAATCCAGTTACATCTCGGGCCGACCCGCCCCTGCACACCTCCCGCCAAATTTGCCTCCTCCCTGAGCGAGCCCTTGGACCGAGACTCCCCGAGCCCTTCTACCCTGGCTCCCGGAGCTCCGAGCCCTTCCACCCCGGTTCCCCAAGCTCCGAGCTCTTGCACCGCGGCTCCCCGCCCCTCCCTCCCTCAGTGCCGGGCCGCCGCCGAAAGCCGAGCGCCGGCTGCCGCCTGCTGTCCGCCGGCCGGAACCGGGGTTTAAGGGGAACTGTAATCCGGTAAAGGAAGAGAGACTTACAGAGGAGGTGGAAAAAAGGCCAAATAAAGCTTAAACAGAGGTTTGAAAAATTCCTCCACCGCTGAGTAGTCCAGCAGTGAAATAACATATGAAAAGTCTGGGAGCACTAACTCAAAAATGTGTATGACAGTCACAAGAAACAGACATTCTCCTTAGGAAAAGAGTTATAAATGACACAGGCTCTCATAAGGTTTGTTTAAACTAGTCATTACTATTATCGCTACACAAAACAACAAACCACTTTTTTAACTTGTTAAGTTTAAAACTCGGCCTTAATGTGATTTTTGTCAGTTTAAAAGCCAGTGTAAACCTGATCTTGCAAAAAGGGAGCAACCAGACAGTACTTCATGAAATCATTTCAGAGATAGACAGTGAAGTTTGTCTTCCACAGCAGACACCTTCCCCAGCAGCAGTATGTGTGGGTAGGTGGCCCTTGCTTTTTTTTTAAAAAACTTATTTTCTCCTCTTAACATTATAACCCTCCAGAGTCCTTAAAGAAGAAAGCTTTACGCAGAAGTCAAGCGTACCTCAGGGCACACATCTCTTGCTAAGCACGCTGGAAGATGAGTTGAGCTGTGTCTGAGGACTTAATGTTTCTTGTGCAAGTATGAAAACTCTCAGATCAGGGGACTAAGATAAGAAGGTAGCAAGGCAGTATTACCAAAGAGCAATTAGAATCCCAGCCCCATACTGCTGAGCAGTATATAGGAGTAGCTCTGCATTTCCCTAGATCATCCCTGGGCATGAGCCCACCACAACACTCTCTTCAGACAATACTTCAAAAATACCATCTAATAGTCTAAGGCAAGGACTGCACATAGCTCCTTTAAATGACAGGCTTACCAACTGATGTGCCAGTCCCACAGGGTCACAAACCAGCTGACAATAGCTGTGAGGTGAAGCAAGGCCTGGGAGGCTCTGGTTCATCAACCCTGGGGCAGAGAGCAAGGAGAGGCCTGCTGCTGCAGCGAGGGACCCTCTGGGGTTGGGACTGGAGAGGGGACATGCAGCAGAATGGGGAGAGGAGAAGGAATGTTTGGTCCACATGCAGTAAAGGTAGCAGGAAACCACAGTTACTGTGGGTGTCAGAGAGGTTAACTTTGAGGAACTGTGCTAAACACTTGCTGTGCAAAGTTCTTCTCATTCTGCCAAAGCCCTGATGACTGGAGAGAATGGGGGTAAATTAATAGATCCTTCACTAACTGTATTCCTGAAGTTCAAAGTGTTTTCCTAGTTCACTGAACAAATCCTCTTTTGCTAGGATATTTCCAGTTACTTAGGTTTAAAAATCCAGTTAATTACTAAAGAGAGGGAAATTGGATTATTCCTGTATTTATCTTCTAGTAAAGCAAATTCTTGCAGACAATACTTAGAGACCTAAGAGGGGGGAAAAGCATGTGGAACTTTAGAAGAATTTTAAGTCCTTGTGAGAGAAACGACCTAATCCTGACTGTGACATTACTCTGATAGTGTTATAAGAAAAAACAATGCATCTGTTTAAATTCATTCTATAAATTATGTGTTATACCAATTGATTCACTAGAAAGCATAAGTGAATAATAAGAAAAAATACATTATGGGAAATGCAGTGTAAAATAAACATTAGCTGGGTAAGGCTCATGTGTCTCATAAGCTTCAGCCAGAGAGTGTTCAGTCTAATGAACCATTACCGTTAGCAAGAGATGAGAAAAAATGACAAAAAAAGGCTTACCCAAACCAGACACTCACAGCAGAAGGTGCTCAGTGGGAGAGGATTAAACTTCCTGGCTGGTATATGCTGTTCTCCATTGCCCTTGAGCAAACACGAGGTCCCTGGTCAGGCAGGGCAATAGACTCTGGATCAGTCTCCACTCCTTTCACTTACCTAAAGAGCTGCAGCTGATTATTCCAGGTGCAAAGCAACAGATTTTTTTCCAGTGGGTGAGAGGGTTTGCATGTGCGTGGATAGGCATTACACAAGCACACCTGAAACTTTGCTTTTCTGGCAAGAAGAGGGTTCAGCGGTGCATACGCTACTCTACGTGGAGGTGAGGAAAGAGCAGATGGTCAGGCTAGCTACCAAGGCAAAACTCGCAGTCTGAAAACATGTATTTTGAGATTTTTAACATCCATTTGTTGCAGATAGGGACTGAAGATGATAATTTAAAATGAACTTTTGTCCTTGACAATGCAGAGAATGTTTGGTAGGGCCTTCAGAAATTCTCACATACCTGTCTCCAAGGGCTTTAAAATTAGGACAGTAATATTTAAATTAGCTGAAAAGGCTACAGAATAAGACAGCATCTCCTCAAGTTAAAGAACTGATGCTTCGGCTATTCCCTCCCTCCTACTGCAGCCTTTACCTACCTACATGAACATACTCTCTAGACTACAACTGCATTAATCATGTTTGAAAACGTTTCTCTTGCAAACGCATGTTGTTTTCCACTCTTGATAGACCAGATTTTTTTCTGTTAAGGTTACATTATACAAACCATCTTTTCTCAAGGACCACTAAGAATTTTAATATGACTTCCCTGTATATGCAGGTGCCCTCAGCTCCATTGTCAGTAGTGCTCACAGACCCCGCCATCTCTGAGGGTAGACAGCTTCACTGCAAGGACTGAACATAATTCAGTGTTTTGTATGTTTTTCAGTGAGTATAAATTTCTTAACAATTGCTCTGCTGCTATACTAGAAGAAGAGTGTGAGGGTCAGATTTTAATGTTGCACTAGAAAGACAGGTTAAACCTGGAAGAAAGTCTCAATTTTCAGCACAAATTTACATGTCCAACTTTGCAAATAAAAGCCTAGTGTTTCACATGGCCTTGCTTCAAAAATCCTGGAGGGAGTTCAATTGTTTCCACTCCAAAGAAGTAAAGCATTTCATTGTCCACTGAGATTTCTTACAAATTATATATAAACCTTCAGACATCAAAATGAGTGCAGTAAGCCAAGCATACAAATTAAATGATGTATATTTTGAATTGTTGTCTGCACAAAGTGACCAAGAGAACAAGCAAAAGGAATACAAGCTCTTCCTTTGCCTATGGTCATGCTTCTCTGCTTGCTTGACATCTTTCAGATTATTTAGCAAGGAACCAATTCAAAATTTGCTGGAGCAGATGGCTATGCCTATAGGAACAAGCCCTACTTCAGCATGGTCCAGAACATTTGAGATGAGGAAAAGAAAGAGAGAGAAGATATTGTTTCATTACTTGCGAGGTATAAAGAGCATCTTTGTCTTTCTGCAGATATTTGGGAAGCTGGCACAGCAATCTGAAGACTTGCACTATTGCTTTTGTCCATCTTGAATCTGAACAAGCACTTCGCTCTTAGGCAGCATCGTGTGCCCTGGAATGGATGTTTTCAGTTCAAGAGCTGGCATAAATAAATAAAGTGCAGATCACTGTAAAATTTGTTTTTATTTTCTTGGAAATAATCCCACATTTCATTCCAAATCAAGCAAACACTTGGCAGGACCTAAACCAAACATTTCAGTCATGTTGGTGCTCCCTCAAACACACCCTCCTTCAGCTGAATGGTGAGGACATTTACCCAAAGCATGGAAAATTTAGGTTCAGTCCCATTTTTTATGCAAGGTTATTTATTTTTTATTATCTGCCTTCTACATGCCTTGCTTTTCAAATGATAAGGATTGGCTGGGCACAGTTATCCTCACTCCCTTGTTCACACCACACAGAGCTTTGTGGAAAACACTGAGATGCTGCCTTGAGGAGGAGTTGGATTGTGTCTCCCGCTCCCCGCATATCTCACCTCTCAGTGTGTGTCTTGCTCATACTTTTTTTTCCAATTAATATCTGCATGTTAATAATGCATAGCATGGCACTATCAAGTCACCCTGAGGAAGATATGCCTGCAAATGCCCTTTAGCCTTGTAGTTCATATCCTGTCGTTAGGGGAGCTGAGAGGGGAGGAGGAGCGGACAAGGAGGTCAAAACCCTGCTCAGGAAAAGAAAGTTAGCAAAACTGGGTCTTCCACATTCCTGCTGGACTGGCTATTGAATAAGTTACAGAGATGCCTTACTCCTTTCTATTCATCTATCATGAAACAACAGACTGCACGCTACCCAACAAGTTCAGACAAATAGCTTTAGGATGCCAAGTCTGCATTTTTCCCTGAAGACAATAATCCCTCTCCACAACCCAAAGGGATTAAAAGGAATCTGCCAGCCCATCCCTCCAGGCTTGCCTATACAAAAGCAGCGCTTCATAAGAGCATTTATCTCTTGAGTCAGAATAATTTTCCATCTAGTAAATAAAATTTCTTCATCCTAATAAAGAACAACAATTCATAGTTAATATCTTTAATAAGAACATTTGATATGGTTCCAGAAAATAAACCTGCAACTAATATACCAGGACTGAGAGTGTTACTGATCTTTCCAAGTCCATCTAGTGCATGGTTTTGGAGACTAAGGAAGACAATATAGACCATCTGGGTAGGATTTCTTAAAATGGGCTCAGGGAGGAGCTCTTCTAGAGGCAGAAGTATGGGGATGGGGGTTGGGGGTGGAATCTACCCTTCTCCTCCCTGACAGTCCCTTCAGCAGTCCCTGCCTGATTCCTGACCAGAAAAGACATTCATATTCCATCTTGTCCTTCCTAACAGCAACACAAGAACTGTAGCTCCTGGCTCAGATAAATCCTTTACCTTCCATTTCACCATCCTTATGTCACTCCACTAAGCACAGGATGGCCCCAAAGGACAGTGCCACTCTGAGGCTTATGAAAGCTTCTGTGGAGTTCATGGCAAAGAAATGCTGAAGCATGAAAAGCATGAGGTGTACAACAGGACAGAACAGGAAAACAAACATGTACAGAACACCATAGAGAACAGAGAATACAGAAAAACATTCAGAAAGAGTTATGCTAGAATGGGTGGATGGAAACACTAAACAAAGGCTGCAGCCACTGTCCTTGGTACAATGTGATGGGGTTGGAAGGAGGGAAACGAGCGCCTATCACTCCATTCCCAGAAGGAGGTGTTTCATACAAAAATAGTTGGAGGACACAATAAGATGAGAGAACAAAGGACTTAATCCCTTGCCCAGTACCTTCCTGTGCAACTTGTTATGCCACTGCTTCTGGAAGATGTGGACTTCAGCAGCAGTGTGTTTTGATATCATTACTGTGTCTGGTTACATCAGGGAGGGTTGCAGGGACTCCCTGTCATGGACACATGTGCCACCATCAGTCAGGGAAGCAAGAGGACACTGGTTCATCCTTTAGCCATGCCAGATGAAGCCAGAAAACACAATACTGAAGGCCTTCAGTTGCTGCATGATGCTAAGTATTGACACCTAGTTTCTGGGTGGGAGTCCCAGAAGCTTAGTGGAGAGAAAAAGTTCTCAGGATGGAAGATGGTAAACAAGGACTCCCTTCATAGGGATGGACTCTGAAAGAAAATAAAATGGTAATTCGGCCAGGTAGGCTAAGAGTAGGTATGCCTATGGCGCAAAAGGGGATTCAGTGACAAAATCTCCAAACTAGTGTAGCTGGCTGTTGAACTGGAAGCGCTACAGAGCTACCACATCACAATACTGTATAAGCACAGTAGATTTTAACCAACCAATTATAAAGGCAAAGCTTCTTACATTGTGCCTGACAGTTTGCCAGAATTATTACCAGCTGGACCTGATCTAGTATTTCCACACAGAGCTGTCTCTGTCTCGTAGATCTACAAGGTAGATGTACATTTGGCTTGTGAGTCTTTTCCCAGTTTTCTATTTCATAATCTGGATACACTCTAAATATCCCCGATGATGTCTCCTGAAAGCATACCCACCTTTATGAGCTCTAAAAAGCCACCATTTAAAAACTGGCTTCTTAGGAAGAACTACTGGTAAAGTACTATGTGGAAAAAAATCTAGGTAAAAGAAGGCTTGAAAAAAGAAGAGCAACATGCGATCAAGGAAGTTTCTTTTGTCTTCCTAGTGTCCCATGACCACAGTTTGTGGTAATCATCTCAGACAGTGCTTGGAGTGTTAGAGGTCACGAGACACAGACAACTATGGGGGAATAAATAAATAAATAGATAGATAGATAAATAAATAAATAAATGTATACAGCCAGTGCAGTATGGTATTGAGCATTTAGAAGCAGGAGAAAAAGTGGTCATTTTTGCTCACACAAACACCTGGACGAGTAGTGATGACTCATGACATAGAATCTCTGGGACTTGCACCTACCTTCATTTTTGCAGCAGTTCGTCTGTGCAGTAGCAAAACTCCATAAGGAGGTGGCATTTCCCCAGCCCTAACACAGTGCAGCTCATCTGGGATTCCCTTATATCGCCTGGCTCTGCAAAGGTACGGACATTCCCACAGAGCCAGATTCTTCCTAGCCATCACAGCAAGAACATGGGAATAGTCACAAGTTGCAGCAAGGTAAATTCCAACAAGATACAAGAAAAAAACTTTTCCATTATGACAGTCATCAAGCACAGATTGCCCAGAGAAGGTTTGAAATCTCTGTCTCAAAACTTGGTGGGACATAGCCCAGAGCAAGCTGCTCTAACCAGGTAGCTGGCCCTGCTTTGAGGTTGAATCAGATGACCCCTGGAGGTCCCTTGCCACTGAACTGTGCTGTGAAAGTGTTCTCTGCTCTCCCCTCTTTCCTCACCAAGCACAGCTGATCCTGGGTAAAACAGCACAGTGCATTGCTTGCCAAGTTACACGATGGCCTCTCATACAGCCTGTAACATTTTACCACTCAGCTCCCAGTCAGCCTGTGAGCGACGAAGCTTAGTTTGTTGAATCTCAAAGCACCATCCATGAATGACCAAGGCCTCACTCTCCCCACAGAGGTCTGCAGAAAGTGAGGGACCTGAAGCTATGATTTGTGCTTCAGGCATTGCACCTTTGTAAACACAGGCACTCAAGGTAAGTCTCTAGTCTCTTTCCTTCCAAGCTGTTCCTTAGGAATACACTATATTCTTTGTCCTTTCAATTCTTCCTTTCCATCACAGCAAAACCAGCAAAGTCTGACTGTGTCTGTCATCTAACTATCACAGCCTCAGAGCAGCTGTGTATGGACAGATCGCAGCCACTCTGGGTGGAGACTTCCACACATGCATGGCAACTAATGATTTGCGAGTAGAAGTCCTAAAATTTCTGCTTGCATCCAAGGGACAGCTGAAGCAGCAGAGACCGTGCCTTGCCTAGCTGGGCCTCAGGTGTTACCAAAGAACTGTTCAGATCAGTTCATCCCTCTGTATGCTTAGAAGCCTCGGAATTCCCCTTGAAAATGCCAGGATTTGAGCGGCTTACTGACGATCTCTTTTCCTTCCTTTATCCCTGCTGAAACCTTGCTGTGATTAATATCCACGTGTTCTACTGGATTCTCTCTAAGCAATACTAACAGGCTGGTTGAAAGCCTTCAAGGCTTCATTCCTTTTGATGTGGCTTTGCTGGCCAATACAAAAACTGGATAAAATTACAGCCTGACTGAAAGCCATATCACATCATCCTCTTTAAAATCCTAGAGCTTCCTGACATAGTAATGGGCTGCTTTGCAATATTCATCTTAACGTTTTACATTGCAAAACAGACAGGGCAACATTCTGCTTGGGTAAGACAGGAGATGATGAGATCATTTGTGCAAGGCTGCGGCTGAACCTTCTGCCCTATCACATGTGCTCCCATACGTGCTCTTGTCTCCTCATGACAGCGGAGGTCTTAGGAACCACTAATGAAGAATATCAAAGAAGTCTGCCTTTTCAGACAGAGCCTTCCCAAAGACAAGATCTGGGGAACTGTGTGGATTATTCCCTCATCCCTGTGCCCACCAGAAAAGGTGACCTACCTGAACCATGAGAGAACAAGTTGCTAGTGTGTGACTGAGCTACCCTGAGTGATGCTCAAGACATTATGCTGCACTTAGGGATAGCAGCAGAACTGGGGTGCTGCCAAGTCTGGGGATTTTTCTTATAAAGTCTGTTTTGTCAGAAAAATAAGGTAAAACCCAAGAATTTTGAGTAGCTCGTGCAGTGATGTCAATTAGTAATAATTCCAAAAGGTGATTTTGTGAATTTTTATTTCAATGCTGCCTGAAACTTCACAGTATAAGGAGTCTAAAGTACTTCATCTAACTTCATCTACTTTCTAAAGTATTTCATCACACCATAGGAACATCATTGGAGCCTACCTCATTCACTCCATTGAGCATTTATCATGCAATACCAAAGCAAATACTGAGAAACATTTCAGGATTTCCCCTGCCTCTGAGAGCAGATGTGAGGAGGGGACCCACCTCATGCTTGGATTAAAGAAGAGGTGAAATGAGGGCTCCAGTGCTGCTTTTCCCCAGCTGTTCTCCCACAGCACAGATAAAGCATCCCAGATGTGCCTGAGGCTGTGCAGGGCTTTGTCATATCCTTATATGCCCCCTATAATCTCCAGGAACCGATGCTCAAAATAAATAAAAGTCATTCTAATGGACACAGTTTACCTTAGATGTGAGCCATGAGGGTGCTTCTCATGACATTGTACTTATAAAGCCATCAAGTTATTCAGGTCCTGCCTGAAGAGCACAAAAAGGTCTTGGTATAGTTTCTTGAAAAACACACACACTTGCTTTATGTATGTCCTTTCTCCAAATGACAGTTTCTTGCATTCAGTCAAATGAAATGGTCAGTATTATGTCAGCCTGATCTGACTTGCAATGTCATCCTGTTAACATGAAACTCTAAATGAACTGACTTTCTTTGGCAGCCCGACTATTCGGTGTTCACTTCAGAGTAGCCCTGGTGTTAAACATGTGAATACAGGCAGAAAAACAAGCTGAACTTAAAAAGTCCCACAAACAAAGCTAATTTTATGTCTGTCCTGCTGTATCTACAAAAGTATAATGTTCAGAAAACGTGAAAGGCAACTTAGCACCCAGACTCACAGAGAGAGCTGGGCAATGAGACTCTCTGGTTAATCTCTTTGTGGGAACTTGGCCCAAAACTCTCATGCTTTAAAGAAAAGGTCCACAAGCTCCAACATGCAACAGGTATTTGAGTTTTCAGCTGGCCTAGCTATGTGACTTGTGTCCTAGTTTGCTGAATAAAACTAAAAAGCTGAGAGGCAAGGCTCGTATGGGTATATTTAAGAAAAGCCTTTTTTCCCCTTTCTACTCCCTCACTGAACATCTATTTCACATGGGACAAGGTTGGCAGAGTTTGGGCTCTGGCCAGGAGGAACTCAGCCCAGCAGCCTGTTTTCTGGGTGGAAGAATCGAAGCATTCAGCACAGCTCTTGTTGATCCAATTATAATGGATTTACATTAACGCAGCTGTGCAGTGAGCAGAAACTTAGTAGAAACTAAGTGGAAAGGTCTGCTTCAGTTGCCCTGCTAGCATGTTTGCGTATGCCTGCCAAATAAACAATATCTCCTGCTGGGTGATTGGAAAGAAGTGTAAGAAATTTGGGGTATATGATGCTAATCCTTACGGTATAATCACATCTTTGCTCTACAAAGACACAGCAAAGCCCGTGGGTTGGCAGTGGGAGATGGGTGTGTGGCTGACCCGAGATTCCGCCTGGAGCCGGGCTGAGGATGGGAAACTCCTGGGGCTCATACCCTGCCCGTCCACCTCCTTGTACAGAGTCTTGACTTGTGCAAAACATGCAGGCAGTAAAGAATGTGCTGCACAGGGGTATCAGAGCTGTGGCAAGATGGAGACCCAGGGCCTCACTGGAGGGTCAGCATTGCTCCTGCTGCCGTCATACATGGCTGACCTTGACAGCTGCCGTCAGGGTGAAAGTTAGGCGTGCTCCCAATGGTAGCAGTTACAATTGAGAGGTCCTTGCTGCCCAAGTCAGCTTTTGGCTTTGAACATCAAGTCCAAGCCTAGCCCTACACTGGACGTGCAGTAGACTCTTCTCTCCTTTTCTAATATTTGGGATTGCAGAGAAATGCCTTTCTTGCTGTACCTAAAAAAAGTTTATAGTAACACTAGGTATTAAAAAAATCCCCTGATTTTATCTAGCACCTATTAGCTTTGAGGGGTTCAATGTGGTTTACTCTGTACGTTGTGACATATCTCCGCAACCAGGGAGAAGTTATCTACACTTTACAATTATGAAATGAGCTGTGGTACAGCAGAGCATGGCAAACAAACCTCTGGCTGCAAAGCTGCACTAAATTAACAACATAAAATCACAGAATCATTTAGATTGGAAAAGGTCTTTAAGATTATCAATTAGAAAACATGGCTTTATTGCCTTCAGTGCCCAAATTTCTTTCCTTGCCTTATACTGCACTCGGTTCTGTCCCAGTCCACTGAGTGGGGACTGGTAAGAGTTGACACTGGGTATTGCTCACTTGTTTGAAGGAGGAATGGCCATAGAAGATTTTTTTCAGTATTTTGTATGAAAAGAGATAGAGGGGCTTTCTCTCTTCCCTGTCTCTCCTGGTTACTTTTGTTCTTCCATTGTCATCTGCGTCCTGGATGTTCCTTATCTGTGTTCTTAAATTAATCCCTTGCTGCTGGAGGAAGGGACAGCTACATGTTCTCCCTGCCCACTCCCTAAAACACAGAGTAGAAAATTGCCTGAGGCTAGTATGAATATTAAGCCAAAAAGCTTCTGAACAGCTCTCCTGACAGGGGTGTGCAGACTTCTCCTCCCTCTTTCATGTACAAGGCAAATCCAATGGTCCATACGCATATGAAGAACAGTGGGACTGAGGGCTAGAGCAGAGAAATTTTAAGTAAAACCAAGACCCCCACAACAACCACAAATAGGACACACACCTTAGGCAAAGCCCAGGTGGCAGGGACCTGAATGCTGCCCTGCCCCATCTCAGTGGGACATGGGAATAACTCTACTTCTCAGGGTTTACCTGCAGTGATGATCAGATGTCTCCTTGTGGTGGCAGGAGCAAGGAATTTCCCTTTCAAATGCAGGTCTATTTTCTGGAATTTTTCTTTCTTTTCAGCCCCTTCCCTTTTGTTTTCATGGCACTTTCCCATTATTTCTGCAATAGGAGCGAAACAGAAACTTCTGCCAGAGAGCAAGTGCTTGTTTTACAAGGGTAACACTGATGCCTTCCCAAAACTCGCAATTTAGCTTGTCTGACTCTCAGGGAAGACCCTTGTTTGGTGTCTGAAGGTGAGTCTGAAGGTGTCTAGTGAACAGGTCCAGAACTTGATGCTTCCTATTTACTCCCAGCACAAAATGTATTGTTGTCACAGTGCATCTCAAGCTTTCCCAAGCTCCCTGTGCCTTAAACCACCAGGGCCATACCCGCATACCTTAACCCTCAGGCCTTTGGCATTTCAGCGCTACACAAGCCCAAACACCTCAGGCAACCTAATCTCCAGCGCTGAGCAACTGTCCAGTGGTCCCAAGGCATGAAGGCTTCAGTGTAGATACTGAGCACTGGGCAGCACTATCTTCGAGTGTGCTTCACTATAGATGTGGAAAGGCACCAGCTTCTCAGCTAACCTCAGCAATCCAGGCCTATGGGAGAGATGAGTACACACCAACTATCAGCCCCACAGAAATAAGTCCAACAGCCAGGCTCCAAGTAGTACAGGACTTCTGCTGCCCCAGCCTCCAAGCCCCATGCAGGTACAAACACTGACCCCAGCAGGTTTAGTCCTTAGACCAACAGCACAGCCTTGCAGCCCCAGAGATGCCCTCTGCCCCACAACTCCCTGGGTAGATGTAGTCTGCTAGCACAGGCTTTCCCCACTGCATCCCCTTCCCAGGTGGATGGATAAAAGAAAATGGGAGAGAACTGAGGAAGGCAGGACCTGAAATCTGCATGTGATCCATTAATGAGTGGTGTGCAGCTGCTGCACTGCCCTTCATCCCCTTCACTAAGCAGAGGAATGGGACAACTAGATGATAGACGCTCTGAGCTTCAATATGCCTGATGTATCCCAGGTGTCTTGTTCAAATCTCCAGATGACAGGAAAGAACCATGAAGGAGGGACATCTTGAAGGTCACTCCTTCAGTCTTGGCTAGTGCACAAGGAAGAATGCAAGAAGAAAAGCAGAACAAAAGGTGGTATGACTCTGTCCCAGCCCTTGTGTAGCAGCGCCCTTGCAGAATGTTCAAAGCTCCCACACATTTTCATACCTGTCTTCTCACCACCACCAGGGATGAGGCAAAATTACTTGCACTGGCACAGAGGACAAGACACACCAGCTAGCAGGGCCTCACCACTCTTCCTGGGTTCCCTCTGGTGCTTCCACTCCCAGATCCCGCTCTACTCCACCACACGGATCCTGGATGTTTCTAGCTTCAAGGACAGGAAAGCCTGAAGGTTCAGAAACTGGTTTATCAGTGGCAGTTATGGGAAAACAGCGCTCATTCTCCATTGCAAACTTTCTCTCTCCCTATTTTTAAATTTTTTTTTTAATTAGAGGTATTGCTCCTTTTACAGGAGAGTCTTCCAGCACCTCAGGTCCTACCACTCATTTACCACTGGCAGCTCTCACCGAGTTGGCAGCAATAGGTTCGTCTAAAATAACATTCACCCACCAACAGCCCCAGTGGAATAAGGCTGCTATTTCAGAGCTCTCCTTTGGTTTTTTTCCTCTTTTTCCAACTGCACCGCTTTTTTCAGAAAGTGCAAAGTGGCTGGTAACACTGGAGCTGGGGCCTTTTTGGGTTTTTTTGGGGGGAAGATTTCAGAAGAGCCTCCTTACAGCTCTGAGCTATCCCTGCTATCAGAAACCAGGCCACAGCTACACGACATTGATACCACCCTGGGCAAAAGCATAGCTGGTAACCTTTAACTGACTATTGGGAGCTACAGACATAGCCGGTGGGTATAAGGAAGAGTTTGTTCAGCATCTCACCCTTTTAAACCTTTTTTAGGAGAAAAGCCAGATGCTGCTTCCATATTCAACACTCAGTTTCCCCAAAGTGATCATATAATTCTTGTCCTCGAGTGAACAGAGTGTTTTCACCTTAGTAACCTTGCTTGGTGGGCTACCATGTGTATTTGTTATTTCCTTCATGAGAAAGTGCTTCTTTTCTTTGCCTCATTTCTTTTCTTTTGTTATCTTTTCTTTTCTTTTTTTCCTTTCTTTTCTTTTTTTCCTTTCTTTTCTTTTTTTCCTTTCTTTTCTTTTTTTCCTTTCTTTTCTTTTTTTCCTTTCTTTTCTTTTTTTCCTTTCTTTTCTTTATTTCTTTTCTCTTCTCTTCTTTTTCTTTTCCTTTCCTTTCTTTTTTCTTTTCTCTCTCCTCTCCTCTCCTCCTCCCTCTCCTTCTCCCCTCTATTTTTCTCTTTCAATTGACATTTTTCTACTCACATCTGAGAGTTACTGAAAATAGTAACCTGTGCTCAGGTGATCATTTCTGTTCAAGACTGAAGAGTTTTTAAACTCTAAAGGAAGCTTTGATTTTTCAGTAGCGCTTTTTCAAAGCAGACCAAATTTGGAATTTTATTAAGACAATGCAGTAAGAAATCTTCCTTCCTGAGAATGGAGGCAAAGCACCTTAGCAGGGAGCAGTCTACTGGTGATTACTATCTGGGGGTTGTGATTTCTGCCTATAAGCCTCCTGGTCTGGGCAGAGATGGTTCAGCTTCACAGGGTCCCATCTGGCCAGATGTCCCAGTGCCCTGACTGCTTCACTTGCTGGGTGGAGGGAGCTGGGGCTGATCTCTGCCTTGCCAAAGGCCTGTGTGGCCCTGTGCACATCCACGCTCACCCTCCTCTCCACATCTGCGCTCAGCCTCCTCTCCTACTGGCGCCTGAAGGTGAAGCTCCATGCTGGACACCTGCCTGCTGTTTGGCCTCGCTCCCTCCTGGCCAGGAGTATGCTGCCCCCCAGCACATGGGTGCAGGGAAGAGGAAGGGGCTGCTCAAAGTTTGGTAGGACGAGGCCAAGTATTTTCTGATCTTTTTCCTGGATCTAGTATTTTTTTTTTTCCACTCCACATTTTGAAGCAAATGCTTTTGGTTTTCAGGCCTTTTTCTTTTTTTTTTGTAAAATTCCATTTTAGTTCATAGCTATAGTTGGAAGGGGACTTAGGGAAATGGAAAAGAGTGAGACAAGCAAAAAGAAATGGTGATCTGAGGCATCCCCTCATGTCCCCTTTGCTTAAGAGAGACATTGTTAAAAATATTTTTATTTAAAAGTTTAAATGATAATTAGAAAAGCATCCAGAGGCCGGGACTAAAGTCCTCACCCAGATAGTGGAGCAATCATCCAGTTGGATTTACTGCTCTCGCCTGCTTTAACACACTCAATCCCTCCCAAATGCAGTTCTGGAAAGAATTGGGTAAAGAGAGCTGTCTTCTTCCCTCCCTCCCTCTGCAAACTTAAAACTCCAGTGGCAAAGACATTTGCTTACTCAGCAGCAGAGGACAAGTAAGATTTCACAAGAAAGATTTTATCTGCCTGTCTCCATTTGACAATGCCACTTGGGATTTAGCCCAACTCCCTTCTTCCCTATATTTCTGTAATGCCCAAATCAGGTTGCTTTCATAAATCCCATATTCACTTTTTAATTTTGCTGAATGAATTAACTAAATCCTGGTCCCATTCATGAGCACTTTCAGATCAGCTGGAAACAGAGTTTTCAGTGAATATATAAATCCCATTATAAAAAAAAACAAACAAAAAACCCCATAACAAAACAGCAACAAAAAATCCCTACAATTCCAAACCAGGCAGTCTCTCCTTCACTTTTTGCAAAAAGCCTGGAATTCTTACAGCACCCAGCAGAGCTGACCATGCTGTCCTTCTGATGTCCAGCTGACCTTCTGCTGGCTACCTTCCCAGCCTCAGGTTTGCCTGGGAGCCCAGGGAATAGCACAACACTGCCAAAGCCTCTGGACAAGTTTTGCTTTTCCCAGGAGTTGGAAGGGTGTGCCAGGCATCTTGCTCTCCTTTCCCCAGGCTGTAATAATTTGTTAGCATTAGACAACAGCGATATCAAATAGTCCTTCACATAGTGGCTGGGATTGCCATCCATTTTGTATTTCACCAGACCCTTAGAGTGGGATTCACTCAACTAAACTTGGAGGGCTGTCATGGAGAGGTCTCTGGGCAAAGAAAGAGTGAAAAGAAACAGCCTCTTCTAGTGACCAGCCCTTCAAAGGGGACCATCCTTCAAAGAAAGACTCAAGTAAGCTGTATGGATGGTGGCACAGAAATATTTCTCTTCTTTTCTAGGGAGCTTGTGAGTGACTTTTCCAGATGTAGATACCACCTTTGGAGATGATTTAAACTACAGAAAAATTACATGAACGCTATCCTTAGAAACAGTACATTTTATGATCCAGCACTCTGGGTGTCTACATGCCTTGAATAGCTCTGCGGTCTCTGCAGCACTGTCAGGATGCTGAGATGCCGTCCCTTAAAGCAACTGTAGCACAGCAGCAATTTGCTATTCTCAGTGATGTTGTAAAAGGGCTTGCTGATGTCAAGATACTCTTTAATGTGACTGAGAACCATTTCCACTGCTTTGCAGTTCTGTGAGGTTACAGCATCGTACAGTGGAGCTACTCTTTTCTTTTTTTTGGAAATCAATGCAAAGAGAAGGGAAAGAGGGAGATGGAGGAAGCAGGGTGAGGCTCAGGCATCTGGTTTGTTTCCAGAGGAGAAAGAAGTCCTCAATCCTCTGTCAGACCAGCACAACAGAACAAGACGGTGCTCCAGAAAGACTGTAATTGAGGTTTTTGACCTCAATCAAAGCCTGGGAAACAATAAAACCAGTAACAAACCAGAAACCTCCCCCGCACACAAATTCCAGCCCATAGAACCACATAATTTCAACAGCAGAGAAGTTCTGAGTGGCATGAATCTATGGTAGCAGTCTAGGTTGCCAATGTAGACAGCACAGCACTTGAGAGATTTCAAGAACCCAATCCAGCAGTTGGATTGGCTTAGGTTTGCAACACAGAGCTGCTCTCAAGTGCTTTGCCGGGCTCTTGCTGACAGGTTGAAGCTGCAAGCCTCCAAGTTGCATGAGCAGCTTAAACAGGGCTAACTGGAGGCTGCTTGCCAGACAGGGCAGCCAGTCCCACCCTCCTCCTCTCCCCTATCTCTGACCCTGTCCCTTCTCCTCTGCTGCTTCTACCCCTTGTGAAAGCCACTGAGCTACCTGAATTTTGTGTTCCTTGCACAGGGCAAGTTTCAGCCAGAGCAACAAGTCCTGGAATTCCTCCCACCACTCCAAGAGTTTGTGTAAGGAATGAAATAGCAGGCTGAAGAAGAGGAAGAAGGTACAACTTACCACTTAGCAGTAGAGCATGGACTTGGAATGGGCAGGTCATCTGCGTAACCATATCATGTTTTAAAAGATGGCAGCAACAGTATTTTTTTAAGTAACATTTTGAAGTCTGAGATTTTCCCTTTTTCTCTTGGCTCAGAGGTTCACCACCACATTTGGGTTATATCTAGAGATGCACCAATTCCTCTCAATTTTTTGTTTCTGCAGCGGAAGAGAGAAGCACAACCTCAGCTCTGTGGCCAACCCGCAGGCACTCTGTGCTTGGGGCACCCACATCTCACCTCTCCTGGGCTCACCTGTGAGTGCAGCACACCCTTCCTCCCAGCTGGGAGACATTCACTGAGAGGAGATAATGCAGACTGTCAGGGAAAAGAGGTTTTCTTTTCAATCCTAGGTAGGTATGATTCAGCATGGTGCTATAGGAATAGTAGGGAGGAATTGAACTGTGGAGTTGCTCTGAGGCCTTGAGACCTCTGGAAGACACCTCCTCTACCATGTTCTTCATTGAAGCAGAGACCCATGACCCTTTTGCTACAATAGGAATACTGCTCCCAGGGGAAACAGTCATAGGAAAGGCTTTGATATCCTCACACTACAGACCTTCCCCGTAGGAGGAATAGTATGGCTGTACAAGAGCGTATGTCATAGGAAGAACAACATTGCAGAACTCTAAAATGGAATATAGCTCACACAGATCTATCACCTAACAGATAACTAGAAACAACTATTCACAGACACAGTCTTGTGAAACATAAAAAAGACATCAGAAGAAGTTTTGTCAATGATTTCAGCCTGGAAAGAGGTATAACTAAAAACTACTATATCCTTAACCTGCTCGTGATAATTTTACTCTGTCCTGTTCAAATGAAGATAACAGACAGAGATGATGTAATCTTGGCAAGCGTTACTTGAATTCATTGGAATTTATTCTATATCTTTTATCTTCCAAGCAACTTGTATGTGTGCAGACAAGGTTGTCCTCCAGCAGTGCTCGAGGGTTTTGTTCTCTGGCTTTACATAAACTCCTTATAGATGATAATATACACATATATACAGAGAGAGGTAAGGGCAAAAAGCAAGCTCTTTATGAGGCTGAGTAACCATTAAACATATTTCACTAAAAATGTTCAAAATGTGCAGGTGCTTCCATATTTAGGAAGGGATTTATAATGAAGAGGAGGACATCTAGTGAATAAAGTATCTTCTCCACCAGGATTTACACTATACCTGGTTTTGAAGACTATAGGGAGCTGAAATTCCCTGTAGCAAAACTGTATTAAGCCTGGGATAATACTGAGACAAGATTAAATAGCGAAGATTGCTTGTGAGCTCATTTTTGTCCTCTTTATATTCCACTATGCCTTTAGTTTGGAGCGGTAGGGTTTTTTTTTGTAATAAATTGTCACAGAGCTGCTGCAATAAGCTACATGAAGAACCTTTTCCTATCATGTCACATCAAGACAGTATTTGTAAAAGCCCTGCAACCACCAGAAGACGAGAGTTGAGATTTATTCTGAATGCAGTATTCATAAAAAGAGCTGGCCAAACAGTGCTACAATGGGCAAATCCTGCCCTTTTCTACTTGGGTTGGTGCTTTTATCTTATAACCTTACTTGGAAAATGGAGATATGACAGGCAGACTTTATATGATGGATTCTAAGCCTAAAACTCAAGTAAAACCTTGGATCTTGTATATTTAAGTTGTATTTGAAAGTGGTCCTTAAGCTTCTAAGCCTTTTAGATGTTTCTGACAGAGACACTCAAGAATGTAATAAAAACACACCAATTTTTATATAAAACTTACTTCAAAAAAAAAAAAAAAGGAGAAAAAAAATATGCTCATTATCTTGTGTAGCGTTTTATTCCATCATTATGGCACAAGATAGAACTTAAAGACAACATCACTGAATAAGTCTTCAACTTCATTAAAATTAAGACTACTATGTTTTATAAAATTCTTTTGATATGATACATTTCCCTTATCAAGTGATAAAAAGGATTTTCTCTAGAATACTGAAGTACATTGCCACCTGCTGGCCATAGACAATTTTGCAATTCAAAACCACCAAAACGTGTATAAAACAGCAACATTTAACAACATACAGTTACTGAAAAAGTACTATTGACCCGGACTTTGGCACAATATTTATAAAAATGCAGCTGTGAACTTCTCCAAACATCATATTCATTTCTGAAATGGTATGACTCCCTTTCATATGTCTGTCTGTATTTTTTTTTCCTTTCTCTAATGTTCCTAATGCTGAAGCTTTGCTATTTCAAAGGAAAAGCCATATTCTTTTGCAGTTGTTACACGCCTCAATTTATTTGGTTTGGTTTTCTAAAATTTGGATTCCAGTTTCTTGTTTTAGAACTATACATAAAATCATACATTTATAAATATATATATTATATCCTGTATACATAACATTGGTTTTCCTCTAGAATGGGAGGGCAGGCCTTTGCACCACATCCTCAGTTGGTTTAGGCATGGCCTTGCTCTTAGTTGACTCTCTGAGCTGCTTCTTGCCAGAATCTAGAAAAACTATTTTAAAAATTTTGTATCAAATTTTAATTTTGTTTGGAAATATATTTATAAGAAAAAAAAAAAATTGGTATTTTCCCCTCTAAGCTCACTACTACCCTTATAAAATATATGGCTTTTCATTTTCCACTCTATTTTAGTGTTTTTCCATAGGCAGTGAAAAGAAGGACAACTTCCCTCTTTAACAGTTTTATATATATATATATAAGCACAGAAACCAGCTTGTGCACTTTCTATAGAATTCCAATGCATATCACGGTAATGTAAGTGCAGTGATTTAAAAAAAAAAAGCAATCATGACTGATTGACATCTGTATATGAAAACATAATATATGATTATCATACAATACCCATTACAGAATATACAACCATCAAAACTGCAGATATATAAATACATTTTGAGCAACGTCAAAGCAACAGTTTTATCTTATACACAGCGTATGCGTACAGAGTTATTAGAGTAAAATTTTCATCTTTTTTTTTCCTCAAAAGCTTGCTGAAAACCAGGAACATACTATATCTGTAAATGGACTGCCTGACAGTGCTGTTAAGAAATTAAAGTGAAAATAAAGTGAACAAAGTTTGTAAAAGTATATGCAATTCAGTCGGGATAAAACAAACAAGCCCTCCCCCTTCTCCGATGTCACCGTTGTTTTCCTATAAGACGGAGGCAGAGGTATGAGTGGCAGTTCTGCAGAGTCCGATCATACAAGGGTTTCTGGGAGGGCATCGGGGTTATCAGCTGATAATAGCTCCCAAATCTGCCACCTCTCCCTTTGCCAATCATGCCAGTCCGCCTCTGAAACATTTTTACTGTTCTGACTGTGAGGTGCCGGGGAATAGATGTGACCCGCTTGGGTGTGCGGGGCTGGCCGCTCCTGCCTGGAGGTGACCTGGTCAGGGGCTTTGGCTGGCGGTCCTCCAGCTGCTCTAGTCCCTGAATGTTTTTCTGGGCGTTGAAGTCTCCACAAAGAGTGCAACGTTGAAGAAACACTCGATCGCTGTGAGAACGCAGAGCTTGTTTTTGCTGATCCTGGGTAGGGGGGTGGTGGCCGCTCTTTTCTGTAGGATTTGGCTGAGCTTTGCGAACAACCCGCGTTCGAGTCACTCTCAATGAGGTCCTCCATACTGCTTAAAGTCAAGTGCTGCTCCGACTTTGAGTGTGACAGGTCTGAACTCCTACTGCTGACTTCAGTTTGTGGGTTACTGCACAACCGAGACACTGCAGGTTGGAGCTGACACTCAGGAATGGCAGCAGTCGTCTGGCTCCTTCGCATGACCTGCCGGCTGGTGTCCAACTCGAAGGAGCTGCCCTGCCAGCGAGGAGAATGCATGGCGAGGTTCCCTTGCGAAAGAGAGCACGGTCCGGGTCGCAGCAAGCTGCTTTCGTAAATGTTCCCATAAGAACCTGGGGGCCAGAGTCAGAAAGACAACATCAGTCTGTGCCATTAATTGAAACACAGGAAAAAAAAAACAAAACGACAAAACAAGGACATGACAGGTCAGGGACTAGCTGGGACCACACGGGCCAGTGGCAGAGTCAGCACCCAGGGCTGCCAGCCTCACAAGCTGTGCTTGTGCCCCAGCAGCAGCTGCTCTCCATTCACCATCAGGCACTCATCTTCCAATGACGTTCAGAAGAATATAAAACTATTTTTTGAAGTAAGTTAAAAACATCTTTTAGATTATTTTGTGTCAATTTGAAATGTAGACATATTTGTATAACCACTGTGCTTTTCTGTACTTTATTGAGCAGTCACCTTTTAACAGACCATCTCTGGACAATGTGAATTCTCCTACTGGTTTCACTGTGATTTCTCAAAACCAAGAAACTGTTTATGTCTTTGTTAGATTCGGGCTTAAAACTTGAGAAATAACTGACCTGTCATTGCTGGATCTTTGCAGCCACTTTTCAGCGTTGAATGCCAGGTGCCCCAGATATCAAAATGATCTTCAGAAACATCTAAATAGCAGTAAGAGCAGGAAAAAAAAAAGATGATGAATTGATCCTCTTGAAGCTATTATTTAGAAATATACATATGGAATGGTGAAATCTTACTAAGGTACCAGAATTGTTATTGTATGCTAGCCTCTGACTTACCATGCACCTAATACAAACATCTCAAATACATTTCTTCACAGTTACTTGCCGTTTCAGGCTCAGATCTTATCATGGGTTCAGTAATCTCTGTGTGGGCAGGACCCCTGAGTTTGCAGAGAGGGGAATTTCATTTAATTTCCCTCTGCCTTACTGAAGTCAGTCAGAGAATTTGCACAACAGGGAGGATTTGGTCAACAGAAGGTGGTTCATGTGCCTTTCACTGGAAAGAATGGCAAAGCTCCCCTAGGCAGCCCCTGCCCCAGGGATCACTGTAAGGCATGCTCTATCAACCTGCAGCATCACTTGGGTCTTACACAAAGAGGCTGTCTCGGAATAGAGATTTAATGAAATGTGCACATCGGGCACTGTGCTGTGTTGTAACTGTTTTCATGCCTTTTTTTTACTCCATCTGGCAGGAAAGGAATTTCCTCATTTGTCATGCTCCAGTATCATTGTGATGCATATTACAGTCCAAAAGATGGTTAATATGATAAAACTTCAGGCAATTTCCCGTTCATAACTTACTAGAAATCTGATCAAGTTTTGAAACCTAATCCGAGATTTAGATGCTGAGTATGGAAGATAAATGCCTATTGGCATTTATGAAGCATATAATTGAGATAATAGTCTAAATCCAATTAATTTCAAAGAGAATTAAGTGTCTAACCAGTACATCTGAAACGAAATGGTTTTAAAACTACCACCAGTTACCTGCATCCATGAGCATTGAAAGTTCTTAAACTTTGGCTCACTAAACATATATTTCATAAATGTAAATTTAAAAAAAAAATAAAAAAATTAAAAGCATCTTGAAGTGCTGGTGAGCTATCAGTTTAAACCACAGTTCTTTACAGAAGAAATCATTCAGGTGTGCACTCCCTAGATAGCTATGGAAATTATAAATCCCTGCACTAATATTGCTAGGTGTGTAATTGGCAGCAGATGTAAAACTGTGCAGCTCAGCTGTGCTCTCCAGTGAGAGGGTGTTCAGGTCATTCCTTCCAATTGGAGAAAATTTGTAGCTTGACATCTTAGAAGTCTCAGATTTTTCCAAAGTCTGTACCATAACCTTGCAGCTATGACAGTCCTATGAGAGCAGGACTAGAAATTAGTCTTCGCCATGCTGCCACAGACAGGTTGAAAAGAAGGACTTACAGAGTTCTGTTTTCCTAAATAATAGCTCCATTTTGAGAAATGCCATACCAAGAGCACTCCTGACTTCTGGCTGAGCTAACAAGGAGGACTGAGCACAGACCTTTTGGGCTCAACACAAAAAAAGGATGTTGGTCAGTTATTTGTGGTAAGGTTGTTTACACCATTGCTCCTAAAATCCTGGTAGCCGGTAATACAAAACCAACACTTTCCAATTACTTCAAAACCCCCCACCTGTCATTGAGGAGGAGGAACATAAACAGGATCCACTCTACCTTTTCCAGCCTGTGATGCAGAAGAATTCTCCTTTGTCTTAGGCTGCAAATGTCCAACCAGCGTGTACTGTTCAGGTACTTTGTAGAGCTTATCTGGGCTGCGGGCAACTTCTTCTTGCATTGCAATCAGCGAGCGCTCAGAGAGTACTGGGGAGTTGTTGTCGTAAGGGGAGACATCTCCACTTGAAGCTTTGTTGGAGTCTGTGGAAGAATGTCTTCCTCCTGTGGAGTAGGAACCTTCTGACCGCAGCATCTCAGGGCTCCTGAGAAATTTTTATAAACAAACTACTGTTAATGAAAATGCTTTATGTTCACAGCTACAGGTGCAGTTTGACATCATACAAATAAAACAAAATACGGGAGTATGATCGTAGCTGCTGAAATTAAAACATTTCAAAAGCAGTACAGAGGTGAATTTTCCATGAGTAAAACCTTTGCCATGAAGTGGCCAGCAGAGGCCACTAAAAATCAAAAGATGCTGCTGTCAAGAAAGAAAATGAAAAACACACAACTGTACAGTTCACCACAGGAAATTAAACAGTGAATCAATTCCTTATGTTACCTTGACAATTTAGCTTGTTGCAACAGTGAATCTGAGGGCATGGCAGGGAAGGTTAGTTTGATGCTAAGCAGTATGCTAAAATCACTTCTTCCATTCTGAAGCACTACACAGTCAGAGAAATCAAAACCTTAGCTCATCTCTCATGTTGTGAGAAAGATCCTCTTCTAGAGGCATCAGAAGGTAAATATTCTAAAGGGGACAAGCAGATGTATCTACTATACTTTGGATGGAGGCAACAAACAACTTGCTCCGATGATAACTTCTACAACATCTTTTACCCTTTCAGCTTTACATCACCAAAAGCATGTAAAAAAAAAAAGGCAAACAGGATTCCCACCAAAGTATAGCCAAGGCTCAGAGAGATAACTCCCATTTTTGAAAGATGTGGGGAACATTTAGGGAGATTTCTTGAACTGTTACAGTTTGCTATGCAGATAGGAGGCAGTTTGTGAGTCACTGAATCTCCCGTAGAATAAGTAGAAATACTCTGTAAACAAACATAGCTTTTTCCCCTATTGGTCCTCCCTTATTTATATTTCTCTTACTCATTTTTCATTTCTCTCTACCTTGATCTTTGTGTCTTAGATCCTTATCTTTTGCTTTTCTTGAGTCAAACACTTCTCTCAGTGACCTCACATTAATATCTGCTCTAATTGAATGTAATAATACAAGAGGCCCATTCTTGTAAATGTGTACTGAAAATCGTCAGCCTTTCTCAGAATCAAATCCAAAAAGAGCTTGAACTGAACGAGAAGCCAAAGCATATCACTTGTTATGGAACAATAATCATCTTTCCAGACAAATGAAATAAAACCGAAGAAAGAAAAATAAAGAATATTACACAGTGGTAAGACAGGCTAGCTACAGCACACTAATATTAATACAGAAATAATGACAAAACTTAACACCATTTTCAAGCTATTGTTTTGTTTCCCTGACTGATTTACTTACTTTATGTCCCAAAACATAAAATACATACACCCAACAACATGATTATTATGTTTGGCTTTTTTTTGGTTTTGTTTGTTTTTTTTTTTTATTTCTTCCCACAGTAGAAAAGCAATCTTAAAGTGTTGGGAATGAATTAACTAAGTTTATGTCTCTCTAACTCCCAGCTAGAAATCCATCACTGAACTGATTCTGAACCTTAAATAGGGCCAACTCAAAACATCACCAGATCTGACATTTGGCACTTTTGCAGGTTTCCCAGTGTGGTTGGTATGGCAATGTTGTGGAGTCATTAAACATAAATAAATAAATAACAAGTAAATCATGCCTCAATTATGTAACTTCTCATCTCAACTTCTCATCTGAATATAAGTCCAATGTAAATTAATTTATAAACTGCAACACACTGAAGAATTATTAAGTATGTACAATTCTATCACAAATATTTTTTTTCCTCATTTTCTGTCCTTTAATCCTTTCTTTCTGTCCTCTAAAGTTCTAAAACAGCTTGTGCAGTGAGTTTGAGTAAAGATGAGATTTAATCAATATCTGGGGCATTTGAGAAGAAGCAGAAAGCCCTGAGAGAAAAGGGGAGAAATCTTGGTATCTGTAGGTTTCCTATGACCAACTGTCTTTCTCTCCAGCTTTCTAGACTGAACATCACCTCAGCCTCACCCTGCTAGTATACAAGCATACTTAGCACTAGGGGTGACGCCAACAAGGCTTACCACATGTAAATCTTTGCAGAATCAAAACCTAGCTGTGTTGCAAGGGGCAAAGAGAGATATACCACCACTTAGCCATGGCAAGGTAACACAAGGAACAGGGAAAAGGGAAATGGAAATGAAAGAATGTGGGAACATAAACTTGAGCTTTGTGAAACACTGATTTCATATCTTACCTTGAATGATCTGTTATAGTCTACCTCTTCTCAAGACAGAGCTCCTGATAAAAATTTACTTGAATGGAAACTGTCAAGTCTTTGGAAAGACCTAAATGTTCAAGTTTCTAAACTCATTTACAGTTTCTGCTAGCAACCTCATGCAATTTTATATATATATATGATATTGCTTAAAAATGTCTTTAGGAAAAATTATTTTAAAAATCAAAGAAAATGCCTGTGGACTCTGACAATTTTACTACAAGATACCATCAAAACGGATTGAATACTTCAAAGTTGGAAATTATTCTCATACATTTTCATCTTTAGCATGCTCTTCATGAACAAAATAAAATACAACTTGCAAAAGACTTTGGCTCACATCTTTCCAAATAAAGTATGAATTCTCACATATCCCTTAAAACAAAACTTGCATCTGCTTGCAAATGGATGCTTACTAAAATGCAAAATTCATCTTCCCTTGGATAGCTGTGAGATTCTCTAACCATCCACTGTGAAAAAACCCCTGAATTGTAAGCCAAATGTAACTACTGTGCAACATACCCACTCACCTACATGCAGTCTATAAATAAGGGCAGATCATGGTCTCACAAAGAATAATAAAAGATTGTGTACTATCAAATGTGATAAATGGGAAGGCAAGTCAAGTATTTTCTAGAGGTTATGAACTATGTTAAGAAAAATATTTTAAAAGTGGTTTCATACAAACAGAAAGATTTGAAAGCTGCAGAAGGAACCTATGCCACAGGTGTTCAAAAATACTATTTCAGGTTCCAAATCAAAATCAACTATGCTATGAAGGAGTCTTGGGCTTTTGTTTAAAATTGGTATCCTTCTGAATTGATGCTATCCACCAGAGTCAACTTGCATGGGTGAACTGGAAAAACATTAATAATTACTTCTACTGGGGATATTCCCACTTTTCTACCAGGATCAAGTTCATCAAAACAGGAAATCCCTTTCTGTTGCTGGCAGAAATCCTTCTCTTCTACCTTAAAGCTTCTGCGTGGAAAAAGAATTATGTCTTACAAGAGACAAATCATACGGAGTGTGATGGTTTGGCAGCACACACTAGTAATTTCCACACATATTTGAGCAACACAGGCGCCATCAACAGAACAGTTTATTATGAGATTATGTTGTGGTTGCTACTGTAACAGGGTAGAGGACCCAATCCAAGGAACCTCTGAAGCTTTGAAAACTGCATTTATGCATACTGTGTGGCCTACTGTATGACTTCATCTTTATGCCACAGGTAAGGATAGATTAAAATCCATCATCACCATCCAAAAACATTCAAAAATTCGGTAACTTTGAAACTCATTTACTCTAAAATGACTACTAATCATGGTAATCAATAAATAATCAATAGAAACAGATTTTATTTTTCTGTTAAAGACGCTTCATCTTACAGCTGTAAACCCCAAATTCCATTGTCATCAAGCCACAGTACAGAAAAAAAAGTTGGGAAATCATCCACAAAAGCACACTTCACAATTGCTGCCAACGGTAATTAGTGCTTTACCATGAACGACTTCCATAAACTCCCTGACCACCATTCACAATGCTCAGCTCTTAAGAGAACTGAAAGATGAGGAATATCTGATTTGTCCTCCTCTGGGGAGGAAAAGATGCTGTGTTTTTTCTGTTAGATCAGAGCCCAGAAAGCATTTGTAACGACATCAAAAGCAGAGATGTGAGGGCAGTTGCAGAAGCAGGACCTTCAGAGCAGTTAATAAGACATGAAAGTCTTGAAGTTCATTCCATATGCTAAAGCTTTTCTGATTAAGATTGTCTCAATATGTGAAGTTTTCTGTTCCACAGATCTAAATGTGGATCTTGAGTACATGACCAGGAAATTTCCAAGTGTAGTAACAATGTATTTTGGAGGCTCATTTTAATCAAATCAAGATAACTATCTCTTTGTTGTCTGCTGCCTCACATTTCTTACAGGAAATAACCACCAACAAATATGTAGCCTCAAAATTGAGATTATGTTCTGAAACAGACTAATCTCTTAAGAGCATCACACTCCTAGCAAGAACATTAAGCAACATTCCCTCTAATTGCCTGGAATATCTTAATCAAGAAGTTGCAATCACAGTGAAGATGTATCTCATTAACACCAAGAATAAACCACTTACATGATAGTGGAATAGAAGAAAAATTACAGTAAGTTTTTCCTACCTCAGTGATACTTCATCTGCCTATTACTGAAAATATAATAAATTATACTTGTGTAGCTATATGTTCCTATTTGGTTCTGTAACTTTTTTTTTACTACCCCCCTTTTGTAGTTGTGATCAGCTTTGCACAAAAGATGTGTTTTCTCCTAGAGGTGTGCATGCTGGCTGCAAAGTAAGGAGGCTCAAGGAAAGGTCAATTAACTTGCAACAGGATCTAACAATAATCTGCTACATCCTCAAGGATTTGCAACAAATTTCTGCTCATTTTGTATGTGTAGCCACACATCAGATACAATTTTATGTCTTCACATTATACAGGCGGTGAAATCCAGCGTGAAGGTTTTTATTAGCTTGAGTTAGAAATAATATGATCATTCCAAACTGAGGGCTGAAAGAAAGAAGTCTCTGTAGACTTTGCCATATGTTAGGTGATTTGCAATGTCTCTTAATTGTGGTCTTGGCTCATGGCAAATATGAAACAAGTGTGAAAGACAGTGAAGGTACCTCTAATTATCCTGCATTTATTGTGATCTAAATATACACAGTTACTTGTCAGTCGGACATAAACTAACTGAAAATATTTCACGTCTGTGGTACACTAAGAAAACACACAATCACACAAAGCAGATGATCTGTGATAATTTGCTACTACGTTATGTGCTCATGTGGTTAAGTCAACAAACTAATAAAATTCTTTACAATACATGATATATTCTGCACAATTTTGTTTTTAATTTTTATAATTAAAGAAAGCTTTTTCCTCCATGTATTAATTATACTATTTCTTTTATACCTCTTCCTTGAAAGTCAGGCACACTATTGCATTACCTCCAACTATCCAATGCTTAGAGGGAGAGAAAAAAATCCTAACTAACTGACTGTACAAATTCAATTTTTGTTACATTCTGAAAGCACTAGGCACTTTCCACACAAACAGGAAGACAAAGTCCAATCCGTCCCAGAGAGTTCAGAGTCTAGGAAACATCTTAAAAAATATTTAAAGCAAGCTTGTCAAATTTTGTGATTTTCGGGTCTCACATATTGGGATTCACTAAAATAAAGGCAATGATTTGTGTGTCCCATGAGAAAGCCAGCAATCCTGTTAATCCGAATGTACAAACTCAAAGAGTTAAGGCACATGGGTGTAGGCATATATATATCATACACAAAGTTGGAATATGTTATGTATTGTAACTGCAATAGTGACAGGTGTGGTGGTGTTTTTTTTCCTCTTTGGATCTTTCACAAAGCATACAATTAAATAATATCCAAAGAGTCTCCATAAACCTGTTGTTGTGACAGTTGACTTGTTTACAGCGTTCTACGTGTATACAATAGGAAAAGAACAACAAACTGGTCAAATGGCTAGCCATGATGGTGTTAAGGCACTCTAGGGTGTGTTTCAAGGATAGTGTAATAGACGCCTCCTGTTACTGAAGAGTACAACAAACCCAAGACGTGAACCAGCAGATCACAAGAATACATCCTGTCAGAGAGTAGTGCACTGAATATTTTTATGTACATGTCATTCTGTTCTCTGCAGCAGAACACAATCTTTTCTCTGAATCAGGAAACAAGATTTGTCTTTAGAAAACACTGTACAAGAGTCATAATTTCTTTGGCAGAGTCTGTGTAATGGGGAAGGTATTTCTACTCCACTGTAGACAGTGTAGAAGAGCTGTGGAAAAACTAGAACCTTTTGAACACTTCCAGTGGGAGACAGAAATTCCCAGTAGAAACAGGGATGATGAAAAAACAGATTACTCACGATGACTGGGAAGCTTTCCTCCTCAACAAATAGTCTACAACATCTGGGTCAGTTTCTAATAGGCTAATAAGCACTTCATTCTGTAGGTCAGGGGAAACCTATGAAGACAACAAAAAATACTTAGTTGGAGATTAATATTCTTTCATATACATTAACTTTGTCACTACGTTTTACCTAAAAGACCAAGTACATTTACGGAGAGTATATAAAACAAATGTTCAGAACCTTCCACTTAAAAGAGAAATTTCAGGTAACAACAGGTAAAGTAGGATGAAATATCACTTTGTACAATATCAAATGCTGGTTACTGTTGAATAACTCTTTGGTATCCAGTTGTGTATTATATATACCAACAGTGGGATTACTTACATACCACAATCTCAAAAGCTCCAGTT
Organism: Baryphthengus martii; assembly: GCA_013396935.1. NCBI lineage: Eukaryota > Metazoa > Chordata > Aves > Coraciiformes > Momotidae > Baryphthengus > Baryphthengus martii. Next base: position 79,747 of record VWZK01022245.1, read on the forward strand.
TAAGGTCCTCACCTTATATCTCCATTCAAAGATCTGGAGACATTTACAAACTTCCATTACAAGTGACTGTACCTGTATTCTTTTAGAAACAATGTGAAATGTAATTACACAGGAATGTTTCTTCACATGGAGAAGAGTGATGGATATTGTCTATCTGGACTTCTGTAAAGCCTCTGACATGGCCCTCCACAACATCCTTCTCTCTAAATTGGAGAGAGATGGATTTTATGGATGGATGGATCTTCAGTGGATAAGGAATTGGTTGGATGGTCACATCCAGAGGGTAGCGGTCAACATTTTGATGTCCAGATGGAGACAGGTGACAAGTGGTGTCCCTCAAGGGTCCATAGTGGGACCAGTGCTGCTTAATACCATCATCAATGACATAGACGGTGGGATTGATGGCTCAGTCAGAATTTGTGTCATCTTCTTTGGAGTTCGGCCTTCCGATTTGCTCTTTCTAATACACTTTATATGAAAATGAACTGTCAAAACACTTAATAGCTTCAGCCACTGCAGCACGTAGAAACATCTCCTGGGCGGGTAGCAGGAATGGCTCTCCAAAATCTGCCCAAGTAAACCATATTACAAGACGCATTTTACATGAGTCTTGTGAATCTTTAAGGATGTTTCTCCACATCACAGTGGAACATCCAACTCAACCTTCAAAGCACTGGAAGAGACGAAACCATCTGAGAAACTTGAACTAACAGCCCAGGTTCACTCACGACAGATGAAGCTGGAGGCAAGACAATCTCAGCAAGGGTTCATCAACTGTGCAATATGCTTCTGGATGCAATTTGTCAGAGCCTGAATCTCTTGACCTTCAGGTCACACTGCATGGGCCATTTGTTCTCCCTGACATTTCCTGGGAAATAGGAATAGAATTACTAATAGATTCCTCAGGGGAATACCTCAGTTTAAGAGGTATTTACAGAGTCAAGTTACAGAAAAGGCATACTTCTTTAAAAAAGGAAATAATTTGAAAATAAATGAAGATATGCATCATTTAATTCTGATTGATTCAAAATCTCTATGAAAAACTTGTGTGACCACATATTCCTCTTTTAAAAAATTGTATTTAGCCTCTAAACTGAAAAAAATATCTTAGTGATGGTCATATCAATCTTAAAATAAATTATCCGCTCATTATAGGAATATATTTTTGGAAACCTAGTGTGCTGTAACTTTTCCATTTAGACAGCCTTTCTATACAGTAGAATAAACTCCAGAAAACAATTTGAGGGTAAAGCAGAATCCATGTCTTTCTTTATTTAACTTAATACTCAGCTTTATATCAAGTTGGTAAACTTGTAAGAATCTACTGAGATGACTGACAGAAAAAAAAAATAAAATGTTTTCCATTGTTAAGGAATTTTAAAAATCAGTCTTTCATTCTATAAAATGAATCTGAAAAAGTTCCAGCAGAAAGTTCAGTTTGAACTGAAAGCATTTGTGAAACCCAGACTTAATATTGAGCTATAGCACTTTCATCTGAGTGAATGAGGGCATACTAATCTGTGATCCCTTAACTGGATTTGTACTGATGGTCTCCTTACTAGCTATGTACTGGGTTACACTGAAGTCAATTGCTGCAGAGGAAGTTAACTACCTTGCAAGTGTAGCAATGATATGCACTAATTACAAACTTAGAGGGAACTCCTATACTAGTATCTCAGGAAATTGTTACAGAGCTGCAAGTATTATTATTGAATTAACTATTTAACGGGTAGTTGTGGCTGACTAGATTGATGAGAACCTGAAATTCAGTGACAGAAGGGAAGCCAAGGCACTGCTGAAATAACAGCTGTTGTAGCTGTTGAGCACACACTGGGATGGATCAGAGGGCCCTCGCGTTGTCAGGACTCCGATGGAGTAGATGTTCTGAGATATTGAGGCAGACATAAGAGTCACAGCTGTTGAGACATGGGAGGGTGGAGGGACCCTTGAAGCATCTGCTTTGTGCCATCCCTTGCTACTGACAAGGGACAGGGAGGCAGTGTGAGACTGCTTCTGCAGTGTGTAGGCCTCAGTAGCCTCTAACAGTAAATCTAATCAATTTCAGACACTATGTAATGCTTCTTTGCAGCAGGACTGGATTTGGGCTCTAGGAGATGAAAATGCATGACCAAGCTGCTCTTCATCCTCCATGCCAAGTCACAAAGCATGGTTGAGTTGTGCCTCCCCATATTCAGCTGCTGGGCACAGTTCAGACTGGCAAGGAACAGTCCTTTGTACATTCCCATAAAACATTTTAATACATCCATACAACTCAGTGAAATGGATAAGAATTGGATATGAAGGGCCTTAACATCCTTCACATCAATTAAATAAGGTCAGAATCCATCTTCTATATGAAATTCACATTTGCATATTACTAATGTCAATGATAATTGCTTAATAAAAACAGTCTCCAGTATTCTGAGTTGTTCTGACCAACAGAATCTGTCTGACCCACCAATATATCAGAACTGTTCTCATATTGTTGAGAGAGTGCCACAACACATCTTGGTTTCCTAACATTTATTTCACAAATGTTCAAGTTCCAATGTTGAAGCCAAACTGAGTTTTAGAACTTCCCCATATAAAAAAGGTACAGGAAAAAAACAAACAAACAAAACACAACAAAAAACTACAAAACCACCTTAGCAGCAATACACTGTACGTTATAGCTGTAGCTGAATGCTTGACTCCAGATGTTTCCTTTTTGTAAGTAGCACAAATGTCAAGTACAAACAGCAGTTCTGGTTTGGCTCCACTCCTATGGATTTGGAAAATGAACTGCTGCTGCCTGATTTCAAATAATGAGAATTTTATTACAACTTCATGTACAAGTCTTTTCCTTTCAATGCATCTATTATCAAATGATGCACCGGTATAATTATCTTCAGAATATAGAGTCACTCTGTGCTGTCAATGAAAACATGAAAAAGCTGAAAGTAAACCCCGGTAGAAGCTTTATAAAACACTAACTCTGAGCAATTTGATATAGTCCTTCAGATCAAGTATCATGTGTGAGTCTAGACATACTCCAGAAAATAGGCAGAACTTGCCATGGTTATTTATTAAACTATGGCAATGGGAAAAGTGAAAGCACCTAGAGATTCTCAGCTGTTAAGACATTTATACAAATTTCAGATCAATGTATTTCAGCCCTCAGAAGAGTATCTGAGATAGGTTTGTCTTTCTCTCATATGCAGCTAGACTCTCATTTTGCAATCTGATTCTAATCTCTCTCCACAATCTGAAAAGCTATTCTAGAAAGCAAAAGGAAACTTCTTTTTCCCATACTTCGTTTCAACTTCAGATGAAAATGCAAGCACTGAAAAGATAAAGGGATAAATCTGTCACAATTAAAAGAGACCATATGTAGGCTAGTCTAAGCCTAAGTTTCACCCTTTCCACATTGAAAGTCGGAATGTGTGCCTAAGTATTATGTATTGAGATGTGGCTGTGCTATGAAATGTTCTCACAGAGAAACAACAATAAGAAAACTTCTAGTATTGCAAGTATTTAAGTATTATTTTAAACATGCTAGTGCCATCTGGACTCTGGCCAGCACACCTTTGCACAAGAGTACAGTTCTGTCATTTTCGTTTCCCGCTGTGGAAGGAAAAATAGCACCTAATGCTTCTCCAAACTTTGAGAAGCATTACAATAAAAAAAAAAAAGATTGCTATCTCACTGGAACAAAAATAAAAATAAAGCAAAGGATGTAACGAAAGGTGATACAGTGTGAGGGAAAAGACGAGAAAACCACAAAGTTCATCTAAGGCTAAGACTGATAGTGAGGGCTCATGACTGCTTTCTCATGAGCTTTTCCCTGTTGAAATCTGGTAGACGCCTTCCCCTTACAGTACTATGTGGCCATCAGTCTCACCAGTCTTTATGTGGCCATGCCCACAGTCCAGGCTTGTCCATCTTCTCCTATCAAGTTAATGAGTACTCAGCTTTGCTGGAGCAAAAGAGGTTTCCAGAGTGTTCTTCCTCTGGCTTTGGTAATCAGTCTCCTCAGTGTAACATACAGTGTCGCAGTTTCAAGATGCAACCCCTGAAGCTGTTTCCACCTTTTCATGACTACTGGGTTTGTTAAGACAAGTAAGCCTTCTAAAATGAAGACAGGATAGTGCCCACTGCTAGGTCTGACTGGCCTCTGATAACCCAGAGAAGAGCTCTCCCAGCCACAAGTCATAGTGAGCTGTGACCTTTAATTTTCTAGACAAAAAGGTAAAGTCACAGAATGAACTGTCCAGGTAACTGCTAGGCATGAGGAATGTGATTTAACTAAGTTGCATCTTAAGTAAGGAACATGTCCAAGTCCAAGGCCATCATCCCTTTTATAAATAACTTCCTTGCTTCAGCAAGAGAACAGAAAGGAATTCAGGAACTATGCAGATTTATGATTTACCCCTCTTATCCAACTGACAAATGAGAAAGCTTTGTCATTCCTCCCCATCCAAACAACAAAAAAAGTCTTTAATAGGAAGGCTGTTTCTTAAATTAACCATGGATCTCTTACTCCCTGCAGAAAAATTTGCTCCTTGACTTCCAAACTGAGAGGTGAAAGGTAATTTTCAGTCTTGTCTTCTAAACTCATGAGCAATGCTGGTATGTTGTTTAACATACAACTGAATAGCCAAATCCGTAATTTCCACAGACAGAAATCTTCGAAGATACTCTTATCTACATAGAAACCATTCTAGGCAAGATAGAAGTACACATTCTTAATCTATTGCTTACCGCAAAGCATTCTCCTTGATAGACTACTTTTTCTGCCAATAACAACTGACCCTACTTTAACGCAGTTTCCACAGTTAATTTCATCCTGGTCTATTTAATACCAAGCAGGTATTTCCTTGCTTAACTTAAAAATGCACAGGAGTAACATGAAGAAACATCCACCTACCATGAAAAGGGCTTCGTAGTTTTCAATCATCTTTTGTACGACAGCTATGATAGCTGTACTCTCTTCTGCTCGAGCTGAGCTCTGAACTGAGAATTCTTTGTCTGTAGATTTCTGCTTGTGCAACAAATTAGGACCAAAGATGGTAGCCAGGTTAAGTGACGTCATTTTATTCCCAGTAATCTAGAAAACAAGAATATAAATGAGGTGTGGTTTCCATAAGTCTAATGTATACAGATATGTATATAGGCACCTTTACATCCCGTCCCTCACCCTGCCCCTCCTCCTGATTTGGCAGATGCTTGATTCATCAAAATGTAACCCAAGTGCTTGACAAATAAAAAGCCCACCAATTTTTAGAAATCTTGGAACACCTTGTTCGGACATCTCTGCAACAAGCATTGTGGATTTTCTGGTTATATTTTCAAATGGATTGCAGAGGTAGAAGGTGGAAGTGCTGCCTGCCATTAATTCCCTGGAAGCTCAGCAGCGACAGACTTCTGAACTCAGGGAAACTTTCCCCCTGCTTCACCACCTCAGCATATTGCTGTCTTTTAGGATCAAATACTTAAAACTGTTACTTTCTCAATTATCACTCAGAATTTGAAACAGATACAGTAAGGAAAAATATACTTTTCCATGCTTAAATTGGTTAGATAATTAAGAAGCATGCTCATTATTTTTATTATTTTTTTTTTGGTCATTTTGCTTGTTTCCTAGAACATGTCAAATGTTTACTTGTTGGATGCACTTTTGTTTTGTTGTTTTCTTACTTCTTTAACTCTGTGCTCAACGCAGTAGTAGTAACCCAGTTTTGGAGGAAGTAGAAAGCTATGAATATATACGAGACTAGACAAAAACCTGAAAAATACACCATATAGTTATTAAATCAAAATTTGCGTTGTCACACTTGTGATTAAACTACTTTTTCCCCCTTCTGTTCTTTCAATAGAGCAAAAAAGTAAGGGTCATGTGCTTCCTCTCTGTGTCTCTACTTGGTTGCTATTCTGGGAATGCAGAAGAAGATGCCAGCAGTTTGACTATATAAGACTGTAAGTGAATTCTTGCAGGCTTTTTATAAAGAGTGAAAAAATATCATGAGAATTATTTTTCATTTGTTTCAGTTACATTTGAACTAATTAATTTAAAAAAAACAACAAAAAAACAGGAAGAGGCACAAAGAGCAGGAAGTAAAAATAGCATTTCAAGAAATGACTGGTACAAAATGAGTCTTTTTTGTTTTTTTTCATAGTATTTTCTTTTTTAGGGGGGAGGGTAGCTGGTCACTTATTGAATACTTTAGCCAAACTCACAACTGTAGGCTGTGCACCTGGTTTATTTTTTACAGAGCTCAACTAGACAGCATAGAGATGATAGTTAAAAAAGACTTTTTCCTTTTATTGGTGGGACCACTGTGCAATCTTGGAAAGGCACCTGCACTAAGCAGGCGCTCAGGCAGTCATAACAAACATGTTGGCTCTCTGTTTAGAGACTCATCCCAGCCTGAATATGAGTACAGCGCACTCCCTTATTTGCACATCACCCTGCACCCAGCCTGCTTTTTGTGTGACTTGCTTTTTATAAACACTGTCGGAGTACTGAGCCACCAAGGATGCACAGGCACACAGTGCCTCGGGTGTGCCAGGGGCAACCTCTGGCTCTGCCTAGATCTGCGTGTGCAGGCTGTTTGTACAAACAGTGAGTCTTTTCTTAAGGGCAGCCTGGGGGCAGCCCTTAGAAAATACTGTAAGCATATCCACTGAGATTAATGAATGAGTAATTTTAACGGTTAGTCAACCATCTTCATCTTTCTGAGAGAAGGGCTTTTGAAAGAAATCATGAAGAGGGCCTGTCTGCCAAAGCTTGGCTGTTTTCCTTCCAGTGATAGCATATAGTCTGATAAAATACTTTCTCTTGCCCGGTATGCCTTTATTCACTTAATTATTCATTAATAGCTTAAACAATTGTGATCAGAATACTGTATTATCTATAAAAGCTATCCAAATGCACATAATATTCCTGATGCTTACAATACTGCCAAGATAGCTTACACAAATTTGCCCTGCTAACATACCTGTAGCAGAGCTGATGTACTGTTAAGGGGAATGAAAATGCCTTCAATACAGTTGTTGGGCCAAAAGAACTCTCTTAAGCAGCATCCTCTAGCCCTGCAATATGATCCTCTTGGATACATTCCTGAACCAACAGAGAACTCTTTGCAGGACCAGGGGGACCACGACCTTAGCTGGCTTATACGTGTTTTTAAGCACAATAAAATTGTTACAGGCTGCTCTTTTTAAATGTTTTCCATCATAATGGTGTAGTTTTTTACCAGCTCCTTGCTGAGGACAAAAATAATAGCATTTTAAGCGGATTTAAAAGTGAAATAGGCTTTGAAGTCACATACAGCACACTGGAAGTTAGGACTAGAGACAGAAATTCAGCAAAACTCAGCCTCAAAGTGCCAACTGTTAAAACCAGCCAACTGTGAAAAGTGTCCAAATTTGACAGAAGTCAGCAGGGTTTTCCATCTGGAAGAGAAAATTCTTCAGGAGTTTCAGAAGAGTCTCAGAAGTAACCTCTGAAATAATGTCTGTGGCAGTTCATAGGACAGAGAAGTCCTTTTCACAGATAAACATGTACAATTTTGTCAAGCACCGACAGACTGTATCCACCTCATTTAAAGTTAACAGAGTTGTCACCCTCTGTAGAGAAGGCCACTAGTTCAAGTATTTTCCTGGCAGAAAATGGGAAGCCTGGATTTTCAGATCTTCTCCAGTGTGAACGGTGCAGAAGCACATGTGGGAGCACTCAGAAGTATAGCCCAGCCAACACAGCTACGAGTGGCCTTGTCTCTGTGGGGTGAGGGCACCCCAACCTCTCCACTGAATTTGGTCCAGAATGCAACAATAAGGAGGCCAGAAGGAAAACAGGCAAAGATGGACCCTGATTGCAACTAGTGATTAGGTCTGTCAGTTGAGGACACAGCTGAGTTCCTGTCCTTTACTTTTATTTTTCAATACCCAGTACACATAAGGCACCTAAGGGAATCAAGAAGTGAACCACTATGTCCAAAGGTCATATCAGAAAACAACAGCAGAGAATGAAAAGAGAGCGAAAAACTATTCTCTTGAATGCTTGACGCTTTTCTATGTGAGTATTTTGTGATAGAATATAATAGGATAAAAGAAGTGGGAGAAAAAGGATGGCTAACATTAGACATTCTTAACAAGGTCATTTACGCTCTGAATCTCCCAAAGGAAGTGGTAAATGCTTTACTGATTGAGTCATACAAAAATTAAACTTTCACAGCCCTAAGAACATAGTAAACAACTAAATGGCAAATCTGCAGGCAAGAATAGGAAATCTCTCCCATCTTTCGTGTTTGTTTCACGGCTTGAAAGTTCTCTTTTCAGATCATAAATTAAGCAAAGTCAAAGAATACAAGTGACCAGGACTTACCTCTTGGCCATCTTTGTCTGTGGTGTCTTCTGCATGGCCAGCCACTGTGGAGAGGAACTGCAGCAGTCGGTGTAGGGTATCGCAGTTACAGGGAGGTAGAAGATAAATGAGAAGCTGTAAGGTGCTTAGTTGTTCATCTGGCTCTAATACTAAGAGGGGAAAAAATACATTCTAAGAAAATCACTCCAACTAACCTAAAAGCAGAACAAATACACTGTTCCCAGCCCAAAGGAAGGCATAAGAATAGCTTTGTTTAAGGATCATTTTCCTTATGATGTCATAAACTCTAAGGAAATATCAAAAGTGTAACAAACAGGTGATTTTTGCCTTGGTTGGTCAACATTTTGCTCAGGTTCATAGGATCTTTTCTCAGCCTATAAGAGAGCAAACTCCACATTGCACACTCCATCACTGTCACTGGACACAAAAATTCTGCTTGATTTTCTACTTATTCCATTCATTTCTCCATTTAGGTATAGCTACTGGTAAATACAGTGCACCACTAGGAAACACTCCAGTTAGGTTTATGCTTTAGCCATTTTAAATTGATTTTCTTACAGTTTCACATCTTGCAGAAGTACTGGGAGACTAGAACAGCAACTAGAGATACAAAGGATATTCTGCAACCACCATCACTTTAACTATCTAAAATGCAATGGCAGCCAATGACAAAAGTGGAATGGGGGCAGGATCTCAGACACAAGGGCTAGAAAGCATCTGAAGAACACATACTAGACAGCAGCTTAAGCTTGAAGGGTCCAACTTTATGTTTTCCCAAACCTGTGAGAGTCTGCACTCAGATTTTAGGCAACGCATTTGGGAGTGCTCAATGTGATGGCTTTGAAGACCATTAACTGTGATGAAATTTGAACTTTTGAAGCTAGGTTTCTGAAGCCAGACAGGAACTTTGGTCAGTGAAAAGCTCTAAAAAATTAAAAGCATTCATGGTGCTAAGATACCAGGATTCAAATGGGAGTCTCATTTGGTACTGCTGAACCAATGACAGACTCAGGATTTAATAGATAACGTGAATCATATCCTATACACAAATGCAAAACCAGATACAATAACTGAAATCATCATTGTTCCAGTTTCCCAGGCTATACCTACACAGTAAGAAAATTTATACTATACAAATATTTGGAGCAAAGAAAAGATGAATGTGGTTAGTAGAGATCAAAGAATTCAAAGACGTAAGCTTTTGAAAATTGTAAATCAAGATGCTGCAGAGCTTACAGAGAGTGTTGATGAAAGGTGTATAAAGTTCTCTGGTGAGAAGTGGGTCAGGCATGTCACGCAGAAATTCCTTTAATAAAGCAGCAACATCATGAATGCTGTGCTCTTCGTCTAATACAACATCTATGCCCCGGTCAAACTCTTCACGTAACTGTAAAAGATCACAACACAAAGCCACAGTCGCTTATTATCCCAATTAGCACACCCCAACACAGAAATATTTTTAAAGATGTAGATTTAGTCATTTGCACTTTCCAGATTGGACATGCCTAGTTTTTGGTAAGGTCAAAGATCTAATTCATATCTAATTGCTGCTTATTCATGACACATAACTGAAGGTGTGTACCAGACTGTAATAAAATACAACTTTTTATTTCCGGCTAATATATGACACTCTTTTACAAAGAAAAATAACGTTTCCCAGTAAATATATTTTTTGCAGAGATAAAAGATTAATATCATCAGGGGAATAAGGAAAACTTCTAGAAAGGCTTTCTTACACCACCTTACTACATTATCCCTAGATTTTAGGACCAGAAGGACTAAAATTGTACAAAAACATTAATAATAATGTTAATATCCACCAAACTCACATTTCTCTTGTGATTTAAGACTGAACTTAAGCATGAGCAGGTTCACTAAGACTGCATGGCATTTGTCCACACACATCTTATTCTGCCTTCCTAATTTAGTTACATTCACTAAGAGATCATCAAAAGGACGTTAACAAACAGCAAGCTAATACCATCACCAGGTATCGCTACTTTTTTCTAGCTACAGTCATCAGAAAAATCATCATTCAAAGGTATCATACTTCCCAAAGGCAGAAGAAAATCCTCTCCTACATCCAACATGCCTTACAAAAAGATAAAAGCCTGCCTTTCTGGAGAGATTTCCTAACACCAGGAGCAGAATACTTTCTTCAGGGTGAGAGCTCCACCTTTTACTCTCTTTTCATTTTGAAAATAGGATGTTTTAAAACTATTTCCTAGGAACATTTTGTACCTTTGCTAATTTTATGAGGTATCGTGATCTCACATATATCTTTTCAGGGAGTGTATCTAAATCTTACCTCAAATTTCCTCATTTAGTATCAGCTTTACCAGGATTATTACAGATATATCCAAAAAAGAAAGAAGGTAAGTCACAAGCAAACTATGTGTCTGTGATAATCTGTGGCAAATCTGAATCACAGGCAAATCTATCTTGAGCGTGTATAGTGTGAAAGAATGTAGAAAATCCCGTATTTTCCGCTGAAATTGTGCTTTCAAAATGGGCATCAAAGCTATTCTATAAAAATTACAGCCTCCTCTCTAATTTATTGACTACTTTTAACATTACTAATATCTGTCATTACTAATAATGAATAATTACCCTATGAAGAAGAGAATTGGTTCTTTATCTAGTACTGTGCCTCCCCCTGCTGATTTGTGGTCAAGGATTTTCCAGTGCCAACCTGGGGATTTCATTCCCAGTTCAATTCTACTCTTCAGACTGACAGCAAATGCAGAACAACCCTGTGGAGTTGTTCCTCCTCACAGTTACCTCTAACCAGAAGACTGCTGCTTGCTTACTACCCAAAAGCAGCTGAGGAAACAGAATGGCACTGCATCGGGAATTTGGGCTTCCCAAATAGCTGTCTGAATCATAAATTGCTGTTACAGTCTTGATATGGCACTTCTGATATCCTGTAAAGTCTACAGAGATGTCCTAATTAGCACAAAATGAGACAATCGTTGATGAAACATGGCCACGTTTCAGGCCCAGGTATAACAGCTGCTAAAAGCTGTGTATTTCTAAGTTTAAACTCTAGATCTCTCAGACATCATTCACAGGGAATACTTTTGGACTTTTGGTCAATACATCTGGTGAACTATAATATCCACCAGAGCTTAAGACATGAGAGCTGAGGACATTTGTGCTAGAGAAGATGGGAGAGCAGAGCTCCAGCCACGTCGCTCTTCAGCCTCAGGATCTGGTGGTTGCTTCATCTGCAGAGCTGCCACCATATCATTAGGCCTAGAATAGAGGGCTGCCCACCCTAGCCTTGGCAAAAATGCTCTGCCTAAGCACGTGTATAGTTTCTGGGCATGAGCTGGTACCTGGCATCCCAATGCAGATCACCTACCACCTTGAGTCAACACTAGCTCAGGAATCTTTGCCCTACATCCTACTGAAGGTGAAGGAGACAGTTTGTAATAGATGCACTTGTTCTAGATTTTCTCTTCCTGCTCATCAACCAAAAACTCCCACTAGCACATGCATTTACTTACTTCTGTATTTATTGCAACAAAATACAGTTGAAATAGGGCATTTTCGAACTGGGGGAGGAAGGGAAACAAAACTATGCCTACTTTCTACATAAGAAAAACTAATGAACAGCTGCAAAAGCACACCAAAGTCTGAGTACTGGGTTTGGCTTTCCACAGTTCAGAAAATGAGTGGAATTTTAATTGAATCCAGACTTTTCCATGTGCTCATGTTGACAGCATTTATTATTGTAACTGCAAGGGCCAAGCTGATGCTTCCATGTTGTTTAATGAAATACATTAGTTCAACTAGTTCAATAAATTAGTCCATGTAACAGAATACATAAATACCCAAATCTCTCGATTTCCTCAGCTTTTGAAAACACAGTAAAAGAAAAGTTGGTGAAGGTCATTGACGTTCAAAGTAAGGCTTTATTTATAAGTAGAGGATACAAGCCCCCTGCTTTTTCCCCAAAGGTATGATGCAATTGTACTCACCCCTGAATGATAATATGTTTTGACATTGAAGCTTTTCATGCAAACGACAGGCAACTTACTTTTCAATAGTTTATCTAGTTCACTGTTGATCTCACAACTGTCTCTGCAGATCATGAATGTTTTTAGCTTTGTGTTACACCAGCCATTCAGCAACAGAAATAGAATAAGCTACAAATCAGTAGGCTATACTGTCCTACCAGTCAGAATTGAGTCAGTTGAGCTATTCAAGGTAACTTTCTGGAGTACCAAACATTATACTGTGTAGCTCTTGCAACAAAGAACTATCATTTCTGGGATCAGATGCAGTCAAGCGTTCTTTTGCTTTTTTTCTATTCAATGTTTTTAGTGTTATGCTTTCTGGCAGGGGTATTTATTTTCCCTGTAACATTTTATCCCTTTCCTAAGCATCATGTGACCATTAAGCACTATTCTCTACTGTTCTAATTCAATGTGTATTCCTAACTTCTGGGAACAACAATGCAATATCTAGGGCTGAGGAAACACCCACTTCTGAATGTCTCTGGAATCTAACTGTACACTATCTTTGCTTCTTCAACATTTGGCTGAGACTAGGACTTGGATGGGTCTGCTTTGACCTTCAAAGTTTAACAGGGGTAAAAGAAAGGTGATATCTGGGAGCAGCGATTTGAGGGTCAAAGAGACTGTTCTGTACTTGCATATTTTCTCACACTGTGAGTTTTCCAAAAAAGATTTACAGTTTGGGTTTACTTTGGGAGCTTCAGCTGTTTCAGAGATGAAACTAAAAGCCAAGATTTTTTTTTCCCTACAGTGTAACCTTTGGAAAATTTCATCACTGTAGTCTATTTGGATCTCCAGCCCTGTACTATTTCTGCAAAGCAAAACATACAGACACTGTTAACCTGCTGAGAACCTGACAAGGATTGCACCAGATGCAAAAGGTGACTGGAAATGGCCTGTTATAAGCCATCAAAAAACCAATAAAGTCACTGACCCAGAAAGCTTGAATTTCACCAGGTGATGGATGTGGAGGAAAATCACTTAACAGAAAGGAATCAGGTTTATATGTATCATTGCTGATAAGGGAAAAGCATATGCACGTCCACTCACCTGTCTCACTCTCTTTTTTGAGCTTCCAACTCTGAATATTCCTACTGTCTGGAGACCTGCAAGTGTAGCACATCAGACAACTGTTTTATTGTTTAATTTTCTGCTGAAAATTGCATTGAACTGAAGCAATCTGGGCTACGTGTGTACTTAAAACAATAAAAAACCCACAAGGTACTTCTCTACAAACTTGTACTTACCATGCTGAGGCAAAACTCAGTTGTCTTGGATTAAGAATTTATCCACTGCAGCTTTTAAGGACCTCTAATCACCTAACCTGCAAACTGGCATCTCCAAGACATTTGTTGTGATGCCATTTTGGCAGTGTCACTGCTACTCCATGAGGGACAGAGGTATGCAGAGAATGAGGCACTGCTCAGTGTTTGGAGGTGGCACTTCCAGGACTGACATCAAAAGAAAGAGGCAATAAAACAATATCTGGGCACTGAGCCGTGTCTTTGGATACAGGATGCAGTTCGTGTTTGGGGTTAGTCACTGTCTCTACAGTGTCCGTCAAGACAAAGCTAAGAGTTTCCTTCAAAGGGACATAAGTAGGGCACTCAGGCAAATTATGAGTGGGAAGAATTCTGCCTGGGAGTTGCGTGCAGTTTATAGGGTAGGGATGGGTATTATATAGAGGGAAAGCTATAAGGAAGTAATATTGTACTTCAGGCAAAGTGCAGGTGTGCCTCTTCTGTTATTTAATCATAGAATGCCAGGTTGGAAGGGACCTCAAGGATCATCTGATCCAACTTTTAAGTAAAAATAAATAAAAATAAATAAATAAAAATAAAAATGTTTAAGTGAGATGGCCCAGCACCCTGTCAAGTTGAGTCTTAAAACTGCTTAGTGTAAGGGAGTCCACCACTTCTCTTGGGAGACTATTCCGAGGGACTTCAAGTGATTTGGAAATGGGTGTTGCTTGCTACACCACAAGAAATCAGTTCAAATCTTCTTGAAGCTCTGTAGATATTACCAGAATATCAAACAAACGATAACGTGGTTGCTGAATGGGCATCGCTGAGTAAGAATAACTGAAGAATTTGAGAGCAAATGTCACTTTAGAGGTGACATGGTCTTTAGCAATGAGAATGTGAGTGAAAATCTTAGAGACTTAAAAGAGCTGTAGACATAATACCACTTTACACAGACATTATTTTGCAAAAAGGATGAAATAATCTATAAGCTTTGAAAAGTTGATGGTCTAATAAAATGTATGTTGCAGTGTGGTCTTTACCTACTGACGTACAGGAGATGTAAAATAACCTTGCAAAACAAATGCCTTTTGAAAGCCATGAGGCTGCATAGAGATGCGCAGCTTTGCAGTGGAGTTGCCATTTTTTCATCAGAGAAATTCAGATAGGATTCTGCCTTTTAGTTTTTAGTTTCCACTTAATGTATCTCCAAATATCCTTCTATCTTTGGTTAACTATCAGTTACATTGATGGAATAACATTTAGTAAACCCAGAAACATTGGCAGAGAATCATCTGAGGTGGAGATACTGATACTGGGTAAAAATTGGAGGCTGGTTACCAGTTCCTGCACAAACATACAGTATTTGTTTTATACTGTGGGTGTGCAGGAAGTCAAGACTACAACTCCAGGGCATGATGTCATGGAAGACAGGGAAAGTGAACAAAGGCCAGGGGATTTTACAGCTAGAAACATAACCATTTTTTTTTTTTGTCATATAATGTTCAAAGTATTCGTGAGAAACCCCTAGGTGATTAGCTGTTGAAAAACTGGCCTAAAGTATTGATATGTACAGGCAACTATTTTCAGAATCAGAAACATGGTCTATCATATAGCCTAGAATGATGTTGCTAGAACAGAAATTCCTCTATTATCCCTAAATCCAATGAGCAAACAGTCATGTCCATCTTCTGCAATCTTTAAATTTCTCAAAGTCAGCCAATCCAGATGACTTGTTTTGTGGATAGCAGATAAAACTGAAAACTAAAGAAAATTAATATTTACTCCAAATTATCTAGGATTACTGTGGGGGGGGTACTATAGTGCACTCTTAGAAAATGCACAAAACTCTGTAAGTTTTCTTTAAAAGGAAACTTCAATGTAAAGTAAATATTTTAGTAAAGAATGTTGTACAGAAAAGTATCTTTGTTATGACAGTGGGTTAAATGGATTAAAAAATTTATCAGTCATTCAAGTGACATAAAATCACAGTATCCAAAGGATACTCAGCTGTATGGCTTTTTTGACTGTCTTACTGTGTTCTCCAAACCCTTGCTTAAGGGGAGGGAAGCCATTCATCTCAAACTTAATCAGTCTCACACTTGTAGGTCACCATGCTATCTAATCTCTGTAAAAGGCTTACAGTGACCCTCTTTTGCAGTTTTCCTCTATATATTTGTAAACAACGTGGTTTTCAATTATATATTGTAAAATTCTACCATTGTTATTTCAACTGCAGCCCCTCATCTGCAAAAGCCTTTTATTCAGAGTCAGTTAATTATTTCCTTCTGGTCAAATC
This sequence comes from Baryphthengus martii, assembly GCA_013396935.1. NCBI lineage: Eukaryota > Metazoa > Chordata > Aves > Coraciiformes > Momotidae > Baryphthengus > Baryphthengus martii. The sequence continues at coordinate 95,674 of VWZK01022245.1, forward strand.
AGGCATCATTTGGTGTTACTTATTTCCTTCTGGTCAAATTAGGCATCATTTGGTGTTGCAGTCACCATTACTTAATGGTTAGTTTATTATATGTTCACGCAATACCTCTGTCTTGCTGTGGCCAAGTTATTTCAATTCTCATTAAAAATCTTTACAAGACCAAGATACATTGGGAGAGATGTTGAACAGTTACTTTGATTAACTATTGTTTCGGCATTAAATAAAGTTGGTGGGAAGTTTGTGTCATGAGAAGAATATTGGCAGGAGTTTGTAATTCCCTTTGGAGAAAGCAGGCCTGTCAAGGAGGACTCAAGCCAGGTTGGTTAGCTTGCAGTGTTTGGTCAAAGGTTGGACTAGATGATCTTGAAGGTCTCTTCCAACCAGAGACATTCTGTGATTCCGTGACAAACTGAGTAGCCAGCCCACAAGCCTTGTAGTGAACAGGAAAAAGCTTCTTAGAGCTGAATATAATTTAGCATGGTATTTTTTTCCTTCTCTAAGCCTCTATCTTCAAATGCTTATTCTAATTAAGTCTTGCACTGTAGTACAAACAGTAAATTTAGCTCTTACACCTACTGGTTGTGAAGAATGGCTCCAGGCTGACTGGCGCATTTCAGACTTTAATTCTCAAGGTACTAGTAAATCTGTGGGGTGTGAAGAGTGGTTGCTGCTGAGCTTAGAACTCTTGTATGAGATAGATGACATCTGAGAAATGTCTCCTCCCCAATGCTGTGTGGGTCATTTTGAAGGCTTGTAGCATAGATCCTTAGTTTGGGAAGATATCATCTAATAATTACTTGTGAGACATTATTTTTAGCAAGATGCAGAACAGGAGGGAAAGTGTTTGACTTTCAAAGATGTCCTTGCAATTGGAAGTATATGTTTGCTTCTCAAAATACACTTTTATTTATATTATAGTAAAAATATATCTGGCACTCCTGAGAAAACGAAATATTCTTACCATGCTTTTCCAAGTGCTGGCAGCAACTATCTACAAGCCGGGGAACCTGCCTGTAAATAGGGTTCAGGCTTAGTTTCTTATCTCTTGCCTTTTCTTTCTTGCTCTGGGCTTCTGCTGGCAAAGAGAGCTGGAGAGCCTCTAACAATCGCGACTGATTGTCATCAAGATCTGTAATAGAGTCCACAGACATCGCGCCCTGTAATACACACACGCGCGAACAATTAGTACGGCGGGAGAAATGTAAATGCCACAGCACCTTACCTAACAAAGACTTTTGCCTATCTGCATTTTAAACAAACTAATAGAAAAAATCCAATTCGTTACACAGTTTTTGTAAATTAACAAAGATATAATAGCAGTGCAATGGACGAGAAAAATGACAACGGTGCCAATGCTATTATCACCACATTACAAGGAATACAAATCAGACATTGAGAAAACTAAATGCTTTCCACTCACTCGGCACACCTTTTTATTGTTGTAGGCCTGCATCTACTGCAGGACAGGGATGAATCATGGCCCTATGTGTGCACATTAGCATGACAATATTTATATGCGGGGAGCTACATATTCACATTTTTAAACCTGCATTCCTACTTCTTTTGCAGCTTAACTCATCATATCAGCGAAAATGATGCAAACAGATTTAAAACCATTCACCACATGCAGTTAACTAATAACACAAACATATATAACTGCAGAGACTGAAATAATCCCATGTTATCAAAGAACAAAGGCACACCAGCAAAGTAGAGGGATAATATTTTTTAGATAATTCTACTTCATGTATCTTAATATTTTAAAATCATTAAAATTCCAATGACAGCTTTGAAAACTATGTTTGGATTACAAACAAGGCACAGAAGTTCAAGCAGTCTGTAAGGGATAAAGTAGCACAAGCAGTAGGAGGTTTATGGCATGCTTCAACATTCACACATGAAAAATAAGATTTTTTTTTTTTTTTTTTTCAAGATTACTGACACTTCAAAACGACCATTTCCCTCAATTGTTATTAAACTTCTCAGGCAAAAACATTTTAGGGGACATGTAGGCTTATAAATAATAATGAAACAGAAAAAAATGTTTCAAATTCTCATTAAAAATATCTATTCTAAATAATTTTCTTTCTTTCTGAAACAAAGGATACATTTTACCATAATATAAAATGTACTGAAGCAAATGTAAATTCCCATTAAAAACTTTACTACAACTCTTAATTTCTTAAAAGCATGCTGTTCTGCTGACAGGGATTTCATAGACTGCTAGTGAGATCTCTATGTCTATTAAATGAGAAGTGCACAACTACTAGGGAATTTCAAGCTCTAGAAGTATTTTGTTCCATCATCTTAGACAACTGAACTTTACAAAGACTCATAGGCAAATCATACAAAGTCCACTGAAATACTCAAATTAATGAAAAAAAATTTAGTTCATACTAGCTCTTAAAAAAAGCATCTAATCTGCAAATATAGTTCAGTTTCTAGTAACTCATGGAAGACTTGTACATAAAACGCAGTGTATTTTTGGACTCACATCTCTAAACAATTACTAGATGCTTTAGAACGTAACTTTGATCTTGATTTTTGATGTCTCTCAGAAGTATATTTCCTTGATTCCGTTTACATTTCCTATCTAAAGGAAACAAAAAAACTCAAAACCAAACAAGAATCTCTGGCTATGATCCCAACTGAAACCGTATTTCTCTTTTGTTTTTAAGAGTTTGGGGTTTCAGACATCAAAATTAGATGCACAATCCCTGAAAATCCCAACACCACCCTCATTGTTGCAGCTCCCAGGCAGCTGCTGTATGACAAGTGCCCTCCTTTATACCCTGCCTTTACAGGTCTGCAAACCATCCTCACCTCATGAATCATTATTATCACAAAGTCACTTAAGTCGGATTCAGATCCCTAAAATAGATGTAAATACAGTCAGTTCGCCATTATCCTTGGGCATTTTATCAAAATTGTGGATTAACTGGGGCACTGAGCTGGCTTTAAGAAGACTGACCTTGAGCTCAGTGGCTGAAGAACAGCACAGCTTGGCAATACCATGTCCAGGTCAGCTCTGATTTTAAATTTCACAGGAAAACACTATGAACCTAGTCCACAGATCCAGCTCAAACTTAGATAGATCTGTTAGTCTGTGCTCAGCCAGATCTATATGACTGCGGAGGAACAATGCAGGAGACATTGCTCCCTACCACTCCAGGACTATCAACATAGACACAGGGCTACTTGGATTGCAATGTCCAGCAACTGAAGAAAAGTCAAGTTCCACCTACTAGGCATTACCTTTGCTCGTAATGGGTATCACTCATCATGACAAGCTCAAAATCTAAATAAACTGAGCCAGTCTTAAGCTAAGCACATAAAAACATGAAGGGAAGTGGAGATTAAAGAAGAGATGAAAAGAGGAAAAATAAAATGAAGGCCAGAGAGACAGGTATGAAACGAAAGTCCAATTAAGCTTTTATTTACTTTTTAAGGGTTATAGAAGGCTTTTGTCTTTTTAAAAGATGAGCAATATTACAGAGTATGCATGGAATCGAGTACTATCCATGGCAGATTCATTTTCGCTCCATACATTATGCTATTGAGTAGTAAAGCAGTATGACTGAGCTCCTGATCATTGAATAAATTTTGGATGCATAATATATATATAAACAGTATACTAAGAGACAGTCAAAATATTCTCTGTAATAAGTACACAGAAAGTGCCTTGCTGGATGACCAGGGTCTCAACTTCCAACTGTTGGACATAAATCCTAGTCTTGCTCTTGGAGAAGTGATAACCACAGCACTCCTACCGTGAGCTCTGCAGCCAGTATTATCTTATATCCCTTATGGAAAGCCTCATTTGGGACTTTGAATACACAAAAGTGAAAGACATGGTTATAAAGAAGTGAATGGTGCAGTGATAAACAATCCCACCCATTATTTTAAGAGGAATGCACTCCAGGTGTCTGTGCAGCATTTGTGTTAGAAACCAGTTGTGTAAGTTGCATGTACTAATGAATAATTTTTTAATTTAACTTTTTTTTAAGGATTGGCCTTGATAGAGTTGAAAATAAACAGTGCAATGCTGCCCAAGAGAAATGCAGGCTCTCTTACCATCCCCTAAAAAAAACACCTCAGGGAAGCAGAGTAAGTACATTGATAAGTAGAAGTAAAGAGGACAAGATACTGTACCCGAGTTGATATTAACGTTAAATAATTGACAATTCTTGAAGTAAGTTACTGAATAACTGAGGTTCATTCCCGAGAAAAATGTCAGCTCCCTTCAAGTCACACTGCCCACTTTTGTCTATTACTTCCCTGTAGGTGAACCACATGCTACTGTGTCTTCATGATGATGGACAGAAGGCTCAAATTCAATACCTTGAAAGCTGCAATCCTGGTGTTACAAAAAAATGAACCAATCAACCAAAACCCCCACAGGCTTCTAGGAACATGGTCCCTTGCACGCAACGAAAGGTCCAGGTTCCTTCTGCTTACTGGCTGCTCAAATGCATGTACAAGGTCTTATCAAACTTAGTGAAAAACACAGCAGATGACCCATATCTGGACAATGAATTATCTTTCCAACACACAAAAATAGGTTCTGAAGCCAGTGAGTATATACAGTGAATTTCTCTTTTTTTTTTGTCACTGCCTATGCCTAATTCAGACAGAAGCTGGAGGGTTTCCCTTCACACTTATATTCAGGTGTACTTTGCACTTTTGTGTGCACACAATTGCCTGTTCATATGGTCTGGACAGGCCAACAGATGTGCATTATGAGTATATAAGAATGCAAGCATCTTCAAATACCATGTCCTCAACTATTTGCAGACAGAATGTAGATAATTCAAGCTTCAGATGACAGCTAGAGGGAAAGAAGACAGGTTATGGGGCTCTTCAGTCTTAATTTGTGGTTTACTCCAGTTCTACTCCTGTTAACCACAGCTTGAAAAAAAATCCCTGCCTAGCATTTCTCTGAAGCAGGTTTTATCCTAGGTACGAAAGGTAGAGATTCTAAGAAAATGTTTTATTTTCCAGAGTCTTTTCTCGTACCCCAAATTCTTTCTCAGATTGTTTAATAGCAGTTTTTATTGAAAGCATTTTACTATGCATTTTTTCTCCTTCCATTGTAAATGAAATTAAAAAGCAATCATTCTAGAATATCTATCCCATTGCAACAACAAAGAAACCCAAACCCTACGACTGTTACTAGCTCCAGTACTGGAAAACTGGAAAGCTCAGAGCATAAAATTTACTTACAAGGAACAGAACCTTGCAGACAAATGGTCTACCATGTACCTATCTTAGATGCAGGATTAACATCCAACCCAAACCACTGCACTGTGTTCTGCTGCTAAAGGCATCTTCTTAGTCTGTGTGCAGAAATGTCCTTCAAAGAGCCTGGTACAAATTTACTCCGACAACTTCTTTCTTACCACAGAGGACACAGTCCAAATTAGACCATGAGCATTTTTATTAATAGTAGGATAGGGATTAATACTTAGATGTATTTCCAAGTCTGTGGAGCTATATTAATATAAGCATACATATAAACACATAGGTTTAGTCTACCCCAGCTGAAAAAAATGAAGTTGAAGACAGAAAGAATTTGTTAAATCTAAAAGACCCAGACAGAAGGAGGTAGATAAAGGGAGTGAACAGGAAGACTTCTAAATAATCTCTCTGCCACTTTGCCATCTGTAACAGACTTGTACAGTCCATATTCCCACCAGCACCAGAGAAGGATTTCCACTACAGTTAGGATTTTCTGGTATTGACCAGGCCAGCTTCCACCGGAAAAAAGTACCACTGTTTGAAAGTGACAGAAAAAATATTTCACATTTCACAGACACAACAGGGTATTTTCCTGCTCCAGCTAGAACCCTCTGGACCTACTGCTATGCACCACACCATGTTGGATCTACTTACACGTCTCCTTGCTCGTGGTGCTGGCTCGGGTGTGTTAGGAGAAGTGCATTCATTCGGTGTTTCTGAGGTTGAGCTAAGAGATGAATTACTGCTTGAAAGTTCTTTGTTCTGCCTTTTTGTTCCGAATGGCAAGAGAAAGGCCACAAAATCTGAAACATCTTTTTGCTCTTCTCTCTGAGAGTCTTGCTTGAGCTTGTAGGCCCGGTCATTAGCAATCACTTGAGACAAGGGCATTCCAAAAGCCTGGGGAATAAATTCTGCAACAACAACAACAAAATTCATATTTATAGAACATCTGACATTTATTTAGTACGAAAAGAATTAAGTATTAAGCTGTTAAAAAAGAAAGACAGTCTGAGGTTCCTTTAAATATATAATAATTCCAATGAGGTAATGGACTACATAATAATAATAAAAACATTCTAACAATAAAATAATAGTGGAGATGTGCCAGGATATTGTAGTTCATGGTATCTGAATCCTATTTCCAGTTGGATCATGCAAGATATACCACACAGAATCTTGGAAAAATCACTTGGGAGCAGATCTGATTAAGTTCTTAACTTCCACTGAAAGCAACTGGAAGTCAGGCACTTTTGGCTACATCTAGATCGTGCAGAGGGCCATCAGAGGCTCCAGTAACCTAATCCTAAGGCCAGGGAGCCTACCTGGTCCGTGCCATGGCGCTCTCCTGTTTCAGACCCCTTCACCAGGTTTATTTCTTGCAAATGCTGCAGGGCACCAAAGTCAAGGGGTACAGGCATATGCATGAGTCTCATTACAAGTCAGGAGGGTATGTCCCTACCTGTACAGGGAGCTTGTAAGTACATCCATCATTCACACTAAGCCTTCAAGGATCTAATCTGATCTAGTTAAAGATGTCCCTGCTCACTGCAGGGGGGTTGGACTAGATGACCTTTAAAGGTCCCTTCCAACCCAAGTCATTCTATGGTTCCAGGTTTTAAGTATACACAAGAGCTACACCACATTAACGTACTGTTAAGTTTACACTAGTTTAACTGTGGTATATCAGTATAAAGGTCCTTGTTAAGAGTACAAAAATATACATGGACATATAGAAATACAGAAGAATATAGGGTTCTCTCATTTAACAAAAAGAACATAATCTCATCTCACATCAGTATAACTGTAATGTACAAAATGAGCATATACTTCAGGTCTCAAAGTAAAATGCTCAACTATTTTACAAAAAAAAAGAAAAATGCTCTACAGTCAATCAGTCAACAACAACTAAAATTGAAATTCTCATCATTAAATTTCTAATATAGACATATCTCCGATTAGTAAAACCAAACTCATTGGGCCAGACTGTCAACTAGAACTGTTTTATCCTCAAATGGAATGAAAAAATAGATATTGACTCTATTTATTCTGGTGAAAATAGGTGCAACTTCTACTAGGCTCCAGCTTCAGATTTGACTGTATCAGGAATAAATAAAGCATCAGAGATAAAAAGCAACATTCATTTTTTAGTATGAAAAAAGGAACAATAATGACAACAAAAAGGTAAACAAAAACCCTCCTTATACACTATCCTGTTTTGCCATAATCATCTAAATTTGTTTAAAAGGCCGACTTAAAGTCTGACTATATCTTTGATGACACTTTCCAATTTTAATCTTAATGATAATGCAGGCCTAGATAAAGTAAGGCATTGAAAAGACTGTATTTTATGAATCCTGAATAAGGACACTACCAGCCCATCATACTAAAGACACAAGAGCCCGTTGTTTCAATTTGGTGAGAAACTGCTCTTTAGAAGTATGAAATGTTAAGACATGAACTAACTTTGGTGGCCAGACAAAACTAAATCAGGAAGCAGAGCCTCACATATCAAGCAACTCTGGAGGTGACCTGTGAGTAGAATGACATCTAAAACCATCTGCATTTAATTTAGGATAAGAACATCATCACATGGGTATCAAGCAATGCAGGCATTGCCAGATCCAGAAGTCCAGCGTTAGACTCAACCCTCCTGTACACAGCAGAGTGTGCCTATAAAATGATGAGAGTATTAGTATCAAGATTTTTTTACTGTTCTGTATTATCTTTCCAACAAATTACAGACTTGAAATACACATATGCAACATGTCTCCCCTTCTGGTTGTCTAACCAAGTAGTTTGTTATACCTACAGCACCCCTATTTATCTATCTTTCCACAGCTTTTCATGAGAAAAGCCACTGAGTCAAACAAAGTCCTTAACATGAAATATTTATCCGGTTTTGGGTCACAGTCACTCATGCTTTACATTGGGATTGTACAGCAGTATGTAGCCCAGTGATGTCCAACGGCATGTTCATGCTGTTGATACTACAGCACTAGGTTCAACTGGGAAAAGATCAGCAGGAGCTGCAATCTCAGCACAACTTCACTACAAGCATTTCATTAAAATGACCCTCTCTCTGACTTCGTTATGTAAAGGCTGGTATTTTGAGGTAGGTGTTGCTCCTTGAAAACTCTCATGTGTAGGATGCCAGGTTTTAATTGCTCTTGTTCAATGTGCCTGCAGAGCAGTGAAAGGACACTAAGCCTCCACTCTAGGCTGCTCTGCTGCAGGCCTCCTTCTCAGAGGACATGAACCAGTTCCCTGATTTCTCAATGTCTGGCAGAGATAGGGAACTGGATGAAAACCAACTGGCTGATTTTCAGACTAAAGACAGATGGAAGTGATGATGGCTGGCAGTGGCAATTAAATTGAAGAACTGGCAAAAACAGTAACATTTTGCTCATTTGTTGAAATTAAGAGAATTGGTTGTACCCTCTGCGGACTGGCTATAGCCTTAAGTTCCCACAAAATATGTGTGTGTGTGGTGAGGGGTGGTGGTGAGCACTTTTCAGAAGTATTCAATCCCAATAATTTCCTTGTTGGATAGGTAATGTCATGTCCATTAGAGTGAATGCTAGCCCTTCTGACATTTCATATTCATTTTAAAAAAAGGTGCTATTCATGCAAAGTATTTAGCAACCCATTGATGGGGGAGAAAGGGCACTGGTGCAGGCTTAGAAAGTGTAGGTTTGAGGCTTTGGTCTCATAATCATGGTGAAAGTACCAACTGCCTATTTATTTCCGTAGGCTGGGAATCCCCACTTTTGGAGATGTTTCATTCGTACAAAGAAATGTTTCTTAGAGCAGGGGCTCAAACTTTGGTTTGTTGTATATATATTAAGCAAGTGCCAAAGCTACTAAGTTTGTTACTCTCTGTAAACCCAACAAAAAATTGATTACTTATTCAATTAGGCGAGCAGATAGCTTAAAGAGAAATTTTTGCAGAAAGCACCATGTAAAAATTTCAAGCAACTTGGCAGACTGGGTAATCAGCTTGGAAACGCAGACTCGTATCCTTAGGCAGCAGCACATAACAATTTGACTTTTGATCCATTCTGGTTTTTCATGCTTAGTAGCAAAGGAGATAATGTGGTATTTTGGAGAAGTGCATAATTTCTCATACCAGAAAGTCCACCTTGCAGCTGAGGCAAATTTCTTAACAAAATTTCGATCAAAACTGATACGTTCCTAAGAAATCTTTCTGTGGTGACAAATGAGCATTTTCTAATAAAAAGCAGCATGTTACACAAAAGCTCCCAGCCAGATCAAATAAGAGTTTCAGTGATCTGAGATATTTTTCTTTGCTAATCAAATGATGGTGATATCCAGGATGCTGACCCATACTGTTAGCTTACTTGGCCTCATGCCACCCTGTTCAAGTACAGTTTTGAAGACATCTGAAGTTTCAGCTGGTGAAAATTATGGTTTCCACCCCACAAACCATAAGTCTATTAAGAGCCACTGAGATCTCTAGTCTAGACCCTAATGAGGTCTTCAGTGTTAACAAAGTGAACAGCATACAATACAGCAACTTTGGATAGTCTTAGCACTTTGATTTTCCTCTTAAGTATAGCTTAAATCCTGGGTTTGAGCTGCTAAACCCCTGTGACCAAGATCTACTGAGGTGCTTGTACCACCTCTGTTTAAATTACACGAATAGAGCGGGAGAGACCTTGGAGAATAATATGCTTTAAAAAGGATAATTAAATGGGTAGGGGTCAAGTCATCAACCTCTCCAGCTAGCCAAACCGGGTAACTCTGTTTTGCTAACTGAAATTAATTATTTTGGATCCATGGAGAGAGCGATGAAAACAAGGAAACACGGAAAATGGAAACCTTGATCCATAAAGGGAATGGGAAACCTCCTTCCATCTGAAGGTGCACTGACTCCAGAAGACTCGAGATAAAGACAATGTTCTCAGCTTCAGTTCTGTGGCTGAAACACCCTTGCTCCAGCTAGTTGGAGCTCACTGACCTTCCAAGACCTTCTCAACTACTTAAGCTTTTCCTGTGAGTAGGTCTTTGTTGTTGGTTTTGTTTTTTGTTGTTTTTGTTTTGTTTAAATTAGGAGGTTCTTCAGTGCTTTAGGCAACTTCAGTATAAAAAAATATATACTGTTGCTTAAGAAAACCTTTCATATGCCTAGAGAGCACGAGAAATATTTGCAATTTTTTTTTAAAAAGCACAGTGGGGTGTCGGAAAGGCTTGAAAAAGCAAACATTTCTGATAACTTGTAATAAAAAAGAAACTTCTTCTATTCAGCTCTCTCCTTAGGCTGTGCCAAGGCATACCGACATCATGATAGGTTGAATTACTGAAAAACAAACAAAAACTTTAAGAAATACCTCTACATTTACCGATCATGACTGGGAAGCAGAGGTGGAAGACATTTTCAGGAATTTTGAACTAAAAAAATAAAAAAGAAACATCTACTGCTGGACCTGCATATGCCTCAGAGTTACCAGGAAAGCCTTTTCTCAGAAACTGCAACATACAGAGCTGCTCTGCTAAGGCCCCACAGATGAACCTGTCAAGTATTTACATTCCACACAGAAACATCAGAAAAAGGGATGATTCTCAGTTGCTCAACAAATCACATAACAAGTGATTATTATTTCTGAGCAGGTCCCTTAGTTCACCTGTAGGGTTTACTGGAACCAAGACAAAATGGAGATGGTTTACTGATAAAATCTTCTAGGAGAAATCCTTTCTGGAAGGCATCTGTCTCAGGAATGCCAGTGTGTACTTTCTAAGTAGGCATGCTTACGCCATCCTCTGTATCGCTGGCAGGAGACAGACAAAAGGCTCCGCTTTTGCTGCCGTCAAAATTAGCAGTGAATTTGTAAGAGAACAGCACCCAGCCGCCAGCATGCAGAGCATCCTGAGAATTTCTTATTCCAAGCAGCGCTGACATTTTACTGCTTCTCCAGCCTGCGTACTGTTTGTCAGCAGCTAAAGCAAATGTTTGGACACGTATGTGGACAGCACGGTTAAGAGTCATGAAGGCCATTAATAACGAGGAGGCTGGGTACAGAAAAGCAAAGACACTAAATGGTGGGAGCTGAAAATATGGCTTAAATATCTGGGTGGAGGGCTGCTCTCCTGTTTTGTCTGCTTACATCCGGTGAATTTTGCTATATCCTGCTCTGGTGAGTCACTCAGAGATGTTAAAACAATTGAAAAAAACCAAGTGTTGCAGAATTCTTTCCTTTCTAATGAGATGATCACAAATGTACCTGTCAAAACGGGGAAAATAAAGATATGAATCTCATTTCAAGTGCATTCAATTCTACTTTAGTGTCTTTATTGGTCTTCGGAAGTGTAACAGTTTGCTGAAGCTCTCACTTAAACAGATAGACAGGTTGATTGACTGATCCATCCAAACAGAATATGATATTAAGAGAGTAAACAACTGCTCTCTGCAACTACCTGCAATGAGGTTGTAGAGAGGGGGGTGGCAGTCTTTTCCCCCAAGTAACAAGTAATAGGACAAGAGAAAAAGGCCTCAAGTTGCACCAGGGGTGGTTTATTTCTTCACTGAAAGGGTTATCAAGCACGTAGCAGGCTGCCCAGGGAAGTGGTTCAATCACCATCCCTGGAGGTGTTTAAATGTTATGTAGATGTGGAACTTAGGGACATGGTTTAGCAGTGGACTTAGTAGAGTTAGGTTAAAGGTTTGACTCAATGATCTTTGGTTGGTAGCTTGTTTACATTTGGACAAAAATTAGTGAGGTGGTACCACCCCAAAGAAAACAACTCCAGAAGTCTACATCCTAGCGCTGTTCAGTGTACATCAGCGTTAAAAGAGAGGATTTGTCAGGCAAGACCAAGGACACAAGTCCTCCCTGTTCTTTCTCAGGAACTTCCTACACACAAAGACACAACGCTGAATGTGCTACATTCTGAGCAAGGTTCATGTCCCATGCACCCTGTAGCAAAGGCCTCCATCGTGCATCTCTGGTGATCAGCATGGTGGCTTCCTACATCACGCAGATCTCGGTGATCTCTGGCTGCAGCCTGCACACAGAATCACATGGTGCTGCATGATCATCAGGATTAATCTTCAGGAGCTTATCTGTTCAAAAAAAGCCTTTTCAGGTGGCATGTATTCCTGGTGAAACCTAACAACATGGCCCCTCAGCTGTTACTTGTCCTCGCATGTAGGGTCTCCCAGGCCGGGATATAGGAAACTCAAAATGTTTGGAATTAATTACATATTCTTTAAACTGCAACTGTCCCTACAAAAGTGATACTGAAGGGATGGAAATGCTCTTTGCATTAAGGCAGCCACAACTCTTCTAAAAAGCATTCTGGACATCTACTTCCCTGCTTCTCCTCCAATGTACCATGGCCTGGTTTCACTGTTTCCTTCTCACAACAGTGCAGCTGGACTAGTTACCAGAAAAAAAACAAACAAAACAAACATAAAGAAATCTAAAAAGAATCAGAAGGAAAGCATTCCTTTCAGGCATGAGGATTAGGGGCCTGCCGGGGTGGGTAAGGGCTCCAGGCCTTTTGTGTGAGCACACCCACGTCCACAGTGTGGAGTGTTTGTTTTGGACCGGTTGCCCAGACATGGAAGATCCTCTCCTTATAAAATAAATGGTAGAAATGCTTGTTAAAAAAACACCATGGAATGGACCAGGATAATACTTCCAGCTTGTTATGACACACACACCAAGGGAGGTTAATTCTGACTTTGGCTGACACAAAGACCACCATTCAGGAAAGGTGGTGGGGCTCAGTCATCATGGGCTCATTTTTATGGAGACCAGAAGCGTGGGGCCCTATGTTTTCCTTTCCAGAGTCAGCTCATCACCTGAAAGCTGGGTAATGCTGCCCCTTCTAACTCCTGAGGCTGGGGAAGATGCTGGTGCTGCTGCTTCCCATGGGAAAACAGCCACCTTTCACCAGTTGTGCCAGGCTAACAGCCTGCACGGCATGATATGGCACCTTCCTGGTTGCTCATCCCCTCTGCCATCATGGATTAAGAATCTGCTCTGCGGGGCAGATGATCTTCAATAACTCAGAAAGGCAAAGAAGAGTACATCAGAAATAATAATGGACAGAAACACTGATAAGTGGGGCACCATATGCTGCTATCTGGGCTAATTTTGCCTAATATTGACTGTTGGCAAATAACAGTCAATATGTCTTGCTTTTCACTCTGCTGACACCAATTGGTTGGGAACCTGACTCCTTCCAATTTCCTGGCCCCCTGTACGCTTACCAACCAATCTGACAGCCCTGCCAATTCAGACGTCCTGAAGGAAAGAGAGAAATACAGATTCTGCTCTTTGAGTAGTGCTGGGGTATTTCCCCATCAGGGGGTGCTCCTATAACATTTCATACATGGAGAGAACATGCAAGACATTTCTGTGAATGAGAACAAGGCAATGGAAGGTGGGAGAAATAAGATAAAACCAGAGAGGTACATATTTGAAATGCGTGAAGTTAAAAGAAGAAGAAGAAAAAAAAGGAATTAAAATTAAGAGAATCAGCATAGGGATTTTAAAAAATGCTTGGGTATAGATAACCAGAAGATATAAGCAATGCTGAAAAAGAAGAAGTAGATAAATATAAACCAGGATAAGTACAAAGTGCTGACTTTCGCTGTGGGCAACTACTGAGTCCTAAATGGTAAAGTGCACTCAGAAAATTCATCAGAATAAACCCAGAATGTATGTCCCCAAAGTTAACTAACTGCATGGAGTATAAGTGCTATCATGCAAGGCAGACACTCAAAAAAATCCCTGAGTAGAAAAGTAATAGCAGAACATAATATTATCCGTAAGTGCTTAACCAGTACAGTTGTGTAACAACCGGAAACAGAGGTCAGCTGAAATAAAACGAGGCTATAAGGAAATCACAAGAGTACAAGGCAATGTAAGAAAAAATATTTTCTGAAAAATCTTTGGCAACAGAGAATTTAGAGGAATAATGAGCAACTCTGGCTTAAGTGTTTGTATGCATCACCAAAGAAAGCCCTGCATCAGAGGTGTTGGAGGAGTTCTGGAAGCGCAATTGCAAAGATCCACCATGTTTGGGTGATGGAGCAAAATTTAGTCTTTGGTGAATTATCAAAAAAAAAAAAATTATTGCTGAAGTCTACTACTGCAATGAAAAACGTGAGAATAAAAAGATAAAATGTACTTAAACTCTCAAAAGAGCTTGTGAATAGAAGCTTTCAAAGGAGACTATCAAAGTCATGCTACTCATATAGGGGGGAAGATAACAATTCTGAGAGATAGAATATTTTTTTTTTATAAAAGGCCACAGTAAGTAGTTAGCCATGTCCAATATAGAAAAGCAGCCCACAGTTCGCTATGAAGATCAATGCTCTGAAGAGCAGACAAGGTTTTGCCCAGAACTATGTTGCTTTACATTTTTAACTGCATGAAGGAATAGGAAATACAAAAAAAACCCAAGGAAACTAAGCAACATAATGATTGATTAATCGCACTGCGGCCAAATAAAATGCGTTGACAGGAGAAGTACAAGATAGATTTTTTCTCCAGAGGTGCCTATAAAATCATTAAATCCCTTCCTTAAAGACTCCTTCCGCATGCAGGCCCAGTCCTATATCACGTAATTCTCACAATAAATGAAAGATTTGGTACTTGCAATGCAACACGGGAGGCCACGGGATTTATCCAAAAAATGCGTCAGGGGACCCTCATTTTCACAAAGATTAACGCAAATATTTTCCATGGCCAGTTTTAAATGATGAAAATAATAATCTTACATATGAAGTCACCAAACAAACAAAAATTAAAAGGAAAACATTTTCTAAATGCCAAATATCAGAAGTAACTTTGAATTGGGGATGTTAGTTTTTTCAACTCAAAGTTCCGTCTTTCTCCCAAACTAGAGTAATAACATCAGAGTAACCAAATCACTTCTCTTGTTATAAATCTGTGTGTATGCGTGTGTGTTTGTGTAACTGAGGTGTTAATGTTGAGTTTTGCTAACTCTTTTCCAGAACTTTTTTTTTCCAGGAGAGAACACAAAATAATATGCACAATTACCTACATGCAGAAAACTGCAACTTCAGAGACACTTTGCAGGTTTCAATGTCTAGACGCAGTTCAAATGGCTGCAAAATACATGTCAAATCCAGTGGATTAGGATCCAGCCCATAAAGCCAATTGGTGACCAAATAAAAGAGTACAATTATATCTGTAAATCCATGTCACATGGAGTCTATTAAAATACAACTGCTCAGTAGCACTGAAGCATTTATATATTTTAAACAATGGCTATTTTCCTAAGGTTAAAAAAAAGAAAAGCAAACCAACTGACTTGCTTGGGCAGGGCTGGGTTCATGAGCTTTGTAAATTGAAAGATGCAGTCTTTTAACTCCTCCTTTTCTCCCAGGAAATAACCTTTCACTTGAAGAGATCTGGGATTATACTAATGACAAATAGAAAAGATAAAATGTACTTTTCAACTTGGAAATAAATACCTAGGTAGTACATCAGCTCTGTACCACTCTCCTACTCCAGAAAATACACTATTAATACTAAAGAAACCTCATATGCAAAATTAAGACATGATCAGTAAATATGTACTCATTTTATTTTACCTTTGTCTCTGTTCTTCTCCTTTCCTAATGAGTCCAGTTTCTTTCTTAATGATTTCTTCCTCTTTTGTCCATCTGTAAGAGGAAAAAAAAGAAAAAAAAAAGGGAGGGGAAGTAAATGAAGAGAAAGAATGCTGAACAAACAATGCTGCACAAGCTGTAGGAACACAGATCGAGATGGCCACGGCAGCTAGGAGTCAAGAAGATGTGGGGTACATTTCACAAAGGCTAGGGACTGCTACAGCCTTTCAGCCTGAAGTTCTGCTTTGTTCATCCAAATGCCAAGGTTGTGCTGAGGAGTAAAAATGTATCCCTCTGCATACTGCTGGGCTCATCTGCCTACGCGTGGTCACACAGTCCATGTGGCAGAATGGAAAGCTAATTTTGAAGACTTAATAACGGAGGTTTGTTGCTGGATGCTCTTGAAAGCAAGTTAACCGTAAACCTAAAAGGTACTGGTTAGCCCTCATCCATGGCTGCAGGACTGATTCAGGTGTGGACCTGAAGGCAGTATGGGGAGATGGAGAATGACTAATGTGCAGGCTAAATTCTGCATACTTGTCATACCAGTTGAGTAATAACTGACCACCTTCGCATGACCCATCTGATCTGAACTCACACTGGGAACTAGCAGTTTGGTACAGCATGTCCAGATCAGTTCAGATGGATTAGAGCCTTAAAGAAATTATTGTTCTGACACCCTATATATCATCCAAGTTTTCACTAGGGTATTAAGGACCAAAGATTTTAAGCAACAGTACAGGCAGGTTCATTCTTGAAACAATTATGTCAAAAGGTTGGCTATCATTGTTTCCTGCAGCAGCATCTTTTGTAAGGAAAAGTCAACAAAAATGCATTTTATTTATTAGGTCTCAACAAATACCAGGGATTAAGACAAAGGCCTGCTTTAACTTGTACTTTTTGAATTTTTTAAGTTCCAAAGGGTCTAGCATAGGGAATAATACTAATGATAACAGGCACCACACTAGCTAAAGGTTAATGAACACGTACCTTTGACTTACTGGTTTTGTAATATGGCAAAAATTCAAAATTGCATTATATCTGTCTCACTTATATGGTAAGAAGGTCACCAAATAATCTGCCTCAACATGTTTTTCTAGTTACGTAAACTAGCGTGGTCTTTTACAGTAAGGAACATACAACAGAGGAGTGAAATGGATCTTCACTGATTAACTCTCGTCTTTGCAATTAGGGGATGCCAGAGAACAAAAGTTCTTTCCCCATAAATTTCCCTCAATTTCTATTGAAAGCTGTGCTCGGAACATCACTCAACAGACAGATGGAGAATTTCTGACTTTTTCATAGCCAGTTAATATCCTTTTACTTTAAAACTAACATTTGTTTTTACCTTAAATAACTGTGGTTTGATCAACTCCACTTGCATTTATTTAGTACTCAGTTCCTGTCTCTTGACATAGCTTGTTATTTGCTGGTTATGGTAATTCCCATTTTTCCACACCTGCTCTGGTGAGAATTTATCTCTCTGAAATAAGGCTGACTAGAATGGATAAAGTATTCTGGATGAGAGTTCAACAGTATAATGGTGGTAATTCACAGTCTGATACAGTCTAAGATAGATTTTCTTTTTTTGTAGCCACATCACAAGTTCGTAACTCAAAGTCATACTTTAATTAATTAATATACCTAGTCTTTTCACACCTTCAGACGTTTCCAGCTGATAAGACTCAGTTTATTACAGAAATTATTCTTTCACCTCCAGGTAATGTGAATAGTTGGTAGCTTGCTTACATACACTTGACAGTACTGCTTGTTTTTGTAGGGTTCCCTACCTACCATTGTTTTCTGGCTTCATATATATAAAATAATTTTGAAAGTATTTTTCATGAATTCAAATCACTGCTTCACAGTAGCCTTTTGATAAATGACTCACATTTCTTTGGAGTCTTAGAGCCTTATTCTCCAAAGACCTATTTATTGATATTCTGACATTCCAGTGAAGTCTACTGAGACATAAAAATAAGAACAAAAGTCAAAATTGGATATACAACATAGTGGCTTATAGCGTATTATACCTACACAATGGCAACTTCTGGAGTATTTTAGTACTGCATAATCAAATACAACAGAAATATAGGAGTAATGAGTGCTATCCAGTATTGAACACAGGAACAAATGGCACTCATATGCATATGGAAAACAGTTTATTGACTTTTAGGACCAAACTATCAATGCTTTCTCCAGAACCTTGTTCTTAATGGGTGATTCTTTCAACTTCACCACTGAAGTAATTCCTAAGTAAATGACAGACTAGGACAACATTTGTGCATTTGTCTCTGCAACCTTGAATTTTGGATAGAAGGGGCAGAGGAACATAAGAAGCAGAAAGCAAGATCTGGACATGGACAAACCAGAAAATACATAACAGAGTCAGCTCTGTGCACTCCTGAGCAAAGAAAGAGATTGCAGAGCCACAGCAGAGACACGCTTACCTTGGGCAAATGGGTGAAGGTCCACTGAAGGTAGTGGAGCTACGACCATTTAGATTTAGAGTTTATGGCAAGAGTTGCATATGAAGATAAAACTAAGAAGAATCTCAGTGAAAACCTAAAGCTTAGGGAATCTGCGAGGAGGTCTGAGGTCAGATGCGGTTCTCCTCCTCCCCAGCAAAAGACATGATTAATTACAATCTAAGTTCTGTAAAAATAAATATGTTTTGAAATGATTATCGATTCAGGTTACATCAGGCATGAATGCTACTGAAATATTCATAACGTGCTTAAAGACTTACGCAACTATAGCAGTTTTACATCGTAAATGAACCCAATATACAATAACAATGCTTAGTACTTATTATCTGCACTGTGCTTTCAGAATATAATTAATAACCAAAGCATTCTTGGGAAACAGAGAAAGCATTATTACCCTTGCATAATACCTACTGCACGTTTAAAAAATAATCAGCAAATGTTTGTACAAAACAGTACTGCATCAACCCAAAGAGCTATTAAATATGGACTGTCATTTTAACTCAAGGTTTGAAAATGTTTAAACCACAAAGGGATAAATCTTATTGGCCTTTTGGGCACCCTTTTGTACATATAATCACTTAACATCTTCTTTCTATAGATTAGCTTCTCCACCAGATTCCACTAAAGAACATTAGAAACAAGAAAGTAGTACTCAAAAGACAACTGCCAAAAAGAAGGAAGCTGCATTTTTTTTCTTTTGTTAATCCATTCTGTTTTTCTCTGAAGAAGACCCATCCAGGCAGTTGGCAGAGATCAGTTTTTTCAGAAGTGAACTTGTTTTGTTCAGTGCTTACTAATTTATACGTTCGCTGCATTTTTCACTGCAGAGCATACATCACACTCTGGGCATCTATATATGAAGACCAGCATGATGAATATTTAAAAGATCAGGAGTCTAAAATCAAACTCCTGAGTGCATATTAAATTGCTACATGACCTGTTTTTCCAAAGTGGTGAGCACTTGCAGGTTCAGTTAATGCCAAAAAGACTTTTCTATTTGAAAAATTAGGTCATCTTTTTAGGATTCTCTCAGTGAAACACAGCTTACAGAATACAAGAATATTTGCACTCATATACTGAATTTGAACAAGAACTGAGGAGTTTGACTTCTGAAATTGCTATTTTTGAAATTTTGGGTCAAGGTTGAAATTCACCTGGTATCATCACTCATTAGCTGTTATACTCTCAAATTAGCAGTTATACTCTCATAGCCCATTTCAGGGCCCAAATTTCACTCCGAGTGAGACCATGGTTCTACAAAATAGGTCATATAAAGTCATTTTCAGCTGTGAAAGCTAAAACAAAGAAAAAAAAGAGGACTTTATATTTTTTTAATGATAGGTTTCTCTGCTGCATTGCACAAGACCACCTACCAACACCACATACGACTCAAAGAAAGAGAGTTCAGGATGAATCCTATTACTATTATTTATTTCCAGGACTGTTTTGCTCATTTTAAAGTTAAGGAAGTCAACAGGTCTATTTGGTAGGTATAGGTGTTGTTCAGCAACAAGTAAAACCATCACCAAATTAGGTAGAGGGAATTTGTTCAAGATGATACGGTTAGTGGCACACCTGAAGTTAATGTTTGGGAACTCTTGGCCACCATTTTCATATTATGTCACTTAATAGTCACTGTACTGTGAAGCCCCAATCCAATCCATTTTTCATAATTAATACAATATGCAGTAAAAATACAACAGTATCTGAGCTTTTTAAGTCATGTTTATGACACTGCTATAGTGCTAGAATTCAGATCACAGAAAGTAGCCTGTCAATAAGCTTGAAGTGAACCTGTAACGAAAATACAATTCCTCAGGACTTCCTTTCCCAATACATGGGTGTCCTATTTTGAGTTAGAACAGAAGTAATTCTGTTCAGTGATTTTACTTTCAGTGATTTCAGCTCAGTCTCTTCTAACCGCACTTTCTGAAGGTAATGACATATTTTTTCAGACAGTGTCTGCTTCTAGCAGTGATATCGATGTTTAAACAAGGATTGGTGTGCAGACCAAATTCACTGCTAAATTTTGTGTACTTCATTGAGGGTTGTAAAATATAAAAGGCTGCACCTGCAGCAAGGAGCAGACAAGACAGGTGACCCTAAACTGACCAATTAGGTATTCCATCCCATACAGGTTTTGTAAGTATTTGCATCTATTCCATATTATATTAAGGCTGTTCTAGCTTTCTTTTCTAACTGATGAGTCTCTCTCCCTTATTCCCTTTCCCTTCCCCTTTGGGGAGGGAGAGGAGTTAACAGAGAACATCTTTTATAGGTCTAGCAGACTGCCCTGACCCTAAATCTTGACAACAGGCTTGTGGATTAGGTGTACCTTTTATGTACCTTTTATGTTACTTACACGCAATTACACTTATTTGTTAATCAAAAACTTAACTCAAATTCATACAGAGACTTTAATTTAACTCATTGGGTTTCTGACAAAAGAGATCTCCTGTTGCTTGTGGGGTTACTGAGTAAAGAGAACTCCTTTACCCATCTACTGGCGACTTCCTTTGTTTAGAAGAATTGCGTTTCTTGTCCATTTAGGGAAGCAAATTTGTTGTTCTACAATTAAGCGTTATTTTCTCACAGTCTAAAGAGTTATGTGAGAGATGAATATCATATCCATAGCACATTTATTAAAACAGAAAGTGATGAAAAATTGGTATTTTGAGATTTCTAAAATACCTCTTCACAATAGTTATATTGATGGCCATTTTCCCTTAATACTCATTAGGAATTGGATCTATCTGTAATTAAAGAAAAAAAATAGAATATACTTTCTAAAAGATTGTCTTGGAAATTACTACCTATGGCACCACAAAGCACCAAGTTTGGCGTCTCTTGAGGACTTGTCGGTTCACTTCACTGATCAAGAGCAACACATTTCCCAAGTGCCAGCCTCCCGGACTCAGCCTCTGAGCTGAACATCAAGCTACAGTCTCTTGCTTGCACAATATTGCAAGTAATAGAGACTCTGCAATCAGAAAACACTGCTAAATTCTGTTGACAGAGCACAATAAAGATGAGACTGTGCTTTATTCATTGACAGTTGCACTGTGTTTCTGGTTGAAGTCACTTCTTTGGATCACTGTACAAAGCAAATTTGCTTCTGAATGCACACTTGGAGCTGCTCTACTGAAGAAGAGGGTGCTGGTTTTACTTAGCCATTTCTGTGACTATAAATGTACATCTTGAAATATTTATTTAGATTAACTTGTTGTTGAAATGCCCTATCCCCACGCAATAACTTCCAAAACACTGCCAGCTGCAGCACAGATGGAAGGTAAACAATTTCAACCAGAGAGCCAGGAGCTAGAGATTTTGGCACATAAAGCAATACAAAACCAGAAGGGCTGAGCCTACAAGTATTTCCCATCACTCTCTTTCTCCCTCTCACCTGTCCTCAGCTGTACACACACAATGAGATTTCCATCGGTGACGCAGATTATTATATTCTTTCAGAAGCCTTGGACTATTTCCCTCTTTCTCATGCTGCTTCTCTCTACGGCCTATACCGCTCTCTTTATTTCACTTTGACTTAAAACTCCTTCGTGCTTGTCAGTCTGCAGCTGATAGAATAAAAGACATATTTATTCAAGCACATCCCTCAGCTGCAGCCATGACCTTCCAGGTGGCATCCAGCAAACACGAGCTCACCTGAGCCCATGGAGCGAGGTTTGGGCTGCCTGCCATAGGCACCACAAATGCACCCCGAGGCAGCTTCCCTCGTACGTTCTGCTCTCTCTGATGCAGCAAACAAGTTTCAGCATATCCCTCTCCAGGAAGTTCCTGCAGAGTGTGTTTACGGCAGAAGAAACGGTGTGAAAAGGGCAGAGCTGAAGTCAAAGCCCATTCTTCAGGAGAAGGGGGAGCAGCTCCCCCTGGGCTGCGTACAGGCGGGACCAGAGCCAGAATGTTGCAGCCCTCTGGGTAGGAGCACTGCCTGACCCTGACTCTTCTCAGGGCCACAGTGAGGAACTGGGTGAGGCATGGGGAAAGCTGACTGTTCAGGAAATGATGTTCCCAGCAATACACACTGTATACAATACTACCAGCAGACAGAAGTGTGCTTTTTATTCTTTTCTTCCTCATCCCATCAGACTCTTTGGTAACCTGTGGTTAGTGCATCTTCTTCAGATGTAGGCTTCAATTCCTTTGGGCATTACTGATTGTTAAAATGAAACACAGAGGAATTACAAAGTCCAAATCTGAAGGTTTAAGTGATGCAGCTGCTGGAAGTTTAAATCTGCCATTATACACAATCTCTTCATTGTGGAACAGTAAGAATTCAGTCATACTGGTATATGAATTAAATTATTTATCTAAGAAGTATTCATAAGTTGCTGTGGGACCTGCCTAGAAGGCAAAACTGATCACCTGCTTCGAAAGAAAGCTGCATGCCTATAAGGATCTGAGTTTTATTCATCAAATACCATGCTACAACAATTTTTGTGATTTTTATACAAATTTTAAAAAACAACAAAATAGTGTGCCATAATTTGCTTGCCAGGTATGAATAGATTTTTGATGCTGCACATCCATTCTGAAGGCAAAGGTGATACACCAATTTACACTAGCTAAGCACATTATCAGGAGACTGGCCTGTCATATAGGAAAACATATCTAAAAAGTGTAGATCCAAACTAGAATGAAATCTTTGAAGAGTGAAAAATGCATCATTTCTATTGATCCATATCGTCAAGGTCTTGTTCTATAAAAGTCATGTCCCAACTTGCTGAATCAAAAATGTTACCTGGTGGAAAACAGCAGAATATAGGTATCAGCTGTAACTGTAACGGAATTACAGAATGGTTTGGGTTGGAATGGACCTTAAAATTCACCTAGTTCAACCCCTAATGAGACAAATGCAAACTCTTCTTCACAAAAAGAACACAAACCACCAACACTCAAATTCAGATAGCAAATACTACTCAATTCCCCTGGACAGTGGAATCATAAGAAAATATGACATTTCAACTCCACTTCTGTAGAACTGCCCTAGTGTATATAAGGCTTTAAATAGTCTCCAAGTATATATGTAGGAAGAAAATAACTACTCTGGTATTTTCTAATAGTTCTTCCATGATTCTCTGTTGTGAGGTACTTGCATTAACTGGTGAGCAAATGCAGATGCAAAGTAATCCAAGGGTGAAAGCCAAACCTTAAGTAGACACGGGACATGAGACTTGGGCTCTGGAGCAAGGCCAGGGCTGCAGAAGTCAGAGCCAGAGAGAGGGAGCTGTTAGCATGGCCCATCTCTGTGAGGATAAGAGCTGGGAAGGAGTCGCTTTCCAATCCTTCTCCAGGTCACCACACTCTCACTGAGCAGGAAGCTGCAGGTCTAACAGATGGACATGAGCACACGTACACTAAAAATGATCCTTACACAGGATACCAAGAGGATGTCTGACTTAGTTTACCATGCCATGTATAAATATCCTTAAAAGAACAGAAATTTTAATTATTTCAGAATTTTTCAATCAACCACACCAAAGCCAAGAATAAAGTTCCACATCTTCCTTTTTCATTTGATTTTTTTTTTTAAAAAAACGTATCTTCAATCTTTTGCATTTGGATTCTTGAATAGAGATACTTGTGTTTTAATAGTTGAAAAAAAAATAAAATCTTCTCAGCTATTTTGGCATTACTGGAGTGAAAAAAATACACAGGTCTACATCATTTAAATACCCTGACTGTATTACATGAACACCGAGGAACAAGAGAGAGGAAATGAAAAATCAGAACACTAAACTATAATTATTTTGGAGTTTATTGGTATTTGTTAAACCTTTAGCTAGACCTAAGAAAACTAACTCATTTTGATATGAAAACAATTGCTCAAACTTTTTGTGGTTGGATGAAAGAAACTGCTGCTGCTGCCTTATATAGAAGGGACGGTGGAAATAACTTACTCAAAGAAGCATGCAAAGCTACCTGGTGGCCTTTAGAGGATTACAAAGGAAGGGCCAAATGCCCTTGTATGTCCTTCTGGGGCTTTTACTGGAAAGTAGCAAAAAGCAGGTGAATCCTTGGAAAAGGAGAAGAGATAAAGATGAAGGATGCCAGGTTTGACTTCCCTGGGTATACTTAGTCAGGTTTTCAACTAGTACAAAGCTCCACTTGCTTCAGTATGTACATTAGCGCACGATTACCCATGTTGTAAGCAGTACTAAATCATAGCACCCTAATAAAATATTTTTTTGGTTTAAAGGAAAAAAAAAAAAAGAAACAACAAACACGAAAAAACAGAGAGTAGGACAAAGGGTAACTTGCTATGCATTTTTCTCTGAGAAGGTGTGCTGATGGAGCACATGTCAGTATTGGAGATCAAAAACATCTCCATATATACTGAAATTAGAGGGAATCTCACCTTCTATACTTCACGGTAATATCTGCTATATTGAGACTGATGACAGGATTTACAAAACAGTAATGTGAAGCAGCAGGTGCAAGACAACATAGAGACATAATTTTTCACATATTAGCATTATTTGCACTGTGACAGGGATTTCCCTAAACTCAAAGGTAGTCAAGTTCCTAGCTTAGACCACGGTATATCAGGAACTTTGCTGCTGCTGCCCTTCACATGGAAGGTGCTCAGAAACCACAATGATGGGCATAAGTTTATATGCGTTGAGAGAAAGACTGAGCAACAACCCCTACTCAGAGTACTTTCATAACTGACAGTACAACAGGTCAAAAATTGTCTACATTACTACATCAAAACAACTACAGCAAAAGAAAATATTGCGGCTGTACTAAAAAACAAACAAGCAAAAAACAAACAGGAGCCTTGATGCTGTAGTTTGAGATAGGAAAAATACAAACAGCAGTTCTAAAACTGCCTTCAGTCCTCTTTGGGCAGGGTAAAATTGTCTGTCTCCTGGCTACCTAAATAAAAACCCATTTTATAGTATGGAGCGGGGAGAGCAGTTTGATGCCATTCCTAGCCAAAGTGACTCTTGATTTGATAAGGCGAATTACCTTTAAACTCCACAGCACGGTGTGGGCAAGATGCAGACCAGACATTCAATTGTTGGCATTTACCTGATATTGAACATTTTGTGTGTTGATAAACTGGCTTCCACGCCTGTACTGGAAGGTGAACCAGCAACCAAGCCTTTTTATACCACCCTCAGAGCTTTTCCCCAGGTTGCTCTCAGCATGAGCATGGGTTGAGCTCTTCAAACAAAGAGGAAATTCCCCCAACTCTCTGGAATCCAGAGGACCCACTGATGGTCACAGAGGCAGTTCAAGGCACCCAGGTTTCCACTCTCTTCAAACCGCTGCTTTGTTGTTATGAACCCTTCATGCAAGTCTTTCCTTGGACCTTAAAGAAGGAGTTGTGCAAGAAAATAATACAGCCTTCATAACTTGCTCCCTTCCAGACTAATTAAACTAGTCTACAATATTCCTGCTCAGAGCCTTGATGAAGAAATGAAATGAGAGAGGAGCCTTTAGTGCATGGAAGTGAAAACCCAGTGCAGAAGGTCTCTCGCTGGACAAATTGATGGCCCTAATAATTGAGATGCTACCTCTTTGAAAAATGACAAATGGATCTTCTTTCTAGTGATGTTTCATTGTAATAATTATCTGTCCTCTGTATCATCAATCATTGAGCTTACATACTTTTTTTATTAATAAACAGGAACAGGAGTTGAAAATGTAAACCACACAGATAAAAGGCATGATGAGCTCTGCAGAGAACACTTGGGTCAACTTCCTGCACAACAATAGTGACACAGACATTTGTCTAATCTATTCTTAAAAACCTTCAGCAGGAGATTAGGTCTCTGTTAAATCTTGAAGTAGCTTTTTCAGTGCAAAAGCCTAATACAAAGATATATATATAGTACTGCAGCTCTGGTAAAATAAATCTATCTGTACTCACCTTATCTCTCTTAATCACTATTTAGAGACATATCTTACACTTCTGGCACCAGCCACAACTACTCCACTGAAAATGTGCCTTTGAAGAAATTTTAGAAACTGGAGCACTACACATAAGGTAACAGAAATAAATCTGTTTTTCAACTGAAATTTTAAAAAGATGTATACCAGAAGACTACACATGTTGAAGTAAACCTCTGCCAAAGGCAGGCAGAACACGGAAATTAGTAGGCTGCAAAGTCAGTATTCTTAATAAAAGCTCAGAAGCTTCTCATATAGGATATATTTATTGGTATTTATCCTTTGGCTTTGAATTGTAATAAAGCACAAAATCTTAAGTCACTACAGAATCACCACACACTTCTGCGGATTATTTGCAAAGCACAGGACAGTCTGCTTGAGCGTTCAAGAATGAAGGGCTGGTACTACATCAGCTACTAAAGACAGATTGCAGAACACAAGAATACTTGTGTTACAAGAATGTTGTCACAAAGGTGTCAAAACCAAACAAATCAAATATAGCTATTTTGCAAAACACAGTGGTTTAAAGCCCCTGTATGTGCATTTTGCTTCCTAACATTTGCTTTTAAAACTATTAGCTTGTCTCTAACGGATAGAACAGATATGCTGAATAAAGGTTTGCTGGTGTAAACAAACATGTAAAACTTGCTACGTGGAAATCTTGAAAATCCGTTTGCTGAGCATTATATAAAGTCTTTCATAAAAAACCCTATCTCATGGGAAAATTAAAAAAAAAAAACAACAACAAAAAAAAACAGATCAATAAAACATTCCTTAAATTTTGAAAATAATAAATTATTTCCCTTGTTTTACTCTTAGAGAAATTACATTCTTGCAAGCTTCTGGTTCTTGTCTCAATGGTGGCAAAAAGTCAAATTTGGAAAAAAAAACAACAATCACAACAAGAAATTTCTGCAAATTTCCTTAGTGGGAGAAAAATAAAAGTATATACATGTTTTTGGCTTGATTATCTCCCTGCCTGGAAAAACTCCTGTCACCTTCACTTTGACAAACTCCTGCATAGTAGAGTACAAGGCTGTGTGCTCTTATAACCTCTACCCTGCAGCAGCTGGGACTTCTCCGAGCTTAAAACATTAAGTCAATTTTATTTTCTTTTTTCCAGACTGAGAGATATTGTTTTTATTTTCCCAGGAGAAAGAAAAGAAAAAAATATCCTCAGAAAAGTCCCTATATCCATGGAAAATCTGAATTTGGGGGAGGGGAAGAAGCTTCCACTTAAAAATCAGCAAGATACACACTTTTCATCAGAATAAGTCTGATACAGATTATCCAAGATCAGAGCCTTTTCTTCTCTTTAGTTTTCATGAACATGGCTATATTGAAAGCAAATCCATGGACTCACAGGATCATGTTAGAGACAGTATTTATATGAGAAGAACTGGCAGAGTCTGGCATTAAAAGGAGTCGTAATAAACCTCTTCACTTAGAAGGTATACTGATGACAACTCAAAAGAATTCAGTCTCTAATCCCACAGCTGCATAATAATAATAATATAGGCTACAGTTTTTTTAGATGCTTTCCACTGTTACAACAGTCTGCAAGGTATATAACATGGGCAATGACTAAAAACCATGAGCAGTCTGGAGCTCTCACAAAAATTTAAAGTCCAGATAAAAATCACAGTCACTCTCAGTGTTAAGGAAAATGGATAATGGAATACAATGATGAGTAATGTAAGCAAAAAAACAGATCCAAAAAAACTACTCCCTGCCATAATAAACAAGAAGCAGAGAACACGTAACTCTGAATTCCCATTTTTATTTGGAGCTTAACTGGAACATGCTGGGGGCAAAGTGCACCAATGAACAAGAAAAATTCGGAAAGCCCAACTGTGTACGTTTTCTTTCATTTCAGAGATGGGGTTGTCTCAGTGCTCAGTTTGTAATCACGCACTTACCTACTCCTTCAAAGCCACTTTACTAAAGCAAGTCGTACAGGAGACTAATGCTCACTTGATGAGACCAGAAGCACAACACTGTGCACCAGGTGGAACTGGCTACAAAACTTGCACGCAAAAAAAGTACAACAGCACATGTTCAAGCAGCATAAAGAATATCTTCCCTTAAATGACTGGGATGGCATTCAGGTTTCTAAAACCAACCTTAGATTATATTTACAACTAATGGAATGGATTGAGAACTAGGTTTGACAATAAAATTGATTACCTTCTCTCTCCCCAAACGTTGCAGTAAGTCCAAAAAAATAAATCTGCTCAGAAAGTGGAACACTTGCTGTAGTTACTCAAACTACTGTGTAAGACCTAGTTGCTGTTAAAGCTAAGAAATTGTGTGGATATACATTGTTGCCATCAGTGGCATCAACACAGTACACTAACAGCCTTCTCAGTAAAGGCAGTTATTTCTTACTACATTTGGTACACTTGCTAAAATAACTGGGTAACATGTTTATTGTCCGTTCTGGAAAGTGAAGACAAATTCTGTGGTTCGTCTCTGGATTTTCTCTCCAAAATATTTGAGAAACGTTAAAATAAACCCAAAGGGACAAAGTGAACATATGCATCACTTGTACCAAAGTGTACCAGGCCCAACTTCAGGCATCAGTTCTTCTTTATCAAGAAGCCCATTTGTATTTCACTATAGAAGAGGCAAGAGGAAGAAGAACGGAAACTCCCTGGAGGAAATTCCTTGCCCTCAAGACTTCTACATGCTCGCAACATTAAGTTTTTTGTTAGCCACAACCCTTCCGCAGAATCTGAGAGATTACACTTGATGTGGTAACAGCACATGAGTTCTCTATTTTGTTGCGCAGACAGATAGATGACATGCTGCTTTTGCATCACAGGACGATGCAGGCAGATGGATTGTTATTGCAGTAATAATGCAATTTATCTAATTATACCAAGATGCTTTCTGTGCAGCAACATTGCCTGTGTGGCCACAGCACAGGACAGTATTAGCAATGAGAAATAACTGAGCAACTTCTGGAATTGTGAAAGATTTATTCCTGGGAAAATATCAATTGCTTTCCATTATTCTTCACTGACGCTATGAAGAAAACGCATCTCACTTGTGCTGTTCACAAGGAACAAAGCAACGACAAAAAGAAAATCCATAAAACACACAAAACAAGGTCAGTGAATGGGGATTTGAATATGGCCATTTCTACACAAAGAAGTAGATCAGAAGTGAAAAGGCTGCTGTCAAGAAGATAAGAGAAAAAAAATGTAATTTCTATGTGAGTTACTAGAGATATTGGCTACTTTTCTGCTTGTCATTGTGCAGGTAATCAAATGCATATGAGAACATACTACTCCTATGCATCTGCACTATTGAGATCAATAAAGTTCCTCAGAAGTGCAGTAGCTATCATGAACATCAACATCAGGAGATGTCAAAACCAAGATGAAAAGTCAGGACTTTACCCAATCTATAAAAATGATAAAGGCAGCTGGACTCAGCAGACAGTAGTTATCTGATCATTCTAACAACAGCAGAGAGGCCTCCTTCACAGAGGTAAGGAGAGAGCTGGCTCTGTGACACATGGCAGCCCCAGCATACACAGCCTTGTAAGGAATCGGGCCTGAAAGATACACAGATGCTACATGTTCGCCCTGCATTCACATCCCTAGATTGTCCTTCCCTTCCAACACATGAGTTTTCAAAGAAGAAATGAGAAATTAGTACAGGAGAAATCCAGACCCCATAGTTCAATCTATACCATTTGCTAGGTCAAAGAAAAAAAGAGAAGCAAACATAATTACAAACTTCAAACAGAAGTCCAGTTTGGCCCTCATTTTCACTGAGATGCATCACCATTTAGCATGAGCCACTGTTTACAAGTCTTTAGTGAGCTTACAGTCTGATGAGCTTAATCATCTCCTAAATCACCTCCAGGTCAATTTCAAATAAAACTTTTGAGGACTTTCATGGGATGGTCAAACTTTCTATAATAATTCAGCTACAGCATGTCTACTTTTCTGGTAGTAGCTACGTGTTTTTTTTCCACTTCTCAATAGATATTTCCCCAATTTTCACAACAAGAAGTCAGTACCTATAGATGCCTCAGAATATAGGCCATGTAGATTCAACAATTTGCAGACAGCATTTATTTTCTAGGCATCCCCTTATCTTCTCTTTTTCTTTTCCTGCACTTGTACTTAAACAAGCTTCATTCCTTCCTAATCATTCATGTATCTCCCCCTTACTTATCTTCTTAACAAGCAACTACAAAAAGCAGCTCAGCCATTTGTGTTTCTATGCCCTACTGGGAAATGCACACCTATCTAAGTGATATTCATTATTAGCATTGAGCATCCATTTTTTTCTCCTAATTTATCCTTTCCCTCCACAACTACACCAGCCTTGTTCCAAAGCTGAGACCACAGCAGCCCATTCTCTTGGGGGCTGGTGACATAAGAAGCCACAGACTCTTACTGAATAAAGAGAGGTGAAAAATGCAACGTTGACCCCTGACTCCTAAATCCCATTCAAGTCTCTATTGATCAAATTGTACCTTAAAACCCAGATGCCTGAGGAGCTGAATTAGGGCTGGAGCCCTGTTTCCTTTTTTTGCTCTAACTGATAAAGCCCTGCAGTGCCTACCAGTGCTCCCAAACACGCTCACTGAAGTGGGATAGGACCATGAAAGAGAGGAGAGTTATAACCATGAGGTATTTAGGAAGATGCTCCAAACAAACTTCATTCAGCACTTCTGCTCAAGAGTTACCTGCAGCCTATGAGTAGAGGAGAAGAAAAGGAGCTCCTCCCCTGCTTTGATCCTGGTTTTACTTTCAAAAAGCTACCTGACTTCAGTTCCCAGTTTGTTGGTTTTTTTTGTGAACACACACTGTGTAAAAGGTTCATTTGTTCTCACTACATGCATACAAAAACACACACAACTGGAAAGTCGCCAAGACGTATGCACATCTAAAGTGAATTTCATCACAGGTTTTTTTTTTTCCTCTTATTATAAAAAGAAGATTGACTTCCTTGAAATTAAGAAAAGCACTGTATATTCTAAACAGCAGCTGTAAAGAAGTTTCACCAGAATAGTACTGATGTGTAACTCAGATCATCAGGCAACAAATTAAAAACCTTTCACAGAGTAATTGAGTTGGTAGAGAAACTGTAATGTTCTGCTCAGCGATGATAGCTTCTTGCAACTTAACATATTAACCTAGAGACAGTGCAAACAATTCTTGCTATAGTTACTGGTGGCAGATGAGGGAGTGACATGGGGATTGAGAAAGATACAAATCACAGACTGAAAGACAGGTATGAGGCAGAAAAACCAGAACATGAAACAAACCCAAAGCATCTCTGTCATATATATATAAATAATCTCTTGGTAATTCGAATGAATTCAAATTGACCTACTGCAGTGCCATCATAGCATATTTTAAATGACATACTGGTTAAATAAATTCCTGTGGGAGGTGGTCCCCTCTCTATGACCACGGGATAATTAACTAAGAGATGTTAGTAACATGCTTCATTAACAGTAATGGCCTCAATACAGAGGAAAAGAGGGATTGCATATGAGGTATTACATTCTATGCATTCCTCTACAAGAGTGAGAACAGTCAGATTTGCCCTAAAAGTGCTAACTAACTGCACTTGCTGTGACAAAGGGGGCTTCAGAGCATAGGAGGACTGAAACATGAAGAAGCAACCAATAAGAGCATGATTACGATTGTAAAGATAATGATTGTAAAGCTAATGACTGTAAAGATAAGGCAGATGCTTCTGTACTCAGACTTAACTTCCATGCAGGAATGTTTAGCACAAACACTTATTACCAAAGAACGATTAATATTTACCTTCCACAATACCTGTACCAGTAAATGTAATTACTCAAATGCCTGCAGGAAGCAAATGGCCAACAGATACAAGCATGTTCTAATGGCATTCACTCACAAGTTTTGAAGAACAGTCAAAGAACCACGAGGAACCTCCTTTTAAAGTAGGAGAGAGCTGCAGAACACATCTTTCTATGTCTGTATCTCTCTAGCTCTCTCAATCAGACAGTACTAATTCTGCATCACTTTTTAACTTGGCACAAATGACTGTGTTGGAGTTTTATTTTATTTATATTCCTATATGCCCAAAGAGCCCAAGCCAGTTTCACACTGCTAAAACTTAAAATTCTCCATTTACACAGTGCTGTGATGTTAGCAAATCAACCGGATGGCTATCTGTACTATCTTATGATATGTTTCATTCCACACCATTCAAGAGTGATGGGAACATGAGGTGGACTTCAGAGAGTCTCTGCAAAGAGCCTAACCTAACCCATAGCGATTTAAGAATACAGTCGATTGTTATTCTCCAGCCAAAGTGCCAGCAGAGATATAGCCTGATGGAGTTCTGGGCACCCCAGTTCAAGGAGGACAGGGAACTACTGGAGAGAGTCCAGCGCAGAGCCACTAAGCTTATTAAGGGAGTGGAGCATCTCCCTTATGAGGAGAGGCTGAGGGAGCTGGGGCTCTTTAGCTTGGAGAAGAGGAGACTGAGGGGTGACCTCAATAATGTTTATAAATATGTAAAGGGCAAGTGTCAGGAGGACGGAGTCAGGCTCTTCTTGGTGGCACCCAATGACAGGACAAGGGGCAATGGTTGCAAACTAGAGTATAGGAGGTTCTGTGTAAACACCAGGAAACACTTTTTCACAGTGAGGGTGACAGAGCACTGGAACAGGGTGCCCAGAGAGGTTCTGGAGTCTCCTTCTCTGGAGACATTCAAAACCCACCTGGACACGTTCCTGCATGATCTACTCTAGGTCCCCGCTCTGGCAGGGGTGTTGGACTCAATGATCTTCCGAGGTCCCTTCCAGCCCCTTGTATTCTGTGATTCTGTGAGTGACAGAATGATTATTATTTACACATATTCTGATATGCCAAAATTGATGCCAGAATTAGAAAAAGGATGGACAGTTAATACTAGATGTACCTTAATTCTAGCTTCACTTCCTTTAATAGATGGTACTACAACGTACTAAAACTCAATTGCACTTGCCATTCATTCACCCTGCATACCTTAGAACACAGACGAATTCATGATCTGGTCTTTTAGACAAGTATGCAAGTGTGAAATAATTTGCTTCTTATCAATAATCTCACTGGTATATCTAATCTGAACAGCAGAACTGAATATCTAATTTATTTCTCACCCAAATTGAAACATAAGATACAAGCAAAGATGGGACCATCAGCAGAGAGCAAACAGAAGCTTGGGTTCCTGACTTTGTGAGGTGCCTTTTATTTTAAGTTGCTTCACCAGAATTTATATTATTATTTAGTTTTTACGCTTAAAATACACTTTTCAGACCCCATATATCTATAATTAATTACATGTTATATATTTACCCATGTATATCTGTGCTGTGAAAATAAAAACTCTTCTTGTGCATGATCCGAACTTGAAAGATTCAACAGTTCCTAGTCTGCACGCCTTGGCAGCACTGTGTCGAGTTGCCTGTGACTCCAAAGGATTATGCAGAGGAAGGGTGAGTTGACTGGGAAGAGATTCTGGCTCTCCCAGATGGCTGGTCTTTCATGGCTGTCCCAACAGAAATCAGCACGGAAAACACAAAACTAGTGTCCGCTCTCCAAAGCTCAAAGTTTCTCAATGTGTCTCAGTGTTCAGATGGAGAGCAGCAATGACTGGTGTCCCTTAGGGTTCTGTACTGGGCCCAGTGCTGTTTAACATCTTCATCAGTGTCACAGACAGTGCGATCAAGTGGACCTTCAGCAAGTTAGCAGATGGCACCAAGCTGAGTGGTGCAGATGACATGCCAGAGGAACGAGATGCCATCCGCAGTGACCTGGATAAGCTTGATAGGTGAGTCCATGTGAACCTCATGAAGCTCAACAAGGCTAAGTGCAAAGCCCTGCACATGGTTTGTGGCAACTCCCTGGTATCCCTACAGGCTGAGGGATGAAGTGATTGAGGGTAGCCCTGCCAAGAAGGGCATTGGGAGTACCAGTGGATAAAAAACTGGACATGAGTCGGCAATGTGCATTCACACCCCAGAAGGCCAACCATATCCTGGGCTGAATCAAAAGAAGTATGGCCAGCAAATCAAGTGAGGTGATTCTGCCCCCTCTACTTCACTCCAGTGAGACCCCACTTGGAATACTGCACCTAACTCTGGAGTCCTCAGCACAGGAAAGATATAAATCTGTTGGAGCAAGTCCAGAGAAGGGACACAAAACCAGTCAGAGGGCTGGAACACCCCTCCTATGAAGAAAGGCTGAGAGAGTTGGAGTTGTTTAAGCCAGGGGAAGAAAAGGCTCCTAGGAGACCTTATTCTGGCATTTCAATACTTAAAGGGGGCTTATAAGAAAGATAGGACCAATTTTTGAGTAGGATCTATTACAATAGGACAGGGGCGTTACGGTTTAAAACTAAAAGAGATTACATTTAGACTATATATAAGGAAGAAATTTTTCACAACGAAGGTAATGAAACACTGGAACAGGTTGTCCAGAGAGGCTGTTCTCATCCCTGGAAACATTCAAGGTCAGGCTGGATGGGGCTCTGAGCAACCTGATCTAATTGAAGATGCCCCTGCTCACTGCAGGGGTGTTGCACTAGATGACCTTTGAAGGTCCTTTCCATCAGAAAACATTCTATAATTCTACGAATATGTATTACACGTATACACATACTGAACATTTTTTGATGGACCAGACGAGCTGTGGTGGGGCTTCAAGAAATAGATTGTATCCATCTCACTACAAACCAATGCCCTGCTGTAATTGCTAAGTTGGACTTTGTTGGTTTTGGCAGGAGTTTTCTGCAGATCCTACAAAGTAGTTGAAAACGCAAGCTGATGCCTTTCACATTTGTTCTTTTCCACACCATTATTTTCATAGACTGGACAACCTTTTCCTGTTTAACTTTGATTAATTAACAAACTGGTCCTGTGTCATCACTGTGGATGTACTACTATATAGTTCTTCTGCTCATAGTCAAAGGTGAGAATTTAGTGGTCCTTTGTTATTCCTTACATAAGTATACAACAACTGGAAAGAAACCACAGGCAAGCCAGATTTGCAGAAGACTGGACAAGGTGATGTCTGTGCTAGGCTTGATCTCTAGCATACAGGAAACAATGGAAACTTTCACAGTAGTTTCAGTGAAGTTTACCTCTCTTTCACAGCAACCGAAGTACAGGTCTACTATGTGCATATATCCTGCATCAGGATTCCGATAGCCTAAAGCTTCTCCTTTTCAATTAATCTGCTGTTTCTTAGGAGTTCAATGTTTTATGCTGACAATTAACTTGTTTTCTAGGAAATAAGCACCACTGTCTTTACGAAAAAATGGGTAGGATTAATCTTACTGATGCAGATGTCTTCATTCTCTGTTTGAACCAGTGATACTTGGCTTCCTGCAAAGCCAATACAATACAGAGTGAAAAAGTCACTTCTATGGTATGATCTGTCTTACCTACATAGATGGGCACTTTTAGATGTCAGGAAGTGTAAGAAAAGCCTTTTTCTCTCAGTTGAGCATCAAGACATCCTAGCATGAATAGGTCTGATCTAGATCAGGGTAGGCCCTGTAGACATCTGTCCTTTATCAGATCATCTCATTCCAGGTGGCCCGAACTGGACATAGTAGACAACTTTACTACTCATTTTAATGTAGTTAACTACGTTTAAGCAAAAATGAAATGGAAGTCGATGTCTGTGGAATAAATAAACTCGTGTTTTCTCCCTTTTATTGCTGTGGTATGAAGACAGTGGTTTAGCAATCTAAACAGAGCTGGTTTATCAAGCCCTTACCTTTGGGGATAGTAATCTGACAGCCCAGGTCACAGTCCTGCTGCAACTGATAAAAAGCCACTTCCTGCAGCCGAGCGCGCTCCAGCTCCGAGAGGCTTTGAACGGGAACTGACTTCAGCCGAACACTGCGCCCTGACATGCTGTTCCAAGTGAAATCACCCTACAGGAAATCAAATGGAAAAATATGAAGCATCATACGGTATGCACAGTATAATAAACAGAACCATCTCTTTTACTGGTAGGGAAAACAAGACAGGTCCTCTTTTCTAAAAGGCCATTTTCGTGGGCAACTCTAACATTTCAAATATCTTTGTTTTCCTAAGAGCACCATTCCTTAAAAGGAGTACAGATATGCAAAACAAAAAGCCAATTCTGTCTGAAACTGTTTAACCAAGTATTGTTGCAAAAACATTAGGATTCCAGTAACCAAAAGCACAAAGCAGGAAAAAAAAAACCAACCCTTGCCTGCTTTTCCTGTTTGCTTTCTTTGTACAGTACTCAGTTGTCACTTCATTCCTTCCCCCGTGTAGTCAGTCAGACATGCAGACCTCCATAGGTCCATGGACAACACATCTTATCTCCCCCAACTTGCTAATCCCACTTCACCAGGCTATTTAGAGAGTACAGAGGCAGAGTCAGTTCTCTTTTCTGACACTTCCAGTCCTCCTAACGATATTGTGTTTAGACCAAGATCAACTGAAGAACAAGCTGTTTCACGTTTTTGAAAAGCCATAATAACAAAGTATGTGTTAAAATTTATACAGGAAAACAAGACAACATACGCTACGTCTCTGTAAGGTACCAATTATGCTTGGAAAGGAAATCAAAAGCTTTAGCTGTTCTATCTCCCACCTGTGATAACATATACAAAAAGTTATTTTCTTAGCTTGGATGAGAGAAGTAATCATCAGTCAAAGAGAAGTACAAGCACACAGACAAGCTTAGAGGCTGACAATTAACTTCAAGTAAGAATTTCAGATTTCATTAAAGCACCATCAGAGAGCACATTTTAGCACTACAGGGAGAGGAAGAATAATTTGTTTTTCATTCTAACTGTGCTAAAAAATAAACACCAAGCTTGTCAGTAGGTATAAACTTAGGCAGCTGTAGATAATGAAAAAAAAAAAACTCTGATGTACATCAGCTCAGCTGTAAAGATGAATACACCAACTTGCCCTTCATCACAATACAGCAGACTTAAAATTAACGAACTTCACTCCCATTTTACGTGCCCATTGTCAGTTTAAATTTCAACATCTGTACCCTCACTACATGCTCATATTTTCACCATTCCTTATAATTCATCTCTTCTGCACATGCATCTGCAAAGGATTCCCATTGACTTTAAAAGACGTTGACTGAAGTTCCTTATTACAGAAGTCAGTAAAATTTTACTTAGCGACTATGCATCCTGTTATATGTCAACATCTTTGTGCAGATATTTCCATATATTTGGCCTATATATGTGTGTATATATACGTGCACATGACCTGTACATGCATTTGTGCATACACACACATATATATACCTACACACATATACCTATGACTGCATGCCTGTATTCGTATATGCATATGAGACAAAATTCATTCACAAATACGCAGTACCGTCCAGCAATATAGATCAAAGGAACTACACATTAAACATCGTTTCTTATGACACAGGAAGTATGTCTGAGTTCACCAAGGAAGCTTCTTTCCTTAGTATTTATTGTAAGTCATTGCACAACCATTATAGACAAAGCTGTTACCTGTGTGAACAGCTGTACATCTGTACATTCAATGTATGTCCTAGGCTCAGCATCTTTATGCTATTTATATATACGTGGGCCACATATACAAACTTCTGTGCTAGCCCAGACTACTGGACTTAGTTCCTTCATTTTTTTGCTTCTTCATCTATTCTTGCTCTTCTAGTGCTTTACTGTTGATTAGGTAGATTTAGTAATCTCAAACTAAAGGTTTTCTTGGTGACACAAGCTGAGTTGAAAAGCTTAACTCAAGTAAAAACACCGCAGTAAGAGTCATGTAAATCTTATTTTCAAAACTGCAAGTAAACATTTACATTTTTTAAAAAGCTGTTGTCATTTATAGATAAAAGTGATCGAGAACAGGATCCACAATCATACAATGTATACTAAGAGACTAAATCCTTTCCAGCCCTGATAAAGCAAAAGAAACTTTACAAGTACAGAAGTATGCAATTCAATCCTCATGAATATGTAATATACAGAACGTTCTACAGTCAAAATGGTAGAGGAAGAGAAATGCAGGTCTTTATGGTAGAGTTTAGGAGGATTTTATCTTATCTGTTTCTCTGAGATGAACATTTTCATAAACAAAAATATCACTGATGTGTCTACCACAAAAAATTTCAAAACAAGATATTTAATTTTTAAACAGGAATGGGAAGCAAAAAGTATACCAGTAGAAAATATTGAGGTAACAGAATACTGAAGAGTGTAAACTTTTAAAGACATGTCCTGTTTCCTGTAGAGCACAAAAACAAAGAGATGTGGGGGATGCTTTTAGGAATTACCAAAAGTAAAATAAACATTCCTTAACTGAATTTTGCATAGACCCATGGACTATTTTATTTTATTTTTTTTTTTATAAAAATCACAAAGGGCAAATCTAACTCTGAAGGTAAATTTGTATCCTCTGCCTTACCTCTGAGTTAGCACTGTAACTGCAAGCAGTGAGCTGTACCACTGCAATTCCCAGTTCAAACATTAGCCCTGACGAAACCAGTTGAACTTGGAGAGACAGGTATTGCTAGCTCTAGTACAGCTCCACATTAATATTTGCTCTGGGGATCCCAGTAAGCCTCTCTGCACAGAGGTGTGTTGCTTTATATTGGCAGAGCAGTCAACTCAGAACTGGCTCAGCAATCCTACATAGGTTAATTTCACCTTGATATGGCAGCACACCACCTCATTTTTTAATGGGAGGTCAACAGTTTAAAACCAAGAAAAAGAAGAAAACATCCCAGAAGATTATGAGGACTCTTCCTTTCAACCAGTTTTTTATTTTATTCTGGCAGTCTACAAGCTCCCAGTATCTCTCTGGTGCTCACTGGATTGGTCCTGTCTCACTAAAAATGGTGAGCTGCAAGCTCTGCAGCTTCCAACGCCACAACAGGTCATGGAGCAGCAATAAAGAATGTGGAACCACTCTGTCCAGTTGCTGTGCATTAAAAAAGACAATTCTCTTTTATACTTGATAAGTTTGGTAAAATCTCTGCTGGGTCACATTAACATAGGTTTTTACTATGCTAATACAACACATGACAAATTAACTACAGTATTTTTGGAAAATCAAGTGTTAGGGCTAGTGGAATCTCTTAGTCTGCTAAAGAAGTGAGAGGCTCAAGAAATGTTTCCTTGAAAATGTCTATTTTATTCCGCAAATATCACTGCTGTCTATTAGTCAAAACACAGTATTTGATAAATTTATCTATTCAAAGAGTCCTATGCTTTGCATAACACAAAGTGAATTAAAAGTTTCATCTTCCTTCTAAAGCACTGTACAATTTTATACACAGCCTGTAAATTACTGCAAAACCAGCCAAGTTTGGGAAAGGTCCAGAAAAGTCAAGTTCTCTTGGAGAATGGGTGCTGATGATATTACATGTCACATCCGCCTAAAGCTATTCTCCACTCTATGGAACAACCGAAGCAGGGAAAAGGCAGGACAGACATAGACAATGTTTTCTGCTTCTCTTCCCATATGAGGAGGAACATTTCATCAGCCTACTTCAACATCAGGCTGACATAGTTCCTTGAAGAAGTTTAAGAGGAGCAGAAGACGTTTAAGCACCAAGTCAGAGTGAGTTGGTTGTTGAAGTTCAGGCCCTGCAGATGTGTTCAGACATACACATCCAGCTTCTTCTCTATTATTTGGATTATAGATCAGAATGTTACCTGTAAATGGCTCCTTCAACACCAAGAAGAAAAAAAAGATAAAATCACGAGAACACGCAAAAAAAACAAACAAATGAAAAAATAAACAAAACAAAAAAAACCACCCAAAAAGCCCAACCAAACAACTCAAATAGAGAAGAGTGCAAACAGAAATATTGCTCTGGGATAAAGTGATCAGCCTGATAGGACGCAAACTCCTAACTGTAAGTTCATAACTGACTTTTACGAAACCCTAAACCAGACTAAAAGCCCTGGTTCCTTCTACCAAGCAGTCACTTCTCCCTCACAAGTCTCCAGCTTCAGCTGCATTTTCTCTCTGGCCCTTTCACTAACATCTAACATCTTTCCTCCACCTAACCAAGCAATTCACTTATCGGGTAAGTAACTAAAATACTAGAGCAGATAACTCAGCGGAGGAGATGACCGAATAACAGCATCTTGTCTCTTTGAAGAGTTTGTCCACTTTTCCTGTATTTCTTTGTGCATAGTCATAAGCATGTTTTTAATAAGATGCAGACTGCAGTTTTACTAATATTCTTTCAAGCATTTATTTTTTTTTAAGGATTGGATGTTCAGTGGCTCCAAAATGTACATTAAGTGGTACATCCTGACTTATGTAACACTACGCGCTTAAATTGCTCTTAAGCATGTGTAGGCTACTCTTGTGTACTTGACTTCTTTCTCCTGAGCCTCCAACACAGAGTCTTTCAAATGGCTTTCAATGAAATCTCATTCTTCTGTCCTTTGTGCAACATGGAAACGGGTTGACAACTACTGCGAGGAATCCTGAATGTAGATGCAAATCTATGGACGACGACTGACCTTTGTTGATCTCTGTGGTGTTTTAAGCACTACTGAGTCATGTGGATTGTGCACAGCGTGGGAAATAAGAACCCCCACACATGGCAGTTTTAGATAACAAATTTTAATGCAAGATGGAGACAGCAATTATTATCTTACTGCATTATTGTTATTGTTAATGACTTCAGGCTGTACTCATTTAGGTAAATGTCATTATCAGATTAGCTGTCTTCTTTTCATTAGTGTTTTGCTCAAACCCATTTGAAACCAGTAACATCAAAACCAATTCCACTTGTTTTTCTCCTACCCTAGCAACACTTAGCTATGTGCTTGCACTTAGATTGGTCTCCACTGTAAAAGAATTTAGTATTTTTGCCTAAAAAAAAAATTATATTGTGAATAACACAGCAAACATAGCACTACAAAGTCCTGATTCTATTTGCTTCTTTAAGCTTCATGAAACTGCTTATCACCGCCACTCTGTAAACCTTCCTCTCACCTTGGTAATTTATTTCAACTCTCTGTAAAAATTATTTCCAGACTCCTCAGGCATAAACTCTCACTCTCTCTCTCTCGACTGTTGGTACAGGTAATCCCTCTCTTCCTGAGTTCCCTGGTGTTGCTGTTAGTATGAACCAAATCCAGGGCTGAAGTGAAAGCCAGCCACTCCAGTACAGCTATATACTCTATCATATGAAATCAATGTACAGATGCTGTTCCCAGACAGGATGAGAATTAAAGAGAAGGGGAAAATAAACTAAATTTAATATCCATTTTAGGATTACATGGAATTAAGGACTGCATGGCCAGTCCTTTAGTAATGTCATCCTAGTGCTTATTAATAACCACCTGCAGATTAATGAATGACAAGTTAGGAAAGAACTGGCTGATATGACTGTGCTAGAGCCTGATGCTCTCTGTCACTCTATTTCCAGATGCTTCACCATAGCCAGCACAGCCCAGGTTAGGTAGCACACTGGTTTCCACCTGGCATTACAAACTACTGCAACCGAGGATGCTCTGGCACCTCCAAACACAGCAGGCACCACACAGCTGCTCCCAAGAGACTGCTAGTATCACAAAAGATGACAAGCCTTCCAGATTAATGAAATGGCATTTAAATGCTAAATGCAAAGGAACACGAGACTTACTTCATGACATCGAAGCATTCCAAGGAACATATCTGAATATGGATGCACAAAGTATGGGGCCTCAACAATTAATCTTCATTAAGAAAGACTGACTTCATTAAGGCTGTTATCTAGGGTGACATCCTGTTCCTCTTGACGTCAGCGGCAAAATTATTAATATAATGCCTCCACTAGGAAGACAATAAGTACAATCCAGATGATCCTGTGTTACAGTTCAGAGCCCTGCACTAAAGTTGTCTTATCTTACACTGTATTATATCTGTGTGTAAGTTTTGTGCAAGTTATGTGTACGACTTTTTTAAAATAATGTATGTGCAGAAAAAGCTATTAGTTTTTTCAAAAAGACCACACTTAAAAAAATGGTTTCGATATTAAAACCATTTAATGGCAATTAATATAGCCATGGTGTTGTCAAAGACAGACACATCTTAATTCTTAGCTAGCACCCTATCCTGTCTCATTCTCAAGGCTGGAAATCCGTGTGCTCAGGATCGGTACTACAAGACAACTCCTGTGGGACACTGGAAAGCTGGTATTCCCCACAAGAGAGCCAGAATTCACCCCCACAGCAGAAATACTTCATCTAGTGACATGGCATGAGCTCATGCTCAGGTAAAGACGCAGAGAGATTTCCATTTACTAGGAGGAAAAAAAAAAACAAAACCAAACCTTCTAACTTTAGTCTAAGGGTAAACAAGGAGCGGAAGAATGAGCGTGCTTTCACAGCAGTATTAAAATTGCTAAAATAAAGTGAAAATATTTCCTGTTCTTCTACGATCAAGCTCTCCAAGTTTTCCAAATGCCTCAGGATACTATTTCATGTTTAGAATACTTAAAAAGCATTCTCTTAAAAAAAACCCTCATGTATTTCATTCCTTTTCTGACATTTATAAATATGAATGATGTATAAAGGTATTGCCTAGCAAAATATTCATCCTAACATGCCCACTCTGTACTGAACTTTTTTATGCATCCAGAAAACCAACCTCCAGAAGTTAGAAAGCTCCATTAAAATGCATCGAAATACATGTTCAGAATTTCTGAATTTCTTACTTCATCAGGTATCAGTATGAGAAATATACTTTAATATAGTAAATAATAATATATTTTGGAGAAATTTATCCAGAAGCATCAAAATTAGAGTCAGAAGGGGCTAAGTACTTTTTTGGAGGTGTCAAAATGGAGACACCACCTTAAAAACCCTGGATACAAGTGTAATTTTGTCGGTCTTCATGCAATCAGATTTTTGTGTATTTGTGGTAGTAAAAGAGAATTAAGCCGTATTACAATATTCTGAATTTTGCTGCAGGTTGAGAGTGCGTGCACAGCTGTCACAGCCACGACTGCACGCAGCAAGCAACATGCTGAACTGCCGTAATGAAACCATCTGAGACAACAGTAATGGGCCACACTATAAAAGCCAGAAGTTTCCCCAGTCTCAACACAAGAAATCTGGGATAGCCTGGATTGATAAAGAGGAGAATTCTTATCCCTTTTATCCATTTATATACCATATAATTTGATCAACTGGCGCTATGTTTTTCTCAAGTATTAAAGCAGTTCCTTGCTTTAGGAAGAGTAATGTGAACTCCGCAATCTAATGGCAGCTGACCTCAAATCAAATACAATAGCTGCATTTGCATAAGTATTATCTTTAGTGATGGAGATGCCTTAAACAGACCCTACTCCAGCTTCTGTGACCAACACAAGTGTGCTCCCAACAGCCTTCAATGTTCAGCTGCTTGTGAAGCTTAACAAGGAACCACAGCCTGTCACACAGAAGAAGGGGCAAGTCCTCTCATGTCCTCTAAGTTTTCCGGTGTCCCAAGTCACGGAAAAGGGGGATTCTGTCCCAAGGACAACCTTTGCTTGATACTGCAGGTTGCTGTATCCATTCGTGCCATGAAAGCCATCCACTCCTGTTACGCTCTTATTAAATGTAAAGATTTCCAAGGGGATTTCAAGTATGAAGTAATGTTCTTTCTCCTAAGCCTAACGTGATTAATTTTAAGCAT
Organism: Baryphthengus martii; assembly: GCA_013396935.1. Lineage (NCBI taxonomy): Eukaryota > Metazoa > Chordata > Aves > Coraciiformes > Momotidae > Baryphthengus > Baryphthengus martii. The sequence goes on from VWZK01022245.1 coordinate 139,586, forward strand.
AGAAAAAAAAATGAGGCCGAAAGTATATGTGAAATGCATTCTAACAATTTGGATTTAAGCAAATATAACCATATGTCCTATTTGTAGCTTTACTGGTCCTGAAGTAGTACATAATGCCCCAGTGAAACAATACGGATCTCTACTAGCACAGCACAGACATTAACTATTTCTGCATCCCAGAATAAGTATTAATGTGACTGCAGCCAATGATTTGAACAGTTAAGAGTGGCATCTATTTCATTAAGTTCAGTATAAAAATTTGCAACGTTTTAGAGAGAAGTACTATTTTAGAGATTTACTCTTTGAAAGGGAGAATGCACACAAGAGCACACACACTGTCATTTTCAAGCATGCAAAAATCCTATCAGCCTAAGCAATGTATACAAGGCTAAAAATAGATATTTGAGTACTTTACCTCCTGGATTTTGAGCTTTTAAGATACATGTAGATTACATTATCTGACTTGAGCATACCACCAGAATCTCATCACGAAGTAAAATAAAATAATTAATTCCATGGCTCCAAGAACTGGGATTTGATTAATAGTAAAGCCTTTAATTCAATACAACCCCCTATTCTTACTGTTTCAAGCGGCTCAAACCAGTATTTTCTATAAACTGATATTACTTACAGAAAGGGTTTCGGGTCTAAGGAAAAGGAGATCTGTTGCGCCTGTGGAAAATAGCCATTCTGACTGCCTACATACCAGGTCTGATTGGAAAACAATTCTAGGTTTTTTTAATTCTTTTGCAGGGGGAGTGGGGGTGTGCGTAAGCTAGTTGATAGGAACAAAATGCAAGACATCTCAAAATATTTACATTTGGAAGCAGAGTGAGAGCTTTCAGTTACGCAGCTAAGACACAGAGGACTCAGGAAGAGGTCTGTATTACCTGGCTTAGAGCAAAAGCTGGAAGCACGCTTTACACCAACTCGGGCAAATGCCCATATCAGGAAGCTCTCGACTACTGTAGCATCTACCTCCACTGCTACATTCAACTTTGGTGGAGACTGTCAGCCCCCTCCAGAATGATAGGAAAACTGTTTATGTGAATGGCTGCTCTTGGAGCTAACTTGGACACCTCCAACAGTGCCAACCCACTCACTCCGTACTGTGACTGTGTGTGGTCCCTCATGTACATTTTCTCTTTCACAACCTGGCCTGAAATAAAGGTGTTGTAGGAGTGCTTTCCTTATTTAAGGAAGTTTTCTTTGAGTCATGAGTTTGTATGACCAGCCAGCAGTGTTGCAAGTGTGAGCAATACAAGAGTATGTGTGCCTCTAGCAGCCAGGGACAGGCACATTTCAGACAGGCAAAAAGCAAGCAATTAGCTTTTTGGGACTAGAAGTTTTCACTTCATTTGCTACAATAAAACCAAAATGGAAGCACGGAGTGTTTATCACTCACACAGTATGCTCATATGTGCAAACTCTACACACTGATGTTAAGCAGCTTGGGAGAAGTCTGTACGACTAAGGGAGTTGCAGTGCTCTGCTGATCTACTCCAGTTTATTGGGACTGTACCTCTTGGGTGTTTTTTGTTGTTTTTTTGTTTTTTTTTTCTGGTTGGTTTTTTTTTTTTTAAGATCTGAGATACCAAATACCACATACAGGGGCAGCTGTTTCAAAGACTGTCACTCTCCTGAAGACCCTGCAAAGACAATTTTCTATAGAAAAGCTCAGAAAAATATAGCAAGTCTAATAATTAAGTAAATATTGTGAGCACAAAGAGGTGGCTTTGCACTCACCAGCACTGCTGTTACTTTTCATTTATGTAATTACTTCTCTGTTTTCTATGTACTGAAACAGTGCACACTCTCTTCTTGCAATGCACAGCAAAAGACAATGTTTTGGCTTATTGCGAAGCACTACTTCAGCATTTCTTATAAAAAATATCCTGTCTGCACACATGAATCTGCTGATTTGCTATTAAGGTAAATACCAAACAAGAGTTTACATGTTTTATTAAGAAACCACCTCAGCTACACTGGAAATACACAAACTGCTCAGAATGGATATATAGCTATAGGTTACACTGATGGATCAGTGTACATACCTGGAAAGACCACTAAAGAGCACTCTGATGCTCATCATTGTCTATTAACATAGAAGCTCATTAAAAATGTGGCATTCCAAAGCAAGAAACGTAATGTGGATCCACACAAATAAACCCACTGTGCTGCAACATCAATTTTCAGGAGAAAGGTATATTTTGTAAACTGTCCCTTCAACTTGAGGCACCTCAAGTTCAACCTGCATTCCTGTCAGACAGCCCGCCATTTCTTTCTTTGTCTTTAAGCTGCACATTGACTTTGGACAAAGAAAGGGAAAAACAGCCCATCAAGTTCCCACTGTTATGAAAAACAGAAACAATCACTAGAGTTACAAGCTCCTCACAGACCAAGGCAGAAGATGAACAGCTCTTGGTCTCTATTTACTTCTACTCAGCTAACCCAAATTTAAAAATGCAACACAAACACAGTCACAGCCATAAAACCTGATGCTTACAGAAACTCTTATTTGCTGAACTGAACTTACGCAGCTGCAGCTGTCATGCCATCAGCTTTCAAAACCCCTTTCCCTCAGAATATTTTGTTCACAACTGCCTGGGTTATAGGTCCTTCGTGCACAGAGCATACAGAAAAGGATAAACGTGGCACCGCAGACTTCGAAGCAAGCCACCTGACGAAGCCACTCAAATACAAATCAGTCTAATTATGCAGTTTGGTTTTGAAACGTTAATGCCACTTCTCATTCCATGGTTTCGTTCCTCTCGGTCCAACTATGAAAACTGGCAAGGTCATGAAACTGGTTTGAAAATAAACAGTATTTGAGGGCTCTCAGTTTGTTGATGGATCTCCAGAGCCTGGTAAGTGGTCAGTAGTGCCAGCTTTTTCCCCAACAGAATCAAAGCTGTTCTCTTCTCTGCAAACTTAGCTAAAGCACAAAAAACTTAAACTTGATGCTGCCGTGAGCACTAAATTCAACACATGTTCTCCATCACGCTTATCTCTACCCCACTATGTATGAGATTATTCAGTTTCCTTACCCATTAACGAAGTTCTCTGGCGTCTTCGATGTCCTTTAATATTCGATCAAATCAGCTTTCAATTAAGGACCTGGATCCAACTACGCCGTTTTGTAAAATCAGAATAAGGTAAGAATAATGTAGTTGACCCGAAGCTGTGTACTGAGCATCTGAGAGAGAGCCCAGCTGGAGCAGCTGTGACTCCCAGGATACCTTTTGCTGCCAGACATCATGAATTTTAGGGGGGAAAAATTTGTTTTTTCATTTCTCCACTTCGAAGCAAGCCAAGAGTCCAGCCCAGCAGAAAGCCCAGTCACACAGACAACTTGTGACCAGGTTCTCCACTTCTTAGTCCAGAGGAGATGTCCCTGAGACAGAGCAAAGAGTGGTGAGGAAGGGGCAGGTCTTCCCTCAAAAATTCTTCTCCCTCGTGGCTGTGCAAGCTCAAAACCAACTGTAACTGTCTAAACAATCCCTGTCAGGAGCAGCCAAAAGAATACTGGATGCAGCTGCCATGGCTCCTTGGAGCACAGCGAGGAGCACTCATAGCTTTCTGCCTGACTTTCACATGCAGTTTGTTTGGAGCTTTTTAAAACACCTTTGAAAACTTTCTACTCAAGCAAGAAGGCCAGCTATATTTATAATGTGGTTTTGACAACAGCAACACAGAGACTGAGCGTTTTACACAGTTCACTAGGGAAAGAAAAAATCCTTGATAAAGGCTGCTCCATAAATAATGTCTGTCATGTTCACAGTCTCCATACACAATGCTGTCATCTATAGTGCGTGGGCAGGGAGCGTAGGAAATTTGTGAAAAACAAACAGTGAATCACCAATGATTTTGATGGCAGCTCTGCCCTATGTGGCATTTCACCAAGTCATCATTCAGAGTGACAACTCTGTTTCTCGGCTGGCATGACTTAGCACTTCATCAGATTGTTCACAGAACAGGAGAAACCACAGGCTAAGAGTTCATGGCAATGGCAAGCGAGATGATGTAAATAGGGTTTTGTTTTCATATATCCATCCAGATGCTTTGTGCATCTCTAAATCGAGCTAGGTTGAACAGCTTCCCACTTGCCAGGGTACAAAATCCCACACTCACAGCTCAGAAGTACACGCAACCCTTCCTGGCTCGACACCTTGGCCATCAGTAGTAGCAAACACAGACATCGGATGTCCCTAATTTCAAAGCCTTATCCAAAGGCCAGGGAAACCAAAGCACAGATCTCAGCATTTTCAGTGCCTCTTAGATTAGATATCATAAATCATGCAGCTCCTCACCTCCATCTCCAATCTCTTTCCAACTCACTACGCAGGGCTGAGCAGTTCTAAGGACAGCCAGTGCCTTGCACACTAAGCATTACACCATACAAAATTTCCAGGGAAGAAAACAAAACTGTCTTAGCAAAGAGAGCTCAATAACCTTCTCAGAAAAGAACCATCACTGATTGCGCTTACCCCAAAATAAGCCCAAGGCACTGATATTAGATTTATTTCTCCCCATCAAAATGCTGCAGTCAGAGATCAGTGTCCTGCTAGTCATCTTGTAATTACGCACATTTGCAGTTCTTGCAATCTTTCTTCAAAATTCAGTTTCTTCATCCCATATATCTCTTGTGCCATTATTCTTTGAGTTTCCTCTAATGAGCAAAACTCTGCTAGTTATATAACTGGAAATGGTGACATGTCCCTTCATGAACCCACTCACTCAAACTATGAGTCAAAGGAACTGCCATTTCCAGGCTACACACAGCAGCCACCCTGCAAGCAATGAATCTAAAAATCACCAAATTTTTTTTGGCAGCCTGCTAAAAGATAAAATAAATAGAGTGCCTGTGAAGAATCCAACTAGCCTGTCTCCCTTGTATTTATGAGCTTCACACAAGGTTATGTTCCTTTACCTTGGATAAAAAATATGGAACTATATTGGAACTATTCACTTGAACTATAGGTTCCAATTCTTAATTATTGAAACTTTAGGTTGACAACAGGGGCTTCCTTCTCAGAAACTGAAGAGTACAGCAATACTTGTTGAGTTCTGCTTTCAATCAGGTTCTTCAGGTTATTCGATACCTAACAGTGTTCTTTGCAAAAAAACCCAAAACCAACCAGGGTCCTTTGGGGTACACTGTCTACACTTAGATGATCATATTTTTATATTATTTCTATTAGCTACCAGTACATCTGGGAAATTAATTTTTTCCCCATTTCAAACTTCTTTTTTTTTTTTTTTTGGTAATGCACAGCTTTATTTTTAAAAATATGCTATTCAGGTTGGAATGTTATAACACAAAACGTTCACATTTTATGGAGAGATTATATAAAACATATCCAATCAGCAACAAAACGGAAGAAAATTAACTTCCGTTGTCCACTTGGGATTCATTTCTTCCCAGAGGACTCAAAAATATTAATCCTAAAACTTTAAACTGAGATTGGCTTAAACTCTCATTGAGAAACTAGTTAAATGACTCTGATACTGTAACTTTGTCACTCGCAGATAAGCAGTATGGGACTTTTAATTTGTTTGTCAATTACGCAAAATTCCAAGGACTTGACTCTCACTCCAGAGGGGCTCAGGATTAAGAGAATCAAATTAGCAGGCAGCTGAGAATTCCTCTGGCTGATCCGTTGTTACACTAATGACCAATGCTGTCCATGAAAGCCTCGTGGGACTGTCAAAAATAGATTCAGAAACAGTTTTGACCTAAAATTCCATTTTTTCAGGGGAAGAAAAAAAAAAAATCAGTTTTTTCTAAACAATGGTCATGAAAGACATGTTTTCTGTGGAACAAAAAAAAAAAAAACAAAAAAAAACCAACAGTTTGGTCAAAATGTTCAAAAAAGTTTGCAGCTAAAAATGATGTTTTCAGTCCAAATGCTTTGGTGCAGCCTCATGGGAGCTGCGATTCAAGTGCCTTGCTTGCTCGTCTACCTTTTGCCTCGTGAGCAGGGGTTTCTGCGACAGACTCTTCTTCACCTCCAGGGATGGCAACTGCACCATGGAAGTCCCTTATGGTTCATTAAAAAAAAAAAACAGGGTATAAAAAAACCTCCACCCTGCAGAATAGCTTCTAGGAGATATTTTGAATGAAGACACATTCCATTTTTCTATTTCCACAAAAAGAAAAACACTGACTGCTTTAGCCCTTCCTGGATTCCCTTTGAACTATACTGGGGAGCCCCAGAGACAGACCAGGCATCCACAGTCATGCAACGCTATAAGCATTAAGCTCGGGTGATATAGTTCACTCAAAAATAAAAATAAATAGGAGAATACAACAACATCTATTAAATGCACGCTTGATGTGATCCTAAGACCTTTGAAAATATAGAAGTGGTAGCAAGTTACTTATGCAAAAAAGGCACTTTAATTATATCTAAGCTGTCTGGTCCAGCAACCATAAAACATCCCATCTGCTTCAGAGACTGTCTGCCTGTGCCTCACGAACTCTAACAAGCAGAAAGCAAATAAACCTCAATTGAATACATTAAACTTGAGTTTTTTATCTCATGATTTTAAGTGCTACCTATTAGCAGAAACTGATGCCTCCAAGAGAGATGACATAAATATTCCGACAAATTATATTAGGTTCTAATAAAAGTCCATACAGTGGAGACAGATTAAGGAAGAATGTGCAGCATCATCCCTGTTTCTAGAAAAGGAAAACCTCAGAAGGAGTTGCAGAGACTTTGGTAAGCTAAAAGAGTTGAACAGAGATGAGTTTGCTCAGACAGGCTGGTAATGCTGCTGTAATCTCTGAATAGCAGAAGAGTATGCTCTACTTTTTTCTCAAATACTTTTGAAAGCAGTCAAACATTCTGAGTCACTGCAATATGCTTTGCTTTTATAAAAGCTGTACGGTAGATTTTTTTTTTTCTTTATTGAAGTTCTGAAATCTATGTGTGATCAGCAGCATTAGGTACAGCCCACACCTCACCAGTTGTTGAATCACAAAGGCAAATTCCCATCTTTGGGCATGTTTAAATTTCTCGTCAGCAGAACTACAGAATCAAACTATGTTTTGGAAAATGATGTGCTAGATTTTAGAAGAGTATTTGGTGAGAAGAAGGTACCGCAAGGACCTCGTCCAGCTCTCGGAGGGAGTAGCATGTCCAGGGAGAAGCTTGCGGCAGCTCTCTGCATGCACAACCGATTCCTGTTTCTGAAACTTTAAAGAGCATATGCCCTGATCCCAAAGAATTTGAAAAGACGTGTCTCCATCCACAGTCTCTAAACTAAAGCCATAAACAAACTCAGAGGCAGACTGAAAACCTATTTTTAGATGAATGAACAGCATGAAAGCTTTCCAATGTCCTCTTCTTTTCCCCCTCTTCTATTTCTTCTCTTCTCCTCTCCTCCCCTCCCTTCTCCCCCAAATGCTTTTTGTTGGTGACTGCCAAACGCTCTCTGCTCCTATTTAAAATTTTAATGGCAATCTAGCAGACGTCTCCAATCCAATTATTTTAATCTATCTGTGTTAAATGGCCACAGCAGCTGTTCACCTCCTCTTATCGACATTATTAATACTGTAATTAAAATATACATTAGTAAGCTGAAAGATCCACATAAACCTCTTTGAATTCTACTTTTCATTACTGATTGAGGAGAGTGCTTAGTGGAAAAAGGCGGAACTAAGAGTGTGGGTTTTAAGAGCCAGTATGAAGCTGTTGCTAAAAAAAGGCATGCAGACACAGGAAGTTAAAGAGCTTTCACTGCAATATCCTTATAAAATCAACAATTGCTTGCAGAGATGGGTTTGCTGCTGGATCTCACACTATTGTCATACAAAGAGCTCCTCATCCCACAAACACGTAGCAGCACAACACATTGCTTTTGAACTTTTATCAAACTCTACTAATGTAGACATATCACAGCGTTTCAGCCTAGTGTCAAAGACTGCGGGTAACAGAGGTCTAGAGAGCAAACTCATTTTGAGGTTTAAGGGATCTAAAGAGTTCTTATCTGCATTATGCCCTTTAATGACCTAAAGGAGATTATTTGATACAGCTCGTTAATAATCACAAAGTTTATTCAAGGGAAACTTAAGCTATAAGCCTGTATTTCGAAACAAGAGGGATTATACACTTAAGTATCATTGCAACGTGCTTCTAACGGGCTGCAGATGAATTTTAGTTGATCGCCTTAAACCTACTCTGTTCTCTGAATCCCCAGGGATCCGCTATGGGAGTCGCTGCACTGAGGTGGGTCTACTGTGTTCCAATACCCTTTTGAACTCAAACTCACGCACTTCAATATAATTATACACGCCTTCTCACATAGAGGTCCAGCTTTTCAGAAAGGTCATCCCAGCAAAGCAGCAAGTCCTCATAAGGTTAGCTGCAGTACCACAATTTCCATTAGCTGAAGTTGTGGCTATTTGTTCACAACCAGAGGACACAAAAAAAAACCCTGATATAAATAAAGCTCTTTAAGAGCCTTTACTCAGGTCTGAAGAATTCAACAGCTGCATCCTATTCAAAAAAAAATGGAACAGAATAAGTATCTTCAGCTACAAGAATGACTTTCCAGGGCCCAAACTGAAAACTTAGTACATTCCTAAAAGACAACATTGATTTTAAAGGCATTGTAATACTCTCACATTTCACAGTAATTGTACAAGTTAACTGTGATAGGTGGTATTTGCTTAAAAGTTTTATCTCCAAGAGGTATGTGAAAGTATAGGTAGATCTCAGTGCATGTATTTACGTAAGGAACACAAGGAATATGTAAAGCTTCAGCTGTTGCAGAGAGAAGCTTGCAGGTGCGTTGTCTTTTTGGAAAGCGAGAACCTGAGAACTCAAACACACTTTTTAATTCATCTGATGATTTTAAAGTGATTTTCTTCACTCTGGTTTTCTCCAGACACAAGTAGTTCTCCCTTTGAAGCATGCAGCTAGAATTCCTGGTGTCATGAAGCAGCTTTTAAATGTATAACTTTGTTTATTACCCCATAGAAGGCTACTTCCTTTGCATTTATCCACCCAACCCCCCCACTGAATAAACATTAAACATGCTTTTCCTTTATTTCTCACACAGCACAGAATTAATGAAAGAGTATTCATTTGTGTTATTACTTTTATTATTACCCAAATATCATTCATTACAGAAGAAAATAGCTTATCCTTGAGGAACCCCTTAGATCTTGTGAAGTTTTATGATTCTATGATTCTATGAAGTTCTACCTTTCCATGTGACACAGTAACTAAAGCCAACAATGGCAGAAGTGCAGAGCAATTACGGATGTTTCAAAGCTGACAGGTCAGCCATGGGGTAGACCATAACTACAGTGGGATTGCTTTCAAAACACAGGCATCTCTAACTAGATCCTCTAAGTACCACTTCCAACCACTGGTGAGAAACAGGAACTTTTGGGGAAGCAATTAGTTTTGTTTGGTTTACAGAGGTAAGAATGAAACTCCAGAAATGTCTTTTTCCCCACTTCCTCCCATGCAGGAAGAGAGTGTACGGTGGCCAGCTCAGAGCTCTATGTCTACACTGGCTAAATTGCAGATGTGCATTGAGATCTGCCGAATTCCTCCCTTAAATATCATTCTCCCTGGCTTGCTGAGCACCACTAAATTTCCTCCAAGCTCAGACTTCTGCTAGCAAGGCAGCAGAAACATGATGAACATGCTTATCAGTGGCCATCTCCACAGCTGCTTGACGAAATACGGAGTTTTGTGGCAAACTTGCCAACAATCTTCCCCAAGGCCAAGCACTCATTCAGTCACAGCCCCTCCCACAGTCCTCCAAAACAAGTGGCTCTAACCAGGCTCTGTCGGACCACCACCAACTTCACTGCATCCCAATCCGTATATAGTCTAGACCATGCTCCAGACAAAGCTGCAGCCCTTTGAATGTTCAGAAAACAGCTCAAGGTAATTCTTCATTTTACTGATTTCATGCCTAGCACTGAAAATGTCAGCTGCCGATGAACCTGCCTTTGCTTAGCTCATTCCCTGCTGTAATTCCCTGAAGTCCAATTGCCATTTATAGCGATGAGGCTGGGTGGAGCGTCCCTGGGAAGGAGGAGATCACAGGCTGCATTCCTCAGCTGCTCCAAGAGTCTTTTCCCCTAGGAACTGGGCACACGCTGTGCTATTACGAAACAAACAACAGTCAGTTGCAATTTTAAATTACACTACTACTGGTTTTCAAATAACTTGGTGCCAACCTCTAAAAGATCAGTTTCCAGCACTATAAAAATTCACCCTGAAATTTGTCCCAATAAGTTCTATGAGTCCAATGAGTGTTACTAAGGATGTGAACTCCCACAAAAGTGAATGGCAGATTTGCAGTAACTTCACTGAAAGTAGAATCATGGTGGTTTTCTTTTATTTCCTTTCTGCCACATAGAGCATAAAATGCCACATGAAGCAATAATATACTCATCATAAACACTGATGTGTTGAACTCATAGTTGTGATGCAATGTTATGTAGTGTAAATAACAGCATGTATTAGAAACCAATATAAGTTAATAATGCCTTAAACTTTCCCACCTTTTACTGTCTTCTCTCAAAAAAAAAATCTGTAAGCCAAAACAGGAAAGGAAACAGAGCTCTTTCAAATCCATTATGGACTTGGTTATCACCAGTCTAACCTACACAGGAGGCATTCAGGCTACAGGGACTACACAGAGAAGCAAGAAATAGAGAAATGCAAAGAGCATCCATAGATGGCAACGATACAGTTAACACTGTCCTCCTCCTCCTTTTTTTCCAAAAGGATAAAACTGCTTTGTATCTGAAAGCAAATCAAAAGACAATAGTACAAATACCATCCACAGTACACACTTCCAAGAGTACTCTGTTTAAAAGCAAATAAACTCCTAAATTGCTCTTTCCAAAACAACCTTCATTTTTTTCTACTAGTAAATAATTACAGGATAATTTTCTCAAGTTTATTGATGGTGAGAAAGAGAAGTACATTCAGAGAATGATTTTATTGTAGAGAACTGAAATAACACTTTTTCCAGATTTCCACAGAGTTGTTCAGTGGAAAAATGCCCAGTATCCTGAAACACTTCTCTCTGGAAATTGATTTCACTCTTTCCTTCCCATATAGTCTGTTATGGATGTGCAGAAAAGCACACAATAAAACAATATGTAGTCTTCAAAAGCACATTGAAACATTAATTTCTGATATCTGAAATGTCTATCTGTGAGGACCAAGTATGCCAAGCCAATAAAGATTTTCTAACAACCTAGAAAGTCTTAGGTGTGTTTTTTTTTATATTGTTTCCTAGCATTGCTCTTGTTGAGAATCATTCTCAACAAGTTCTACTTCGATTAGTTGTTTTATACAAACAGTTGCATAACAAAGGAGTAAACTCCTGTACCCAAGCCTTAAGCTCTAAGGTAAAAAGACTAAGATGACAACTACTAGAGCGTGACTGCAAGTCTCAGGTTCTCATTTATTTTCAATTCTTCTGTTAGAGAAGTAATTCTAAAAGCCATCCATCATGTTTTCTATTAAAGACGTCTTTACAAAATGTGCCTACTTGTTTTTTCACTGTACCATGGGTGAGAGGATGAGAAGCATTTCTGACTGTGTAAGATAAACAGTTTTTAAAACTTTAGATTCCCCAGATTAAAAAAAAACCAAAAACTTTCTCAGAAACGTAGCAGAGAGAGAGGGCAGGAGGGGCAGAAAGAAGGGGAAAGGAGAGGGAAGAGGCACTGACCCAGCTCATTTATCTCTCTGGAGAATAGAGCTGGGATATGTTCCAGGCTAGCTAATCATTTCAACTGTATCACCACACACCACCAATTTAAGTTTGTCTTGCGGTTTGCAATAGGAACTAATATGCAATGAATGTTACTGAACTTAGCAATGAACTTAGCCATTCATCCCACCACAGTGTCACTGTCCCTTTAGAAGGCTGTCCCTGAACGAGACAAACAGCTCTTCTCCACAGGGAGAGCTGACAGAGGTGGGTCTGCAGCCACAGCCTTCAGTTCAACCTAGTGCCCTTCCTTCCCTTTAAAGGTGCTCATCTCCATCCCTGGAACTCAGGACTGAGCTGAGGGGAAAGTCATGAAGGCACATGCTCAACCTCAGTTGTCACTAGTTTTAGGTTTCTAATCGTGCTTTCCTGTTTTTCTTCAATGTTTTTCTCTAGTTCTACTGCTTTATGGTCACTACTCCCCTTCTGCCCTTCAGCCCCGCAGGGAAAAAAGAACTGCTGTACAAAGGCAAATGAGAAACTGAACACCTATTAACATTACAAAAGAATACAACAATAAATCAGAGGGATGAGAAGGAAAAAGAACTGTCATCTATCTTCTGGTTAATACCTCCTTTGTATTACAACACATATTCCAAAAGCAGCATGATTTCAAAGATGATTGCCCCCCATAAACTGCATGTTGCCTTTTAACCCATGAGTCATCTAACCTGTGATGAATTATTTGAGACTATTCTAGAAAATGGCTGTCCAAGCTGTAGCCCACTGGCCAGGCTGTGCCCCGGGGGATGACTTTATCCTGCTCCCACACGCTTCTTTCATCAAATTTCTCACCAGGGCCTCTCAGAAGACAACTATTCTGCTGTATAATGTAGCCCTGAGCTGGCCATACAGATCTGTTGTAGACAGCACCATGGACTGCCTCTGTAATGCCCAAAATGGAAAAAAAAAAAGAGTAAAAATAATAATTGAAAAAAAAAAAATCCTTCGCCCTTACTAACACAAGATGCACAAAAAGCTTTCAATAGTCTACTGATATGTGTAGCTACAGCTGCTGGCACTAACTCAGCACAATTGTGCTTGAAATAAATAGTGAAACAGGAAAAATTTTTGTAACAAAATGCTTGAGAGGTTAGCTTGTAGGACACTGCTGCTGAAGAAATCACATTATTAATGAGGATGTTACCGCGTGTTTTTATTTGAGCATCTTGTTTCATAATTTAGAACCCACATTTTGAATGTAAAAAATTAGTTTGTTTTCCACTGACTCTACCACCAGATTTGCTCTGTCCAGTTTGAATTAATATGGCTATTAAATCACTTAGCATTGTCATCACGTAAACACAGTCAGAATTTGGTCACTTACTCTCAGTGATGCTACAGACCTACTCACAGACTTTTCTTTGTATAGAAGGCATCTTCTGTACATATCTTCAGCATAGAAGATAAACTCCAGAGAGCAGACATTTACCTGGCCAATAGCATCGTATTACTACCTAAAGCCAAGGATGGAGAATTTATTGGCTCTGCTGACAGCCACCATAGATCTTCAAACTCCGTAAGCCAAGAAACATTCATCTAAGCCATCTTGTGGGTTTTGTGCTCTGTTGAATCTAGACCTGTTTTCTAAATCTTGGACTCTGCCTCTCCACTGAAACGACTCAAGGGAAACCAGTACGGCACACAGATACAGTAGGGACTCTGCAGAAGCTATGAGGATTTTTTTTTTTTTTGTGCTAGCAGGGATATCAACATAAAATGGGGAAGCGAGAGGGTGTGTGTTAGGAAGCATATTCATATCTGTAATGCAATGGAGGTTTGACAGAAAAATACCATACATTTAGAAGAGTTAATTACTGAAATATCATTAACAGAATGAGACTATCCAGTTGTTACAGGTTGAAAAGCAGGGGAAAAAAACACTATTAAAAGGATGAGGAACATGTAAATTTCTTCTATGCCTATCACTTCCCACTCAGGTTGAGTTACTGTAGGTCCCTAGGTGGGCTTGGGCAGCATGAAAAATTCCCAGTGTATACTGCTAATGCATTAGCAAAAAAAAAAAACTGAAACAAAACAAAAAAAACCTACTGAAACTCATAACATACTGTTGCAAGTTATTACTTGGTTTATTTTGCTACATATTTAACAAGTTTCCACAGAAAGGCAGCAACGGGGCCTAAGCATAAGGAGAGCCACATAGGATATGGTTACACGGTCTTTCACGAGGTGGAGGGTTTTCCAGTGGTTTAATAGCTAACCTCACTTCGCTAGTTCTGCTGTGCCAGTGAGCATCCCTCACTGTTCTTTGTACGGCACTGCTCTCTGAGGATTTTAGGGAGGCGTGTAAGTTCTGGTCGAGATAGACCCCAGCTTCCTCAAGAGGTATCAATCCTGACTGAAGAGCAAGCATAGCTTCGCATACATCAACGACGGATGCTTGTATTTTATAAATACTTTACTTACATTTTATGTAAGGCTGTCCCTACACTTAAGGGGACACAGCACAGCACCCGCCTCATTCCAGACAGTACTGATGGGGAAGCGATAGGGTCTTACCAAGGCTCCCATCTGATCAACCTACCTAGGTTTCTTTGCAGGGAGGTGGCTGGTGTTGGAGCCAGGACCCACACATGATCTGAACCTGAGAGCTGAGACATGACCTCAGTCTGGGTACAATAGCGGTTACACATGTAAAAGGAAGAGACATGCACTTCTAGAGTCAAGGAGCATGTACATAATCAAGGTTGTGCAGCCAAACAAGTGACCTCACACCAAAAGCAGTGCAATTACTATCTGTGTTAACACCGTTAACTTGCGGTTCATGAAGGACACCATGTGCTAGCTTACACACATGATGAAAGTTTAAATTAATATATTTACAAAGCATTTTGCCAGTCAAAGAGTATACGGTTAGTCACCTTAGTTCAGCCATCACAAGTTTCAGCAGCCCTGTCATGTTCCCGATATTGTGTCTTACCCCTGCTGTAAGGACAGTTGACCAAGACCACAGGTACTCTTGCTCAGGGCTCAGGCTGAGAGCCGAGTAGTGCAATTTCAGTTCAGAATGGACAAAACCACAAGCCCAGAACCAGAGACTGAAGTCTATATTTGCAAACTACATATGCCCAGGCTCATGTCCTGGTTGTGACCCAGTGATAGGGAACAGCCTTAATCCACACTATTAAACTGCTTCCCTCTCCGAAGTGGCCACATCCAAATGGTCTGTCATGAATAATTCCTGACCTGTGCTAGCTCTATACTCAGGAATTGTTTCGGAGAATTGGTCTGGACCTCATCACAAACATTGGTGACAATCCAACAGTACAGATTATAGAGCTCCAACACCACAGGATGCTCTCTGACATGGCTCAATGTCTCCATGTAGACAAGGCCAAAGAGAGCAGAGCAGGAGCTCGAGAGGCAGATACACCTGCAGTCATGGCATTAACGCACCTCAAAGAAAGTGACTCACGCATTGCAATAAGTTTTAAGTACGAGAATACATAAAGCTGTACTGTCAATAGTAAGGGGAGAGAGAGAGAAGCATATCTTTTGGTTTCCTTCTGCTGTTGTGCTACATCTGTGCTGACTGTGCCTGACTCTGGAAATGTAAACGCAAAAGAAAAAGAGTTTCTTGCCTGTGACCAATCCAGTCAATTCTTCAAACTTGTACAAAAAAGGTAATATTACATTTTGTGTTTTATTTTTCGTGCCTAAGCTATGTGAAATATTTCAGTAAAAGTGACCTATGTTAGGCAAGACTTTCCAAGGTACTACTAAGTCCTACTGACAGGGTAACACTACTCTTAAAATGGCATCGAGATTCACCCAAGCTTCATCTAGATTAAGGTTGAATGACAGAATCATAGAATTGTTTTGGCTGGAAGAGACCTTCAAGATCATCAAGTCCAGCCACTAAACCCAGCATTGCCAAGTCACTGCTAAACCATGTACCTCAGCATCACATCTACATATCTTTTAAATATCTTCAGGGATGGTGACCCCACCACTTTCCTGGGCAGCCTGTTCCAGTGTTTTGCAACCCTATTGGTGAATATTTTTCCTAATATCCAATCTAAACCTCCCTTAGCACAACCTGAGATCATTTTCTCTTGTCTTATCACTTGTTACATGGGAGAACAGATCGATTTCCACCTTGCTCCAATCTCCTTTCAGGTAGTTGTGGAGAGCAATGAGGTCTCCCCTGAGCCTCCTTTTCTCCAGGCTAAAAACCCCAGTTCCCTCAGCCACTCCTCAGAAGACTTGTGCTCTACACACCTCACCAGCTTCATTGTCCTTCGGACATGCTCCAGCACCTCAATGTCCTTCGTGTAGTGAGAGGCTAGAGACTGAACACAGTACTTGAGATGAAGCCTCGCTGGCGCTGAGTACAAGCAGACAATCATTTCCCTAGTCCAGCTGGTCACACTATTTCTGATACAAGCCAGGATGGAACTGGCCTTCCTGGCCACCCGGACACACTGCTGGCTCACATTCAGTCGGCTGTCAAACAACACCTCCAGGCTCCTTTCTGCTGGGCATCTTTCCAAACACTCTTCCACAAGCCTGTAGAGTTGCAGGGGGTTGTTGTGACCCAAGGGCAGGACCCAGCACTTGGCCTTGCTGAACCTCATACCACTGGCCTTTGCTCATAGATCCAGTCTGTCCAGGTGCCTCTGTAGACCCTCTCTATCTTCAAGCAGATCGACACATCCACCTGTTTTATCTGCAAACACACTATTGAAGGTGTCCTTGATCCCCTCATCCACATCATTGGTAAAGGTACTAAACAGAACCAGCCCCAATACTGAGCCCTGGTGAACACCCCTTGTGACTGGCCACCAACTGCTTTAAACTCCATTCACTACAACTCTCTGGGCTTGGCCATCCAACCATTTTTTTTTTTCACCAAAGATTCAATGTATCTCAAGTCGGGCAAGTTTATTTCTACAAAGCTGATTTATACCTTTGTTATCATTTGATGCTGTTGTCTTATAAAGCAGAGAGTGTGGTTGGCTCTCTAAAGTTTCCTAGGAAGTTGTATCTGCTAGTTAACCAAGACAGATGAAGCTACTAGTATTTTTTACAGACAGTGGTAAGCACTTCTTTCACCTACTTGCCAACCCACACCACAGTCAGTGGGACTTTATGTCCAAGCAGTTACGCACAAGATGACGCGTGCTATTCAATGACAGCCAAATCAGTAAATCTCTCAAAATATAAAGGACATTTTTCCTTTGGCCACCTTGTTGAATTCAACTTGCAACAAATTTGGCTGTTGGCAGTCCTTAGCTCTGTAGCAGTGCTCTCCTCATTGTATATTTTAAAGCAGATATTTTTGCTCAGTATATTTTGCTTATTTGTTTTTATGCCTGAAGAATTCTTCTGATACTAGAACAAACAAAAAAAAAACAACATGAAGTACTTGTCCTGACACAATGGGGTCCTTGATGGCTACAGTTTTCCAGTTCCTAAAAGGAGATTGTGCTGCCTTTGCACTGCTCTCTCCTGTTCTCCTGGGATAAGAGGACAGTTTGAAATTTTCCTTAACTTCGGAAAGGCAAATAAAATAAGCAGGTCTATGATCTACCAGGTTTTTCTACTTTGAGATGCAGAAGAAGGAACTGTTGCTGTCTAATCTTTTTCCTTTAGCCCAGAGTAAAAGATCTTTCCAAAGGAAAAAAGCTATTCCCTCCGCTCTTTGGCAGGATAGAAGATGATCCCATTACTTCTTGGGAAGCAACACCAGAAAGGATACTCTCACCTCCACAAGGAAGCAAAAGGGGATCAGCAGTGTTTGAAAAATGAGTACACTAAGTTGAGCAGAGCAGGACCGTTTAGGCTGTGTGAGGATATTCTTTAGAGTTTAGTTGTGCCAGCAAAAAAAAGGCACTTGTAATTTCCTGTCAGTTAATGCAGATGAGCATTTTCACTCCATGATTTTACCTCAGCTACCTACTATCCTACCTAAATTACTGTTCACCTCTTTCTTCTTCTACTTAATGCAAAACATTAACACCAATTGTTAATTAAAGAATGCTCGCTGAACATGACAATTACAAGCCAAGGAAAATACTTGGGCTGATTTACACTACTAACTGTATTTTATTGTTTCCACAGTATGAAAAAAAAACAGACAACTGTAACCTACTATGACCTATTCAGCATTTCTGCAATGTTCTTCCTCATTGAGACTTTAATAAGGTTAAGAGTAATAAAACTGAAAACATCACTTAAAAATTAGTTCATTAGCCTAACCTCTATCACCATGCGAACCTTGGATTCTTCTATGCTCAACCTTCACACCAGGACAGTAGAAACACCATGTCTGTCTGGCAAAATACATACCTAAATACTTCAGCAGCCAACAGATTTATACATGAAAATTGAAATTTTAGTCATAACATTTTGTTTTCTGAAAACGTTTCTGAATGTTATCAAACCACACAGTTAAGTCAAGCTTGTTTTCATGACCTGACATAGTACTATTAGCACAGGACATGACCTAAATTGGCTTATTGTAAGAAGAGCAAAATATCTTACTTTTCTTCAACTCCCAACTGTGACGATACGAATGATGGAAGACCTTAGAGCCTTATTTTTAAAGTCATTAAGTGCTGGGAAATGAAAAGCCTTTCAGAGTGTGATCCAAATGTAGAAATTTACCCATCCACTCTGCTGCTCCTCTTCACTGCGGCTAGCGAGACAGTTTTAAGATTCATACAGAGAACTATGTGCAAATAGATACTAATCCTCTTCCAATATTGCATTTTGAATCTGAGAAATCTTTCCACTGAAAACTTACTATTTCTTTATGCAATGAAAACAGGACAGGTTTCTGCAGTGGGAATATCACCTCATCCCAGTTTCTTAGCTCTGCTCATGGCAGCACCTTGAAAGCGTGACCTCCTTAACTTTGATGAACACTTTTGCAGAGAGGTCACTTCAGATAATACATTTTGCAAGACCAAATGCACCACATCATTATAATAATAAATGATACGCGAATAATAAATTTGGCACAAAATTCTATACTCCGTGAACAAAATTACATTGAGATAGATAAAACAGCCAGGAAAAGCAGAAAAGAAAATTTTAACTCTAGCGAGTGAGTGGTCTTCAAGGCAGCATTTAAGTAAATACTTTTATCAAATTTTTTTTCTTGAAAGTCTCCTATAAGGTTTCTCAGAAAAAACAACATAATACCCAATGAACCCCCCAAAAACGCATGTGAGCAAAAACTCAACATAGCTAGATAGGATCATGCACAGCTCTCAAATATTTTTGCAGATTCTCCAGTTGCTAAAATCCACTGGGTTTTTTTTTAAGGCTATGACTGCTCCCACATTCCTCTCTTAGAATCTACTAAAGCTATGCTGTTGGCAAGTATTACTACATTACTTTTAAATGACATTTAGTCCTTTTGCTCTTGGTACTCGTGAACTGGGCTTCAAAATTAAAGGGAACTGCCCTCAGAGATTGCAGAAACAACGGAGAACAAAACCAAAAAAGGTTCAAACACTGCATTCTGTCTCAAGATAAATTTCAAAATCCAAGGAATTTTATCACCAATTTGCTGTTCCCATCAAATACTTAATAATGCGTGATCCAACTTTCCAAACAGACTGCAGATTTGTCTTTCATATCTACAGGTTGTTTATTTTCATGGAGATCCAGATGCTAATATATGAGCATTGCTTTTTTTTCTGATATAATGATAGCCAAAGGAGTATTTTTCCTCTTCTTGCAGATACTATAATTAGAGAAAGATGGGAAATGGATCTTGACTACTTGCCTCCTAGGTCCAATGTTTGTTATGCAGTGAGCATTGCAGTCACGTTGTGACTACAACGTCAGTTCAGTCCTCAGTTTCATTAAGCTTGACAGTGAAGACTTCTTACGTTGCAATGCAGCATCCACCATACGTGTACGGAACTATAAAGTGAAAATTCCAAAGATTTAGCTGATCTGTATGTTAAATACACTGACATGGGTTAGTTTTAGCAACCTCTCAGGAATACCTTGTCTGATCCACGAGACAGTGCTGCCAGCTGGCGAAGGAGATTTGGCACCAGGAGCTGTCCCCTCCAGCAGGGAGGAACCCCTTCAGGCACAAGGATCCACCTAAACCCAACACCAAAGCCCCCTTCCACAGAGTTCACCATGGCATCAAGTGTACATGGCTGGCTGAGCTGGCAGTCAGGGAGCCAGAGAAGAGCCACAGTACAGCGTTGCACGGACACCTCCAGCATGCTTAGGGGAGTGTTAGCAAAAGTCACCCTTCTTGGTCTCAGAGTTGAACAGACTGCATTTGACGGATGGCTCTGTGTCATTACTGCTTTCTGAAGATTATCCTACTTTCATGAACAGCAAAGGAAAAAGATTAATAATGTAGATGGAAACTCACTCCCCTGAGACTTAGAATACTATTTGGTGTGCCATGGTGTGATGTTCCAGAGCTGGCAGCCACTCCGTGTCAAAGGGCTGGATTTCTTTTCCAAATTCCTTCAATCTTATTAATCTTTCTATAGGAATGAAGTAGAGATAGCAACACTGTTTTGACTGCTAATGCTTCATGTAAAAAATATGCTCCTAATGACTTCAGACAGAAGGCAAATCTGCCAGTCAGCAAAACATTTAAGTATATGCTTAGTTTAAGAAGTTTTTCTATCTCTCGTGTGCAACTATTCTCTTGAATCATAGAAGTTAGACGGGTTTCGTACTGCCAAACTTGACTTATTCAGCAACTCATCCCACCTATCCCAAAATCCTTGAAGGGAATGCTTTGACCTAAAGAGGTACTGCTTTTTCTATCAACTACAGCGAGGTATGAGATAATTGCCTTATATGTTTAACTGGTAGATGAGAAAGCTCATGCTCAAAAAATCCTACCCATAATGGTTTACTAGTAACTCAGTGAGACAAATCTGTCACCGCTATATTCATTACACGAATCTCAAAGACTGTCAGCAAGACCCAGGCCAAGCGCTATATTTCTTCAGAGTAGTTTTACTTTGTAACATCAACGTAAACAAAATACATCTTAGAGTTTCCTTTTCTAGCCACCTTCCATCCCATACATCCTTCAGCTAGAAGGTAAGACATTTTCATCCTTCTTACATACTCATTCACTTTAAAATAGCTGGTAGCAGGAAGAAAGTGCTTCGTTATTGAGTTACACCAGTGTCTACCAGCTCTCCATGATGTAAAACCCGAGCACTGCAAAGTAAACCTGACCCACTGGATCTTCAGACAGGGAAGATTCATTTCAAAGCAAGTCCAGGAGATGAAACCACATCAGCTACAAGGAATACCTTCAAGTGCCATCTCTGGTTTATCACTCCAGAAAGTTGTTTTGAAGCTGGAAGTTCACGCACTAAGTGAAATTCTAGTTTTGCTGTATTGTACAACGGAATTTGGCCAGGCAACTCCACAGTCACAAAAAAAACCCCATGATATCTTTTAAATGAAAGAAAAGGAAAACAAAAAAAAAAAATCTTATCAAGTTTTAGGGAGTACTTTTTGCCTGTACCTAATCAGAAAGTTCAGAAGTGTTGAATATTTGGAAAAGATTCTCTGCGTAAGAGAAAATTTGACCATTACACTAGAAAAAGAGAATCACAGATTTTTGGAAACTGTATCTGCTTTTTTTCCTACTTTAGTGTCTCAGCTAGTAAAAAAAACATTTCCCATTCCTCTAGACCAGATGGTTTTAAGTTTTAATCCTGTGGACTGTAGCAGTTAAATTGGAACAGAACTGGAAACAGAGGTTTCATTCTCATGAGATGGTAATGGTTTTAAAATTTATGTTTGTGGACATTACCTCAGGTCCACAACAAAACTTTCAAAATGTGTTACATAAGGAGGGTCTGGGTTGGGGAAAATAAACAAACAAACCCAAACAAACAAAAACCAGAGCGAAACATTTACTAGAATGCCTCTATCTGTCTTAGTTTCACTTAGAAAATTCAAGGCTTCTCAGAACGTGAGATTTTGGGCCAGTGTCTCCATGTCGACAACTCTAGACTAGAAACTTCAGGGCTTCCAGGCTCTTGGTTCTCCTGAAAGACATTCTAGCAGACCCTGAGGTTTTAAGGTCTGCATCCGTGATTTGCAATAAATTAATCACACTTTATATGCTTTTTCACGCAAAGTTTGAGCATTTTTTTCATGGAATGACTTTACTCAAATTGTTCTGTCTTCTTGTACTGCTGCATGCTGTCAGCACTCAAAGGATATTGAAAACCTTCTCTAGAAAATGACGTCATCATAGGTATTATAACTGACTCAAGAGTGTTAACAATATGATCAACACAATGCTTGGCTTTGCCATCTGTTCTCAGGCAAGGAAATATCCTAAGATGACATACCTAAGGATTATCATTGTCTTCTTTTCTTCTTTGGAGGAAGGAGTACCTTCTTTGGAAGGTATTAACACCTCTGAAATGGTACCAGAATTGGATGAGACCCTAGACATTTAATTTCTTTTTTTGCTTTTCTCTGTATACACAATCTCCAAAATCTCTATCACTGACAGACTGGCATAGATATTGACGGTCCACAGATATATCTATAGGCATACTACTCCCGCACTAGAGCTTATGTTTGTTACAAGAACATCCAAACGTCAAGCATCTAAGAGTGTTGCATCAATGCACCTGAAAAGCAAAATACCCAAGTACTCTTATGGGGACGGAAGTTAGGAGGAAGCAATAGAAACTCTTCCTTGAATGTTCCATAGCTGGAATTCAAAACACAAGGCAAGAGAGAGCATATGAGGCGATGCTCCTTTTGGACAGATACAGCACTGTACTGGGGTGTACGGACACTTTTCCCTTAAACGTCTGATGTGAGTAAGTATTTTGCAAGTTTTTTCTTCTATCATATTGTTCCCTCACTCGGGGAAAGCTTTATATAATAATAGAATAGGCTTCCTAGTTTGGAGAATACCATAGTGTTCTTTTGCAGTTTGAAAAGATGCAGATCATCACATCACAGGAAAGATAAGCTTGGGTCCAAGAGCTCTTATTATATGGTCTGGACAGCATAACAGGGGCCATCCCTGAGAGACTATGTGCCACCACAGTATACATGTTAAACAACAGCAAGAATACATAAGGTGAGTGTCATTCTCCATCTGTGCATCCGTCCATGGCTATGAATCAATAGGAGCTGGCTATATCACCAACCAACACTGCTAGTGGTCTAGCAACACCCACAAATGCAGAGTCTACCACCTCTTCAACACACACTCTTTATGGCACCCCAGCACCAGCTAATAACAAATTCCCCAGCTGTATCCAGTTTCATCAGTGGAACGGCACTAGCCAAGTTTGCCAATTCCAGCTTCAACATCACGACTGCAGGTGGGTGAATCCCAGACAACCGATGAGGTCTCAGCAGCTGGAGAATCCCCACCTCACCTGCCCACACATCCCATCTGCTCCTGGACATGCCTCTGGAGTCACGGCAGTTCACGGCCATTCCAGCCACAGGGTCTGTTAGTAAAATCGATACACCTCTCCAGGCAGTCACACTCTTGTCAGGTTGGAATTGGTTTATATCAGTTCAGCTTCTATCAGATTGGAACAAAACATCAAAATTTAAACAAATTTGTAATTAAACCAGTCAGATGACTGTCAGGTCAGATCTCTTGCTGCAGATCTATCATATCGATACAGCCTGAAGTTTGTCTGCCAAAGCTTCACAAAGTGATGTGGAATTTCAAAGGAAGAAATGCGCAGTGCTCTACAAGGGGAAGACTACGCTCTGCAGGACCTTTCATTCTACAGGAAAATCTAAACATACTAACACCATGGCCTTTGCAACAGATAGAGTTAATAACATGCCCTTTTATGTTTAAAAGAAACCAAACATGCAATGTACTATGCGCTCACTGTGCGATTCAGAAAGTAGTAAGGTAACAGCTTCTTTTAACAGTACAACAAGATTCTGCAATTTTTAGCTCACTGCTTTTCCTCCCTGTTCTATACGTAAAGCTCATGAACGCTCTTACTTGAGAAAAAGCCACAAATCTCATTCTTTCTGTGTCTTAGAATTCATTTCTTATCACCACTGGAAAAGAGACAAAACACAAACCACCATCATCACTGCACGAGAGCTCTTTGTAAGGCTGGTTTTAATTTCATTCTTTTCGTTCTCCTTCAGGATTAAAGAGACCAGGAAATCAGAAAAAAAGCTAAAGTATTTTAGGCATTTTCACTTGCTTTCAAAAATCAATCCATCTTTTGTAGTCAGCGGTGCATGTCTCCATTAACTCTCCTTGTCAGTGAGCACTCTAACTGAAAAAACAACAGCATGACTAGCAGAGAATAAAAATACTTTAAAAAGCAAAAAGCTAAATCAAAACAACAATATTTTTTGTTGAGCTTGGGATTTAAAATATGAGCTTGAGGTGTCACACTTGGTACCAAAAATAACAGTGATTAAGCAGAATAAACATGCTATCCTGAAAAATGGTCATATTGTGGTTTGAAAAGCTATGATATAACATAATATAAAGACTATCTTATAACTTTAATCTGCAAAAAAGTACTTAAAATAGAGACATACCTAATACACACCACAAATTTGTACTGTGATTGAATTTGACTTTAGATAGTGTAAACATGACACTGTCGCTAAGTACCCTCGCACTTCTAGTAAAGACATAGAGAATTAAATCTCTGCAGGCTGCTTCCAGCTTTGCTTTTAGATATTATCCAAGAACACAAGGCTGCATCTTACTCATTCCTTTCCTAATGAGACAAGAAAGAATACAGAGTGGGCTTTTTTTCTGACAGAACTGAGAACTTCAGAAAGAATATTTCCTTAAAATCACTGGCTTCACTCACTCCATGTCAAAAAAGAGTCTAAACCATTTATACTTCTGTAAAAATGCACACTCACACAGGGAGTTACTAGCTATAATATCCTTCAATTACATTTAACAGGCTTACACCATTAAAAGTTACTTTTATTAAAGCGCAGTGCCAGACCAGGCTACACCAGCATCCTCAACAGACATACCTAAGGGAAAGGTAGGAGAGGGTATTTGCTACCAGTGCAGCGAGGACTGTCACAGAGATGGCACACTGCGAGAGGATTCATACCACACTTGTCAGAATTCACTTTCCCAAACAGTCAGGAATACAAAGAAACAGGCTTCAATTCTTTCAGTAAAGAAAAAAAAAAATCTCTTCTCTGGACCAACTCAGGGAAGCCAGCACCATGCTGCCTGTCAGACGACTTTGACAGCAAAAGCGTTACTGGGTCTCTCTCAGAGAAAGGCAGCAGAGCTGGCAATCACAACACAGTGATTCAGCAGTGAGCACTGGCTGCTAAGAAGTCCCCAAACCATGTTCCAGTGGCAAGCACAAGCTGATCCTGGGCTAGGCATGCCCCAGGCACACAGCTCCCAGCTCCGCTGCTGGCTGGGGTTGTGCTCAGAGGGCACCCACAGCTCCACCAAGCTACACAGGCATCCCGTGAGGCCAAGATTTGCAGAGACCGTGCTTCCAGTCCCTTGAAGATCCCTATACTTCCATTTTGTTTCATTCAATGGCAACAAAATCACCTAGAAGTGAGGAGGGTTCACCTGAACCAACTGTCTCCACGATGAACTTGCTACAGAGGCGCTGCTGACAGCGGCATCAACACAAACTGCCTGTACCACCTGGCTTTAGGGCTCAGCTTTAGGTCCAGGCATCAGGCTCAGGCCCTCTTCTCTTCAGCATCGCCGACAAACCCCTCCCCAAGGGATTTTTTAAAATGTTCTTATCTCTATTATGCATGATGCAAGACCACTAAAGATGAGCTCTTATTAGCTTGATAAGGCAGCATCTCCTGAAGCCAACACAAAGTCAGAATTCTACTATCAAACAGACTTAACTTAATCCAAAATTTCCACGTTTTCAGAATGCATGGCCAACAAGAACAAAAAAGAAAAAAATTTAAAAAAAATAAAAATCAATCATTTTACCCTTGTTTTCTGTTTTATAAACACTTTAGTTGGCTCCAAATCAACTAATCATTTGCTTTTTCAATCAAAGCAAAACTTAACCTTTACATTATGCTGCTGAACACTGAGATTTTTCTTCTGTATATTGACAATGTCCTTCTACACAGATACTTGCACTAGGGAAAGAGTAAATGGTATAGGACATTTCAAAAGAAATGTATGGTAAGTGTTGTTATTTAAAAAGAAGGGATTTTATCCACTACACTGGACATTTTGCAGATCCCCATGATTAAATAACTGCTTAGTGTCCACTCCAGCCCTAGGAAGCTACACACAGCTCATCTCAAAGTCCTACAGAGAAGAAACATGGAGAACTTGCAAGACGCTAATGCAGCACTAGAGATCAAGCACTTCAATTCATTGGTAACTCCACCATGTGGGACTGCCCCACCACATAACATGACACGGACAAGTTTAAACCTCTACTCGTCTCCCTTGAATTGGTTCTATATCTGCCCCTGGATCTCAAAGAATAGCTTACAGCAACGAATATCTGTAAGCAAAAGCCAGGAGACACAGTTCACACGAGGGAAAAATGCAGCAGCGATAGGGGAAGCAAAATCTCCTTTCCACAAGAGATTACTCAGGCTTTCTCTGAGCAGTGCCCAAAGCCATTGGGAGGTAGTCAAGCTACCTCAAATTGACTTCATCTGCCTACGTGGCCCGGCACAATGCTATGCTGCGTTGCCAGCAGCATGAGTAGCAGCACTGCCAGCATGATTCTTGGTCTCTCGTGGAGCAGAGCAACCCTGGAGCAACACGATGCTTCCTCCTCTCTGCCAGGATGGAGCACATGGAGCTGCTCCAAAGGGCAGCAATTGGGGAAAGCCAATTTCATGGAGATTGAGTTCAGTTCCATGAAGCGCAGGAAACTGAGCAAAGCAGTGAAAAATAAAAGATGACAAAGATGGAGGAAGACGATTGAAAAAGGAAGGGAAAAGTACGGGGAAAAAAAGTGGGACCAATAAGTAGCACTTTGAATAATGATTAAAAAGTTACTAACCTTTAAGCACAAGCAAAAGCAAGAACACCAAATTCAAGTGGAAAATATTCACCTTAATTTGCTCTTAAAGGTAATATGCCAATTAAGATGAGGCTAATTGCCTTCATTTGCTTCTGAAAACCAAAGTGAGACTTTTAGAGAAATGAGAATTGGGAACTGACATCAGAAAAAGGAAACTATAAACCCGGTTCATTTGAATGAGACCAGAAAAATAGACTGATAACAGCCCTCTGCATGCAGGCCAGTATACCTGATGGGCAATCAAAATCTTGCATATCAATGTTTTGGAGATCTCTACATCTTCTTACCTGTTGGCTCACAAGGAGAAGATTCCCAAGGTCACAAGTGACAACTGAGAGCCACAGTCAACTGAGAAACATGTTAACACATGAACCATTTGCAAACACAAGAAATGTTTTTCTCTGAATCCACGCTTCTGAAAACTTCTCCTCTAGGACACAGATTTTGTAAGAGCAAGCCAGCTATCAGTTAGGAGCCCCTGTGTTACCATCTTGCAATGATCTATAACTGAAATTTATTATTTCAGAAGGTCCATTTTTACAATTACCCTGATAAATGACATGAAACGACAACTTAAGAGAATGAAAAGAGCAAACAATCTTTTCCCTTCACATATAGTCCACTTCTATAGAAATGAGGCCCACTATTTGAATGCCGCTTGTTCCACAAGTGGTCCTCCATGTATTTACCATTTTTAAATTTTGAAAGCAGCATTTCCCAGTTTCCTAGCTCCTCCCTGACAGAGAATTATTTCCTAACATCTAACTAAGGAAAAACAAAAGATGAGCTCAACTTACCATCAAGTTAAGATACCCATTAGCTCCACATTCCTTTCTCAGACAGAAAATTACACAACTGGTTTGAAGCTCTATTCCCTCACCTCTACTGTTGCCATACAACCTTTCATAGAGGAAGGGAGCACCCAGGCATAACAAATTTGCATAGAGCAGACAATCTGAGGAAGTTAAGAAAATCACCTCTATCTTGCTGAGTTGTTGCTTCTTCCTGCAGCTACCAACTTACTGCCAGAGAAAAAGGTAACTTCTATGAATACACAACCTATTTGGCAGAGGGCACTGCTGGAAATCAAGGCAGAGATAAGCAATCGCTGAAAAGACTTTTTCTTTAGCCACAGCCAATTGGCTTTTGCAGGAGACCACTAACTCAAAAAAAAGTAATAAAAAAATCCTGTAAAACACTGAAAAGGACAGTCTGGGAAAGAAGACACAGAGGGGAGAGAATGAGATGAAAAGAATTAGGGGAAGCTTATTGCAAGGGGAATCATACTAGTGACCTGCAACCTAAGAGAAGACAGAAGGGTTTCCTAAGGCATAGTAATCAAGGCAGGCTGAGATAGTGAGAAATACTGAATATCACACTAGAGACAAGAGAAAGAGGTAGATGAAACTTTGGGGAAAGCAAGCAAAGAGACGTTGGTGTACAGCAAAGAATAAAGCAGAGAAGGAGAGCTTACAAAACAAAAAAGAAAGAAAATGAAAATCAACATGAGATCATACGAAATTAATTGAAATTCATCTAGAAAGCAAAAACTCTTATGATTTTCCCTAAGGGATTAATATCTCTGTTTCTCTTGATACAAGTTCACATGCAAAGACTATTTATTATTGTTGCCTAAAAATTCCAGCAAAGTAAAGTACAAGTGTGCTCAAATCTAAAGCATCCATGGGAAATTTCTCTTCCTGACAACTAAAATCAACCAAATTGGCACGTTTCAAATATCATAACATGACGAAAAAGAACAGCATGAAGTGGCTCAGGTATTTTTTTCCATCACTTTTATTCTACCATCAAAGACATGTAAAATGACTGAAAAACATTCTCTGAAAAACAAACGAGTTAAGAATTTCTTTGGGCTCCCCAGGGATTCCCATCAACTCAGGATTCTTTGTGGAATGCAACCACCCTGGGAGGCTTCAGCTCTTCTTGGAGCAGGAGTGAAGAGATCCCATCAGACACTTGTTGTTCATAGATAATATTACCTGCAATAAGATCAATCAGAAAATGACCTCCTGAGAGAAGTATCATGCCATTAACTTGAGTGAATCCGCAGGTTATCATATGTTAGACTGGAAAATTTCCACAGAACTTAAAAACCTAGGGCTTAAAGCCCACTTAGATCCCTGTAAACTGATTAAGTCCTTGATTAATGAAGAGAGAGGCATGATTTTGAAGGCCTGTATGGTATGAATTACTCCCCTGCAGCTGAGAATGAGAGCAGCTCAGAGTTAACAGCAAACACTAAGAGCCCAACTGGAATGTACTGCTCCGAAAGAGGCAATTAATAGACTTCAACTGCAGGGTCAGCCACCCTCCTGGTTCCTCCCGTTGTACAGGCTCCCCTCCCAAACCTTACCCAATCACGTGGGCAGCCCAGAAGTCAGTGATGGTCCATGTAAGTGCAACATCTCTATGAAGAGAAGCATTGGTAAGGTCAGAGCCATAGAGATTTCTAGACACAGGCTCTTTCTTCACACGACACAGTTTCATAATTTTATGTCTGTGTAATGAGTGTTATTTTAGGCCCAAGTGAGCTTCTCCTGAAGTCCTGTGCATGATCAAAAAGCATGCCTGCTATTATTATCAGATCACATTTTCTCTTACACCTAGTAAGAGAAAGCTCTCAAAGCTTTCAGAACAAGCTGAGCATGGCAGCAGGGAAAAACAATTTTAATGGTAAAGACTAAACAGAATGGGAAGAAGAAATCAGAAATGTGAAGAGCAAGATTAAGGAAGGAAGAGGAAACTTACATATCCAGGTGGAATTTCCCCAGCCCTGCTGAATGCCAAGGGGTACAGATCAAGCTCCCCTTGATCGTATTTTGCAGAGACGGGTAAGTTACTTGTTCCTACCCTGAGCAGCCCAGGATGGACCCAGCTACGTAAAGAGTGTTTTCATTTATCCTCTTTCACAGATAGTCAGGTGAGATTAAACTGACAGCACTCACAAAATAAAATGAGAGAGGAGTCTTCCAGAGAAGAAACAGGGAAGGAGGAAAAGTTAGTTGGCTTTACAACCCACAAACATAGGAAGACGGGTGAATTAGTATCTTCATTCCTCCTCAGCACTGAGCAAGATCTGCCTAGTAAGACTCCCCATCAGTTATCAAATTCTTCCTCTTCTAAACTGTAAAAGATGCATTCGGTGCCTCACTGAGCTCTCCTAATAAATGCACACCTCTCTCACTAGAAAATGGATAAATTATCTCAGTAATGTTTCTAGCTTGGTGTAATATGCTAATCTATAATGATAACAGAAATGTACCTATCACTGTCATCTTCAAAGCACTGTGCAAACACTAATTAACTGGTCAATGAACACTGCAGCAGGGAGTGCTAACGTGCGATTAATATCTTCATGGGTACGTAGGCGGCTAATGGTTATGGTCAGTGTTTGATTTATGTGCCAGATTTCACCTTCCAAGAAAGGTTGCTCCCTTAAGGCAGGTCATCCGTCTGCCTGCAAAGGAAGGGTGAGAATCAGGAAGGAGAGGCTGACTCTGTGCCAGACCCAGTCTGACAGTGGAAAAAGCCGCATCAGAAAAGCCTGGAATGGTCCCAAAACCTCCCGACCTTACAGGCCAAGAGAAGAGAGAGAGAGAAGACTTTACAATTTAGGCAGGATAATGCTAGAGGTGGCTGACATTTCAAAGAATACCATGCTAAATCAGAAAAGTAAACCTTGGGACACAAAGCAGGTCTGAGGCAACTCTGTGATGGTGGTGCTTAAAATTTATTTTGCACTAAAGTATCTTGCAAGTGCCCAGAGGAAGAGAGAGACCGGCAGGAACACATTTAAGCTTTCGGCTCCCAAGCCATCCACCACCCCACATGTTGAGGTTGTCAGAGCTGAGAAAATCCATTACCCATGCCACCTCCTCAGCCAACGTGTCAGATTTGTTATCATTTTGCAAAGCTGATAGATCCTGAAAGAGAACAGATACAGGCATTGCAGCACTGTATCTCTATAGCTAAACAGCTCATGTTATTAAATCCCTGTGAGCACGTCTACAGCCTCAGGTGGATGATCCACAAGCGACCAAAGTCTAAAACCATAATGAGACCAGGTCAATAAGCCTCTAGATTGACAACATGCATAGCAAATCAAGATTTTCTTATTAATCCCATTAACTGACAGCTTTTCAGTTTAGCTTTCTCTAATCTGCCAAAGCCACCTTCTATGGCCAACCAGAACTTGCCTACATATTTCCAGGTTCAGTTTTAACAGACAAGTCACTCCACTGCCAAGTGGCTGTTTTGTAATGGCAAGGTAACTGCATAGGATTATTATCTAGCTGTAAAGCCTTAGTGAATGAAAGCTCCTGTAAACTTAACTACCAGAAAAAAAACCTTCCAGCTTCAGTTCTAAGTTGATCTCAGATGTAATGCACCCATTAGGAGAGCTTAATCATCAACAAACGGTATGGTTTAATTCGGCCTAAAGATAAGCTAAAGAAGTCAGGTGGGATGGCCATCACCATGAAGGACACGTCGTTGTTATTCTGAAAAAAAACCAACAAAACCAAAACCAAGCAAAGACAACTACACAGACCCAGGCATCTTGGCACAACGACGTTGCCTTCATTGCTTTAATTTCCAGGTGGACGTGCTCTGTGTTGTATGGGCTGGGAAGAAAGGGCAAGTCTTTGATCATAGTATTTCCCAGCTTTCCTTTCTCAAGCCCAGGAAGATAACTGCTTGCTAAGGGGACCTACATTCTCAACAACACAACTTTCCTACTTCAGAAAGGGGGCAGCCTTGAATTAGCTTTGACACACACCTCTGAGAACAGGAATCTCATTACACGTAATAAAGAAGCCATTCCATTCTGCTTCTGCAGAAAAAGCAACACACTGGCAGTACAGAGGTCCTGAGAAACTGAGAGCAGCTACATTCTGTCACAGCCCAGCTTGATTTTCACCTCTGAAAAAGTTACCATTCAAATGAGGCACATGAGTTCACAATGGTGTGACAAATTAACAGTAATTATATTTGAAAAAAAAAAAGAGTATTTTGACAGTGTGACAGAATTTGGTTTTGCTAATGCAGATGTTCCGTGGAAAACACATCTGGGAACGAGTGGAAAGAATAATTGCTGTTTTTCTGCAACTTGTGTTAGGAGGCTTGCACTTTCAAATTTAGGTGGCAGAAGCTGGCTTTGTTTTACAGTGAGCTTTACAAGTACAGTGGTTGATGCTCCTGTCCTTCTTTCAGTATACCTGGTTTTGCTAATAGAATTCCCAGAGAGTGAGCGTAAACACCAGCTTCTCCTAATAGAAGTGTTATATGTTCATAAATAGGTGGACAGATACGTAACCACCTAGGCAGCTCACTTCGGAGTGAGCACTATGGGAATGCTGTCACTCTGAGACTTGGCGCGTGCACAGTCCAAATATCTTGGGCAAGGTGGCAGGACGGGCAATGTGGCAGTGAAAAACCCATTGCTTAGCCGTAACACGTGGGAAAGGGCAGAAAGGTGAAACAGGATGAAAGACCTGTCAGCCCCATGCATGTAAACAAGCGCTGCCGTAAAGAAGTAACAGCCCCTACACAAGCGCTGTTGTTACATTAAATGCTAAATAAACCTCCTTGTAAAATCGCATCTAACTATCAATATTCCTGGCAAAGTACATCATATAACTGTTTAGAAATAAAGGGCAGGCCTCACTGAAAGCGCTCCAAGCGTCTTTGGGTTAAGAAATATTGCAGCCCTTCACGCTGCAAGGTTGGACTCACATTTAACCCTCAGGGATATCATATATCAAAGCAAGTTTCTTCCTTTAGAGAGCAGAGTGCTTTTCTTAGAAAGCTACTAGAACTTCTTTCCATCTTTTTTTTTTGGCAGTCTCACATCACCAAAAGTTATCATATGCAGACATTAGGCAACAGAGATAACACCGGACTCGGTCCGGGATAACAAGACCTACTGCAAGGGGTCCAAATAGGGCTGGAGCTGTCAAAAGTTTCACTCTCAGGCTATGACCACAGCTGATTCAACATATTCAAAACCACCACCGTTTAGCAGAGCACCAATTATTCGATAACAAAAGTCAACATATCTCAGTCACCCTTTATCTGCAGCTAACTCTTTAACTACACTCTTACGTAAGGCCATAGCTTAACTCATTGACTCGCCAGGTTTCAACACGCTACAGAAGAGCTTCCTCCAGAGGCTCCGGTGATACAGCACCATGCTCCAGCATCCCACACAGCATTCCCACGTACCAGGCACTCCCTGGGCGCCCCTGTCAGGAGCCCCCCACAGAGGAGAGTGACCATGGCATGACCCTGATGCTGCTAATACGGTGTTTCTTCACAGGACGTGAACAAGGGGTGCTCAAGGGAGTCTTTGGGGAAGGTACGTCCTCGTCTTCCTTGCCGCAGCCTCACGGCGTGACATCTCTGCTAGCCACAAGATAAGGAGCCCACTGCACGAAGCCTCACTCCTTCGGTAAGGGAGATGGTTAGGAAGGGGTTGTACTCACCAGCGTCCGCCTGGGAGAAGCTGTCCGTCCGGTCTGCAGAGCAACCCTTCTGCGCCTCTCTGAGTCTTCCCAGCCTGTCAGCGTTCTCACTGACACCTTGAGCATTGCCCTTCCGACTGCTTGCTCAGCTCCCTCCCTCTCTTGCCTGCTGAGGATTTAGCATCTCTCTTTGATGTTGGGCTCAGCCTCGGACAGGGGAGCCTGCACAGAGCCAGCCAGGAGATGTCTCTCCCAGTTGATTCTGTTGTGTTCACTGCTATAGAGCTGGGTCCTACAGCCTGTGCTTACCCTCACTGCTTTTGTTTTTTTGTTTGGTTTCGTTTGTTTGGTTTTTTTGTTGTTGTTTTGGTTTAGATATAAAGTCCTTTCTACTATTCATTTTAAATCTCTGCATTTACTGATGCATTAACACTAAACTGCTACACAGAAACCCAGTTTTAGACATAAAGTCCTTTATACCCTTCAATTTAAATCTATGCATTTAGGGATGCATTAGCATTAAACTGCTGCATAGAAATCCAGTCATGGAAATCCAGTTTTATACATCTCTCCAGAGGACTCACATGAACTTGTTAACTGAGTAAAATCAGTACAAACTAAATCGGATTTTCCTTCTACCTTATAAAAATACAGTGATGCCTCAGGTGACCTCATGCATCTACCTTACAGAAAGAGAAGTGCTAACACACACTTCAAAACACTGGAGAAATAAGCCATCTGATCACAATGAGGTGAATCTGAGCCAAGTCAGCTTTCCTTCCAAAGAATTTTGCCTGCTAAATTCAATATTTACGGACAATTTTGCATATGGAGCCTCCTCTCATTAACAGCTAGGCACCTGTTTTCATTGAGGAATCACAGAGAACCATTTCCTGGAAAATATGAACCCATTCTCTTGACTTTCCCGAACGGCAGTTTTCTGTCTTTGAAAATGCAGAAGATGAAGACAGGAGTGCTCCTTTTTGACAATAAAATACTATCATCAACTGCATAAACTGGGCTTCAGTTCAACTCCTTTGGTCTGTAATTCCATCAGTAAGAAGGCAGAAAAATCCTTCATTTAATACTACTTTGAAAATACTTTAGAGGAGCTATTTCTAGCCATTTATCAAGAACTCATTTTCAAAAAAACTATGAATAACTTTCTGTCATTCTGGGTGGTGGGGAGAAGAGAGAATCGTGGTTTTCCTTTATGTTTTGTAGAACAAAAATGGTTATGTAATACCCATGCCTGAAAGGCTTTTAAACTAGCACTACCTTAGGTTACTAAATCAAACTGCGTAAGACCTCTCTGAATATCCTCATATATTTCTGTCTCAACTTACCTAAATTTTTTACTGAAGCCAGCAATGACTGATTTAGTCTCACAAACTGCAAGTAACTTCCCTTTGCTTTCAAATTATAACAGTGTTACTTCAGGTGAGAAACTTCAGTTTTTCTAAAGAAAAAGCTGAAGCGGTTGGCTAAATGAGACACCAAAATACTCCAATCACTCAATAAATCTCCAAGTTTAGTTGTTCAGACCATTTACAAATGTGTGCTGCATGCCTACAGCTGCTGTCAGTATTCCAGCTGAGTGCCCAAGAATTGTATAAAAAAACAACAGTTTATCCAGTTTTTGGGAAAAAAATAAAAATAAAATCAAATAAATACCTCCATGTTCTCCCACGTCAGGGCATAATCCACAGTATTAAGTGGGAGGCTTATCTGAAACACAGCTAAATACAGCTGAGGGGAGATACCATTACCTTCAAAGATATGAGAGGTTCACATAGCTGTGTTTGTAATCACTCTCTGACCACCAAATTAACTCAACAGATTTTTGCCTATTTCAAAATGATATAAGCATAAAAATGCTAGCATTTTCTGTTCCATGTAGTTCTTTATGTCATAGTTACCCTTATTTGTTTCCTAGGAAATCACAGAATCAAAGTTGGTAGGGGTTTGAAGGGACCTCTGGAGATCATCTAGGCCAACCTCCCTGCTAAAGCAGGTTCATTTAGATCAGGTTGCACAGGAACATATCCAGGTGGGTCTTGAAAGTCTCCAGTGAAGGAGACCCCATAACCTCTCTGGGCAGCCTGTTCTGATTTGAGGATGACAGAGCACTGGAGTAAATAAACAAACTACATTTCCTGATAGATGAAAAGAGTTCCTAAAATGTTTTCTCTAGTTGTTGAAATACATGCGAGAATTTCTAAAGTACCTTGTTTACTGTAAATGTATACAGGTATCAGTCAAGTATCTTCCCTTCACCTACATGCTAACAATTCAGCGGTGCTGAAAGATTTCCATTTTGTGTGACTGAAAAGAGCAGAAACAATGCATACCAATGAAGTACAGGAAGTTCTGCTGGTGTCCCTCTATTAACACAGTGCTATCTGGTAGTCATGAGATGCTGGACGAGGGCATTCAGATGCAGTGGAAGGGATGACAAATGAAGAAAAAGTGAAGAAAAATAACTTGGAGTAGCTCAATCAATGAGTTTAACACGAATACAAGAAGGGAGACGGCAGTTGGATGGCACAGAGAATCAAGAGCGCAACATGCTTCTTAAGAAGAGAGAGACGAAAGCAGATTTATATCAGTAAAGAAAAGATGGTGAGATGTAAAGGAGAATCTTGCAGCAGAGTGACCCTGAAGGAGCCTGAAGGAGTGAGTGTAAAAGAGATTTGGAGACAGGGTTGTGTCATCAGGGCAAGTGAATGAGTTAGCAAAAGAAAAACGAGGAGCTGTCTCAATGTCTGGGGAAGAATGCACGAGAGGGTTGTAGGAGGAAGAGAAGAACAGACAGGACGTCATGGAGAGGGAGACATTCATGTTACAGATTTCAAACATTGCAAATTTCTCTTGCAATAAATACCGGTCACTAATACAAGAATATCTAGAGAGCTTTCTAACAGTCTTCCCTCTGCTTCAAATACTTCAAGTTATCGCTCTCATCTCACATGAATCCACAAAATGGCTTACTGAATGGCAAGAAGGTAGGAACTAGTCCTCTACCGAGTTTAAAAATGCATAAAATTGGTGGAAAATGTTTATTACTTTCTCATCCGTGCAAAAAAATGTGCATGCTTCACGCACTGCTTCTCAGCAGCTCGAGAGGAGTGAACTTATTCCAGTTAAATACCTCAGTGTCATTCACTTGAAAACCAGTTCTTAGTTCAGTCAGAATTTTTAGTAAATGCACACTGTAAAATTGTCATGAATTGTATCAAAGGCAACTTCCTTTTTGTTTTTGAACTGGAAAATGAAACACAGGATTCAAACCTACAAACCTCAAAGGTCTGGTTATGAGTTCTTAATGCTCAAAATATCAGCAAGGACATCTGTAACATAAACCTTACTACCCAAGAGCTAGGTAAACATGTTTGGTTAATGAAAACGGCTTTAAAACTGTTGTAAAAAGTGTGAAGTCTTATATTTAAGATTCCATAATTGTTCATATATATATTTCATTTTATCAATGCTCAACGGTGTAACACCTACTCTTTAATTAAAAATCAGTAACCTCAACTTATTAATTCTGATCTTACATAGAGAACGCAAGGGGGAGGCAAAGTGACCCTTTGCAGCCGAAGACTTCCAGTGAGATTTCAGAAAAACAGTATTAGCCAAACTCTCATCGCTTGAAATTCAGCTGTCAAATCCCGCCAAATTTTACTAGTAAAACTGAAACCACCATTAAATTTAAAATATGTAGCCTTGAATTGGTGAATGAAAACTTCGGTTAAGACACTTTTTTGTATATTAAAGTGAGTGTCTGTATACTCTCTGATGTGATGCGTGGTTTCCACTCTGGTATCGTTCCTCCCTGATGTTAGCAGACAGCCGGGTCCTAAAGAATTATGAGGGTTAAATTCTCTCCCTGAGCAGCAGTTATTGGAGAACATCTATGCCAGGGCCAGTTCTGCAACACTGCTGCAGTGAGGGTCAGCAGAATTCCCCTACTGTCAGAAGTTTGTATCATCTCTCATTTGCTCTATAATACATCATCATTCCTACATGAAAAAATAACTCCGTGGTAACCAAACAGAGTTTAAAAAAAACTCTGAAAAAAAATAATCATGGTGGGGAGGAAGGGAGAGGATGAGAAGAAAGGAAGCTACGAGATGAAGAAGGCTTGGCCCAGTGACATCCACATCTAACAGTATTTCTTCAGGCAGAACAAGGAATGCGTTTGTCCCTTGAAAAGTATACTTTTCAGAGATGCTTGAATCCTTGCTTTCTGGTATGTAAATAATTTCTTCTCTGCTGTCTCCATAAAGATCATGCAGTCTCACAAATGCAGCTGAGCTGGGCAAACAAAGAGCCGTTTCTCAGACGAACTCATAAATTACTTATTGTTTTAATATACTGGAAAATTGGCAGGAAGCAGGGGAAGGTACGTCAGTTACACAAGACTTTATACCATCACTTATCCTTGCCTTCCATTAAAAAAACGTTAGTTGCTGTAGCAACTGTCAAACCACACTCTGGTTCCTCTTCCTCCAAGATACAGAACTTCTCCAAAACACTCACATACAACATAGTCTTTCCCCATTCGAAGGACAGGTTTCTGGCACTTTCATGTTGTTTAAAAAGAGGCTCTTCAAGATGCAGACAAATCTTTTACAGGGCTTTTGCTCCAAGGTACACTTCCATTGAGACAATCACGTGAAATGCTTAAAATTCTTATTTTTTTTCCCTGTCTCTACCTCTCTCCTTCCCCTGCCCCCACCCCCTTCAACTCTCTTTCTTTTTTCCCTTCTCTCTCTGCACTATAGAGAATATTACTTCACGCAACTTATTTCATCACTATATCTTCCAGCCTTAAGCACAATGCCTGCACATCTGTCAGGTGTCACTCTCTCATTCCTTCCCTCCTGAGAAAGGCACATGCAATGAGCACGACTTCACGGAACACACGCTGCAACACCTCTAGGTCAGAAAAGACGAAGTCAAAGACAGGTCTCCTACTCAGCACCTAAAGAACAAGCTCTCTCCACAACCACCATTTCTCAATCATTTCTAGGGAATCCATGCTCTGTCACCAAGGAGAATAAGACTTCTCTCAGTTGGCTGAAATTCTCCTCCACTGGATGGATTTGAATAGGTTCCAAACAATAAAAAAAAGAGAGGAAACCATTAGCATAAAGAAAGCCCTTGAGAAAGTTTTATCAGAAACAAGACAAATGACACACTATTGAAGAAAATCTCATGAGAAAGTGAAAGCATGTTCTGCCCCTTTGTGCAGCATGTCAATATTAATGATAAGCAAAGATCCCCTGGGAAGCTCGTACATGCTCAAGGACACTACTCAGGGCAGGATGTTTGCACAGTAAAAGAGAGGTCTTACCTACCTTCTTACCTACCTTCTTACCTAGCAGCTGGCCCAGCAGCTCCATTCTATTTCTAACCAGAATTTGATGCTAAAACATTTTCATGCCTAAATGTTTTTAGGTTTAGAAACTATTAACACAAACAAATCTGTTCTCGTACCTAATGGTATGATTTTATGGGTTTTTTTAATTGTTGTCTAGAAAAGAGAGCAACGTAGTATTACACAGATGGTATTCAGGAACATATATAAATACTACTTTTCCAAAACAATTTCAAATTTGGATTTACTTACCTTTTCTTATCATAGTAGTTTTACCATAATTTTCCAGTGAAGTGTCTTCTAAACTGGGGGATTATGGTTCCACATACAATTATTTGTGGTTCTTCTAGAAGGGTCTGAGCTACCCAGCCACTTCACCTTGCAGTTTGGTTTTCAGTGCCAGAAGCATCACATTGCTTGCTTTCTACCAACCCCCTTGTTTCTTGACAGGGCAAAAATGTACTGAAAATGTACAACGTACTTGTTCTGTCTACAGCAGTAGAAAGCATTTAGGCAACTATGGGAGGAGAGGTCAGTGTGTGTGTCCATACAAAATTAACTGCAAAGCAATATGCACAAGCATACCCTCAAACCAGCTTTCTGTGAGCATTTACAGTGGAAACAGCTGCGTACTGGCCCAGCTACATAGCATAAACAAGGTCACTTGACTCCTCAGAGCAGTGACACACAACCACCAGTTTGAACTGCAAGCATTGAACTGATCTATTCCTCAAGTTAACAGCAATCATTCCCTGCAATTAAGTGAGGAGAGTGGAGGGATGTCCTTACTCAATCCCAGCTCAGCCCACCAAGAGCAGTAGCTGAAAGGAGGTATTGGTGGGTGATCTTCCTCTTAAAAATATCAAACCAGCAGATATTATTTTGCAGACACTCAGCAGCTTTGTTTTCCTGTGCTCAGTCTTAGTTTCACACTTTCACTGATACTGCTCCTCTTCCATCACATCGCTCATTTCTATGGTACCCCATAATTTATCCAGACACATGCATTTACATGATAAGGTCTCAGGCTGCCATGCTAATGAACACTCCCAGAGGAACCGTTTTTTACTATCACTGAGCATTCGCGGTCTTCTGCACAGAAAGAAGTAACACATGACAGTCAGCAGCTCGAGACCACCTTGCAACATTTTGAATGTCAGACTTGGGGCTGAAACAAAGAACTCCGTAACTTTAAAAAAAGGGCTGCTGTAATTTGCACTCCGTTTCCCAAACCAGGTCTGTGAGATTTATGTCCAAAAAAGGTGCGACAGAGTAGGGCCTCATTAACTACAGTGTGCTGAACCATAAAGCAAAGCAACCAATTCCATCCCATTAATTCACCAGCCGAGTCAGGAATTTCGCCAGGGATCTTCACCCTAAACACAAAAAGTACCCATGCTGTTCCAAAGCCATGCACAGGCACTCTTGCACAGATGTGGGTGGACGGGATTGAGAAGTTACCGACCCTCAAAATTCATTAACCACTTCACAGCTGGCAAATCATAGTTGAGCTATTGGTTATTTAACATCTATGCTTCATTCTTCAGTAGATTCAAGTAACCTCATTGATCTACATTGAGAGGAACAGAAGCATTCACGCTACACATTATGGTATGTTGTCTACAAGAGCCATAAAGTACAGATCAGACAGCTGCAGGCAGAGACTAAACTGCTCCAGTCAAATGTGCAAATGTGCACCTTCTGTGCTAGAATAATATATATACGCTGATATCATCTGGATCCTTTCTGCCTTCATATTCACCTTCCATCCTCATTTGTCTGTGACTCATCTTGTATGCATTTGGAAGAAATGACTTTCAGAGTGCTACTCACTGACTACTTGCACATATACACAAGTTTCAGCTCTGGGAGAAGCTTACGTGTGCTGTACAAGAGACACAACCACAAACTGCAAATTATGCATACTACTTTCATCTCAATTTGCATAAACCGAAGGACTGCAGGAAGATGTGTTCTCCTGGCCACAGTCATATAAAATCAGAAAGGTCTTTGCTCACCAGCGTTCAGTACCTCCTGATGACTTCTACGACTCCACCTCAAGAGTGGGAGTATATTGTATACGACATGAGCATTTGAATGCTACTTAAGCCGCCCTGAGTGACAATTCTTGCAGCAGTTTATACCTCTAGCCTAGACAGCACAGAATACATCTGGGATGCAAGCACATTTAAATAAACAAACAAAAAATCCCAAACAAAACACGTAGCTAGTATTACAGCCTTTTTTTATTATCCTTATACAAACTTGTCCAGATTACACAAACCTCTTCAAATACAGCATTTTAAGTATGATAGCCAGCTGACAGAACCAGCCATTGAGCGAGATGCTTCTTAGTATTGCATTAAATACTTTCCCTGTTATCTACAGCTTTGTTTCAAGTTACACTACGAGTTGTATTACCCATTTTTGCTGCTTCAGTAATATTTTCTGTTGTAAGCTCATTTCTCTTTCAGTATCACGTCTGCTTAACCTGAATTATTTTCTTTTAGAATAATGATAATGTACAAATAGCTCTGCTTCATCAAATATTAGGGTATCTTAGTAAAAGGTATTGTAAAGGGATGCATGTTCAAGCCAAGTTTTACCCACATATAACAAAGGTGACACTCAAAACAGAAATGATGAAATGTAGAAGAACTATCTAACTTGGCTACATGGATTTTAAAATGCTTCACTGGTTTTATAACTTCAGATTTTTAATTTGCAAGACATTATCTCAGTCTGGTTTTAAGTAATGAAGTTAACCTGTTCTTTAGAACAAGCTAATATTTGATGATATTTTTCTTCTGAGTTCTGCTTTAGCTACAAACCAAGAAGGACTTCTTATCCCACATATTCCACTCCTGGAGCTGATTACTAGAAACTCTGCACCCTGCACATAAAAAAAAAACAGGGACTAAGGCATAATGAAAGAAGCTCATACCCATTTCCTGAGACAGGAAGCTTGAGTGCATATGGCCTGATAGAAGGAGGAAAATAACCCTCAAATATCTGAGCCTGGCAGCTCAGCTACTTCTGAATACATACCAGGATACAGCAAGTTGCTCCTCCCAGAAAAAAACACAATGAGTCACACGCTATAGCACAAGACCTGAAGTTATTCTTTTCAGGTTTGTTTGGGTTTTTAAAGTTTTCTAAAACAAAAAGTTTTACAGCATTAATGAGGAGTAAACAGCTTCATGACAGGGCAAGGAAATATAAGAAAACTTAACCTAGGAGGGATTTTCCCATACGACCATCTGTGACGGTACTGAAAAAGGAAAGTCAATTTCTTGAGAAATAGCTTCTACTACACAAATAGATTCTACTCCATCTCCTTCAGAGGCAGCTTGTAAAAAAAAAAAAAAAAAAAAAATCA
>VWZK01022245.1:181616-239241 GCA_013396935.1 Baryphthengus martii
AAAAGAGAGAAAAAAAAAAAAACACCACAACAAAAAACCCCCCACACCACCAAAAAAACCCTCATAAAAAAATCCAACTTCTCCCTTACCAGCTGAAAAATTGTTATAGTAATGAATATAATTTTGATCCAAAGAAAGCATTTTTTTTGTAATTGCAAGTGGAGTAGCAAGAACATGAGGTCTGACAGATCCTCTTGCAGATCTCAACTATCATTAGAATATAGAAGTGTTTATCAGGAACTTCCAGAATTTAAAATAAATAAATAAGTAAAATAAATCCCTATATTTCAACAAAGTGCAGTGCAGTAATATTTTAATAATAATGCCAACATGAGGGAGGAAACCACTATGAGACTCCAAAGATCTTGAATGCATATTGAAGAAATAACGAACAGCAATAAGGGTGAAATAAGTCAATTCCTTCTCCTTAGAGGAAGGAATCCCGCTCCGATCTATGGTTAGGATGTAACTATAATAATCAGTTCCCAAAATATCATTCTTAATCAACAGAGAATTTCCCCAGTCAAATTTAATTTGGTACTGCGAGAAGACAGAAGGCTGACTATAGAACTTGTTATACCACGACATCTATGTATGGATTTGCCTGAATTTGTAACACTGTACATAAGAGCAGGGAAGCTCAGGCTATAACAGCTCAGCCCCAGCTGCCCAAACATTTGTCTGGATTATATTCCCTGATTTGTTTTTTTTAACCTGCCACTCTGCCTTCTGGAGGCTTCACAGTCCCGTCCCAGACACAGGTCTGGAAGGACATCTCTTACATGACAAAGTGCCAGCTCCCTCTCCATTGAGTCTGTAGTGCAGACAGGCTCAGCAAGTGTGTGGGTGTCCCCGTGACCACTGGGTCACAATGTAAGGGTTGTCTCAGCACCCATCCCACCGTACAGCTAGGTATGCTCCCATTCCGTCACCAAGACATTAGGGTCCTCCACTGAATCACTAGGTATTTATGCACAGAGAAATGCCTACGCTTTGTTACTGTGATGGAAAGACTGCCGGTCAAGCAACGGAAAACTCCATAACAAGCCCTGGAAAAGACAAAAGATCAAGCAGAACGAGTTACAGAGTCCGAATCTGGTGGTAAATAGCTTGTGAGTTATGAGGAAAAAGAGCAGAGAGGAGAATAGGTTTGGAAGAGAAGGAATGATCTTAGAGACATTTCTGAACTAGGTCTGACTTACAATGCATTTCACTAAAAGGAAAATACAGCTTAAAAAAATAATAGGAAAAAATCCCTCACTATCTTTTACAGAGTTAGCTATCGGAATGTTACCTGGGCATCTGAATGCAGAATCTGACCAATGCAGAAAATATCCAGGTGAGTAATGTGGACAATTAGAAATTAATGACTGACAAGAAATCTTGAGATATTCAAATATGATTCGTATACGTTACACATGAAAGGAGAAAGGAAGCTGAAACAGCATCATCACCGTACTAACATATAATTAATATCAAGTTGTGATGTCAAGATGTGGATTCCTATTTGTATATACACTTAAAAAATATAACATATTCTGAGCTTTGTCCTGGAAAGAAATCTTCCAGAGTTCTGCGAGGAAATGACTTCATCAAATTCCCTCACTAAGCATGATTCCAGCAGCCTTAAATTCACTGCAAAACTAGATATGATATATAAGTGATGCCTCTTCTTAAAGGCATACCTCAGAAGCAATATATTATAAATAAAATCCAATAAAAACTTATCCATCAGATGCATATATATTGCTCTGTCTTGCTGACACTCACACACAGATAAGCACCAGAGCATCAGCAAAATAGTTGCTTGTGAGAAATAAGCAACAACTACATTTCCAGATAGATCATTATTTTAGTACCTTCAGCAAAACCTGCTGTATCAGTTGCTTATCTGTAATCAAGTCGTTCTGAATTGACATTGGATTAAATCACACTTAACACGATCTTCACAAAAATTAGGTTTTGTTAAACTATGTTTGCATATACATTGTGTATATATAGTGTGTGTATGTATATATATATCATATTATACAAAATACATCTGCAAATGTTTAAAGGGGTAATATTTTTCCAGTCATTCCCCTCCTGTTCCCCCTTGGACTCCTAGCTGTTGTTGGCATCTACTGCTCTTTCATGCTTCAATGGCTATTAAAGTTACAGTTACTATTTGAATTACTGTCAAGGATCAGCTCATTACAAGCGGGATGTCGAAATGCTTAACAATAAAATACTGCTAGTGATAATAATAATAACAGTCTCTGCTGCAAGGAATAACATTTGAGAGCATTTTTCAGATCTGGATGTAGATATTCCGTGAGTTTCTATGGAAAACACACTGATCTCAAAATCCACGAAGCAGGCGAGTTCAGGACCACACTAGCCTAGCATTATCCTTGAGCTAAATTTCCTGTCTAAACTTGACGAATTCCGTCAGACAGAGATAGCAGCAGAGACAGAGGAGGGAGTCTGATCCGTCTGTAAACACCCCACCAGAGTAGGAACAAGAAAAGCAGCAGCAGCAGCTGGAAACAGCTGAGCAGAAAGGACAGCAGAAGAGAAGAGTGAGGCTGTATTGGCCAGCATGAGAGGCAAAGCTGACGGGGAGAAGAAAGTGCCTTACTTACTGTGTCGCCAGCCAACACCATCTACCATGGCTTCCCTGTTCTTTTCAGAACTGGATGATTACTGAATGATAGCAATGGAAAATCTAACTAAAATGATTTTCCATGCTAGCACAAAATCAACTCCAAGAGGTTTCCAAGTATCCAGAA
This sequence comes from Baryphthengus martii, assembly GCA_013396935.1. Classification (NCBI taxonomy): domain Eukaryota; kingdom Metazoa; phylum Chordata; class Aves; order Coraciiformes; family Momotidae; genus Baryphthengus; species Baryphthengus martii. The sequence continues at coordinate 184,388 of VWZK01022245.1, forward strand.
GGCAGCAATCCATAACCATTTCCAATCCCAGTTACCATTGATGAATCAACCCCATTTCATAAAAGCTATGATGGTTTCAGACAACAATAACAACAAAAAGCGTGAAGAGTTCTTTTTTACTGTATCAGATTGTCATAACCAATCTTTCATAGCGCTGAAACACATACATGCTCTCATAACAAATACAGAATACTCCTAAATTTTAGAAGAGAAGGTAAAGAAGAAAAAAAAAAAAAAGAGGCAAAGTCAATTGTAGGGAAAAGTATCTTCAGAAGAAAAAGAATCTGTAACAAGATTTTCAGTAGCAACAGGAAAGAGTAGTCAAAAGGGAAGCAGTGAGAAGCATGGCAGCACCCTTGCAACTACATTTCAGAGCCAGTGAGCAGATACACTGATGCCTGCTGCGTTTTCTACCTGTCCCACCACCGGTCCATAACATGAAAGGTCTCGCCTAAAGGGTCAGGAAGGCAACAGAGCAAACAAGCTGTGTCCATAGGAGAAATAATCAACCATCAGAATAACCAACAATAATAATACCAATAATCGGTCATCAGAAATGTGAACTTTAAACGACTCGGCTACACATTCGCATTTTATCTTTGTGTCCACATCTAAATTTCTAAAGTTAAGTTGAGAGGGAGGGGGAATTTTACCTTAATATAAAATGTCATTTAAAAATTTACTCTGGTATTCAGACTTCTGGACTGATTAAACTACATTCAAGTCAGTTTTATAAAGGCATAACTCTTGATGAGATGTGCCCTTATAATAGTTCTATAAACATGCTTTGTAGAACATTTATGTGGGCTCAGCACAAGGGCAAATTCACAAACAGACTTGGTAACTCCCTTCTTTCTGATGACCAATAATGAGAAGAGGAAAAAGAAGTGTCTTTTTAGAAGAATAGTCTAGACAATTCAAAAATAGCCTCTGTGCACTTGCCAGGTACAAGGGAAACTGGAAAAAGAAGGAACTGTGGTGCTTACTAAAACCAGAGTATTGTTTTGACTGTATTTTTCATTCAATCTCAGTCTTCTGGATTTCAGCAAGGAGGTTCATACCCATGCAGCAGCCAAAGAAGGATACCTCATCCCAAGGCTTAACTGAGAAGTACCATTGACAGGTTTCCCAGGTGGCCTTCAAACAGCATAAAGCCCTGAACATTACGAATATTTGCAATGACGAATGGCAAGAGGTTTCAGAAACTAATATGTCTTCAGAGCTTTAGCTCATCCTTTCCCCTCTGTTTGTTCCAATAAAAAATTCTTTTTGCTGCTTTGCTTACTTATGACACATCCACAACCTGGGGAAAGAGTTAAAAGTAGCAAGGGAAATGGCATTCCCTCTTCCCTGTCTTCACTTTGAAGAGAAAATGGCAAAGAAGACTTGTTTATTCTTTCAAGTTGATGTGCATGTTCTGTGCACTCAGAATCACATTCCCTCGGTGGAGACATGTGGAGTCAGATAACATCAATTTATGTTAAATAATCTTTAAATAGAAACACATATAGTGCTGCTTTTAGACATACTAGATAATGCTTTCACATAGTCTGGTTTTGCCTTCCCCCCCGCCCCAGTGCGTGGGAGATATATTATCTCATGTTTTAATGGATGTGGTCATTTTCTCTCTGCGGCCAAGTTTACAGATTCTTGCAGGTTCTGTTCCCACATTTAGGGACTTTGTATTTCCCTCAAGATTCTGGGTCAGCAGGAATCTGTAAAACTCCACTCCGCCAGTGAGCCTTCACAAACCTGAAGTGATGGAAACTAGAGAGCACAGGGACAGCAAGGGCTGCTGCAGGAAGATTTATCACGCAATCATCTGGGATGTTAAAGGCTCTAGTTCTCTAAGCAGAGTGCTAACACTGCATACATACACTGTATCCTGTAATAAAGTAAAGCTGTGGCCATCAGATCATATCATGCACAGTTAGATCAATTTCAATTTATAATATTGAACTGTAAATTACTACATGCCTAAAACCACCAAACTTCTTCAAGTCTGTAAAAACTAACTCCACTCTGCTCTTACCAGCAGCTATAAATATGCCGTTAGAACACTAGCATTGTGGAGAGACAAAAGACGAACTGCTATTCATCTTTTCTTCGCAAAATTTTAAGTTATGATACTGTAGATACGAAGACAGATCTGCAAGTCAAAACTGCTGAAGTTACCAAGCTGCTCTAAGTCTGAACTGCCATAATGCGGATCTGCTCAATGCTTCTCCTGGCATAGCCAGCATGGGCTCCTCTCCCAGTCTTCCAGCATGTTGTAAATGTGGCAAGTAGCTAAATAGTGAACAAAAGACGCTATACAGAAGACAAAAAGAGAAGACAAAAAGAGATTAAGCTTGTAAACATCAGTGAAACTAGAAAAAGTAAATTTAACAGGGTAGGGTTTTTGTTCGGTTTGTGACTACTTTTTGGGGTTTTTTTCTCCCCTCCCTTATGTTGACAGTATATACCAGCTCTAACTTCTTCCCCAAGGCACACCACCACAGCCACTGGCAATCTCTGGCTTCAATTTCCCACAGCATGCATGCCAGTCTCTAAACTCAAAAGCACTACAAGTAGGAAATACCGATGCTGGATGGAGTCCATATCTGATGCTACAAACTACAATTACATGCTTGGCAATTTAACATATCACAGCAACCACCTAACCACATTAAGAAATATTTTATAATGCGCATGCACTGAGAGACATTTTCTGAAACTTTACAAATACTCAGTTACTTGTAATTTACACTCTCCAAAGAGCTACTGCTAATGGTTCCCATAGAGCATTGCACACACAAACCAGATTAATTAAACACTGCAGCCAAAGGTGATTCCCTGCCCGCCCCTCATATGCTGCTAAACTTTTGATACCTTTTGTAGCATTGCTGGGAAGAAAAGGAAAGAACAGTACACTCACTGAATCTTCCTCTTTTTACTAGACCCATTTTCAAGAGAGTAAGGAAGTAAGAGTATCTACAGATACATTTGCTTAATTCAAAGAAGCCAGTGTTTTACTCCATGTGATTCATGCAATTCAAGCAAGGAGTAAAAGGAAGGGAAATAATAGAAAATTATTGAAGCGGCAAAAGTATTCTTGTTCCTCACAAGAATATCTAAATTTATTTTAAAATTACAGCCACCAGGGTTTTACTCTAGCAAGCAGAAAAAGTTAATGCAAGATTTACACTTGAGAAAAATAAATAAGCAAATGTGGCTTATTGGCCTAACACCTCTATCTGCTTGGCCTAGTGAGTGGAAATAACTCTATTATTTTGCAAGCTGACAACAAACTACACATGAGACTTCATTTTTAAAATGCAAATAATCTCAAATATAGATATAATTCTAGCTTTGATCTAAGGTATCACACCACTGTATTTATTTAAATTGTTATGTCATATAAGGAAACTCAGTGTACCAGAATTTTCACAAAGCAGACTTATGTAAATAACCTGAGGCAATACAATAGGGTGATACTGAAGGGACTAGAGAAAAAAATCTTTCCAAGTCAACAAAATCTCTCACTAGACTTGCAACCTATCCCATAAGCACCAGACTTCCTTTAAAAGCTGGTGTTCATCATCCAGATCTTAGGCTGTAGAGAAACGTGTGTAAAATTAAACATTCTGGTATAACACTGACAAAGAAAACAGAAAATAGAAGAAAAATGTTTTGATCCAGCACTCTTCCCCATGATCCTGATCAGGTATTCACTCAGCCAAGCACATAATGTAAGCATCCCAAATACTACTGCTGCACTTTTGTACCTAGTTACCAGAGAAATTTCATTTTGGTACCTAGTACACAGGTCCGTAACAAATAATCTTCTCTGTTTGAGAGATCAAAGTTCCACAATGAGTATGACTGCTCAAAGATAAGAAATCATGATTTGCAACAACGTTGAACTCAGTCATCTTGCCAGGCATTGGACTGCAGCAAGTCAGCCGTGATGACGTCTTTCAGACAGACCTGAGGTTTTCAGCCAGAAGCAGCAGCCCCCTTCCATGATACAGTGCTCAGAATGGCACTTCAAAGCCTAAGAGAACTTCTGACAATTTGGAGTTTACACTCAGAATCAGACATCTCTGGCAATTCAGCATCAAAACCAAAAAGCAGATGAGGTATTGAAGTGCTTCTGTTCTGTAACAGCAATGGCAGGAATAAAGATGAATGCTGATCATATGTATGTTTCTTTGCATTTCTAGGCCTTCATGTCAGTACCTCACTTAAGGTTTTGTAATTTTTTCAGTCATATCTGACCGTTCCTGAAGCACTGCTCACTTCTAAAATGCATGAATTTGCTTTCCTGGAAATAGCACTCAGCTGGAAAAGAACAAGAGTCATAAAAGTAAAAACTGCACTAGGGAATAAGAGAAAAACAAAAAAAGTCCTTTGCATTCACATTCTGAATTTATGAAGCACTTTGTTATCATCAGCATTACTGTAGCATAAGAAAATTTTGGTGGGCACACTGGAAAGAAGCCAGTTCTGACAGCCTGATTTTCCTTTTATCCTTTCATTCTTCTATCTTCCCTACCTCTTGGTTATTCCTTCCCATCACTCATACCTTTAATCCATACTCCACTATCCACATCATTATGGGGCTACATTAACAACAGCAAATTTGCACTTAAGTAAATGCATAACAATTCTACACTGTCACAGCTTTTAGTTGATAAACACTTTGCCATTTTGCAGTGAACGCTGTGAACTGTAGTGAAGCTCCTGTGGTTTTAAACCCAAACCATGATTACAGGGAAATCTTAATTTCAGATTTATTTGCCTCTTAAAGCAGGGTTTGCGGCCTCAGAGTTGTGCAGAAAAGTTTGAAAATACGCAAAGCTTTAGGAACAAAACCCCACGAAACACCAAAAAAACCAAGCAAGTACATATTTTTAAAATCTACCTCCATATTTTTCAAGCCATCTCATGATTTCTGGATGTTCCAGATTGGACAGTCTGGCTGCAAAGGAAGAAGCTTTATAGAAATTTAAAACAAAGAGGTGTGGCAAGCTATGAGAAGGATATAAATACATGCATAGCTTCCTCTCTGTCAAAGTGTGGACAGAGTTACTTTCATTCGCAGATCTTTTGATTTAAATGGCAGCTGGAAAGTTATAGACTTTTCTAGAGGTCGTTAGTTTAGGAATTTTCTGTTGGTTTAGTAATTTGTGAATCTTGTGGATATGCTCACAAGTACTAAGGAAGGAAGCAACTGAAGGACTTCTGTTATTTATACTGTTTGAATGGGAGAGTCCTAGTCTACTAGATCTGAAAATGGATATTTACACATTGGATGAGTTTTGCCATGAAATTAAAACAATGTAAAAGCATAAGAAAGCAAATTATGTATTTTTTTAACACACAAGCAGAAATACATGACTGAAATATCGATACTTTTAAAAAAACCACCAAAAAAGCCAAAATCCAAAATTAACCAACAACAATGAAAAATATGCATTATCAGACCATGTTTCTACATACATTTATGTCCAAACATATCCTTATGCATGCCACACTAAGGAAGGCATACCCTTTCAGGAAAAGAAGTTACAAGTTGCTGCAATACTGGAATCTATAGTCTACTCTGAGTTCAGATTATTTTCACTGAAGTGAATATAAAGTACAGAAAGCTGAGATCATCTCAATGCTTTACAGACCATCACAAAATGAAACAAGTAACACAAGAAGTTAAAACCTTTCACTGGTTCCACACCCTTTTGTACCTGCTAAACATTGCCAACTTCAGGACCTTCAGATTAGTCTATGATGTTTCACTTTTCCATTAAGTGGGAACCTGTGAACTCCAACCTGACATAGCTGCACTGGAAGAAAATACATCCTTTATTCTTGCCATCAACCTCCCTACGAACCTAACAATGCACATCCATACAAGAAATAAATAACCATTTGATGGTCTCTGAACGGGCTACTGTTTCAAGGCTGAGCATTGCAGTCCAACTTCACTTCAAATTTAGCTTAGTGCATACATTCCACTGTTCAACGTTATCATCTCTTCTACCTTTCTGAGATGACAGGTGAATTCTCTTTCAGTAATGTGTCTTACACAAATGTGGTTCTCAACTGCTCTGAAGTCCATGGTCAGGTTAACTATTTCCACAACATGCCTAAAAGTAAAGTCATTGTGGATAACAAGTTGTATTAAATACACACGTAATATGAAGAATGTCACTATATAACAAATAAATTTTAATAAATGTACACTTTATAGGGATAATATGCTATGTTCTTCCAACCTACCCTCTGTTCCACAGTATTCTACATCTCCCTCTCAGAAATATGAAAAACAAAGCAGTGTGAAAAAAATCTCCAGTTATTTGCAAAATAGATTCACCGAAGAGTTATTTTGGATTGCCACTAGCATCACAACTCCTTCTGACATTCTATAGTCTACTGTATTTAATCACAATCAATATTTATATGGCATAACTTCGATACGCCTCAGATAGCATGTCACAGCTCTGACATTACACTCAGTGTAGGCTGTTTCCGTTTCTTCTAATAATTCAGTCATAAATTGTAATATTAAATAAGATTTTAAGACAGCAGATGGCATCACTCAGTTATTTTTAACTGTTTTACACTGACCATTTACTATGCAGCATAATCCATTTTTAAGATTAAAGTAAATGGAGCTCTATGGACAGCACAAGAAAGTGACATTTCAAAAAATAAAAAATAAGATATTACCATTTTACCTATCTGGTTGCCTTGATCTGTATTGTGTATCATAGTTGCACCTTAAAAGAGCTCACAGTCTCCCATACCCATGACTGCCCTTCACCAGATACTTCTGAGCCTCTAAGTGAGCCGCCTACAAGCTACTATCTGAAGGCACTCACATCTTCACTAGATCAGCAAGAGCAATGGCTGGTTTTCAGAAACCTGGCAGATATGACTACAGCTTAGTGGGAATTTATAGACTCTTTTCCTCATTTGTACCCACTGGGATCACTACTAGAGCTACATCATACCATCAGGCACAAATATCACAAAATATTTCAAACCACTATTAGAGGAGCTGCCCATTCAACAAATCAGAGTTGACAAGACTGGTGAATGCTGGAAAGGCTCTGCATGCCCAATTCAGCATCAGATGGGAAATAACAGCCAGGACAAAAACAGACTGGGCTCTAGGCTTTGGAAGTGGCTGCAAAACAAGAGCTGCTATTCAGTCTTCCTTTTACAATTTCATTCGTATGTAGGATGATGGGGGGGGGGGAAGGCAGACAGAAATTTCATTTCTGTATCCAGATTATACATAGATTTTAAAAGGTAAACTATAAAAACAAAGGTGTCAGTGCACAGGCTCAAACTGTTGTACAGAAAATGGGAATTCGAAGAAGGCAATGTACCAAGTCATTTTTCTGATCCTCTTTTCAGAAGAATAACAGAAACATTATGTTCTACTCAGGGTATTTAGAAAATGGCTGTCACAGTATTTTGTAGGTGTTACAGTCAGAGTTTGTGATCAAAAAGGTTTATTTTTCCATGTGCTATTCAGTTAGAACAGATGCAAGAATGCACTGTGTGGATCTTGAGCTTAAGATGCCACCAGGGAGCAGCCGAGTGGATGTCCTTCAGCAGGCTGTGTGGCAAAATTTGTAAATTCAAAGATGGCAGGCCGTGGCACAAATCTAGTCCAGAGGTGGCCCTGTGCTCATGGATCCCTGGCAAATGCCGCTGCTAACTGACCCCTTCTGATCCACAAACTATTCCACAGAGCGTAACAGACAGCAACGGGAGGGTCACTTCAAACCTTGTGTGACAGATGCATGGGAAATGGGGCAAAGGCCATAAGAAGGGAAAAAATAAGTCAAAGTACAGGAGAAACACTCTCCTCCTCACCCACACATATGAAACTCTGCCTTTCTTTACTCACTCCTAACTTCTTCTCTGGTCTTACTTTTTAAAAAAATCTATTCAGACAGCCACACTGTATGCTCTGTCTGACCTCAGAGATGGCAACCTTACAGAATATTTAGCAATTCTTTGCAGGGCTGGTAACAGTTTATCTTTGATGATGGATAAGCACAAATACCCACCAGCACGCACATTTTGTACTTAGTGTACGTTTAATAGCAGCCAGGAGCTTGATCTGAACATCTTCTGTCTGTAGTAGGAGATTTTCAATGAAAAATGAATTATGAAAGCCATCAGGGTAAAGCAATTTGTGAAAAGAAGCAATAGATTTCTTCAGAAAAGAAAAAATTACTACAGAGAATAGTAAAAACAAACATTAGAACTAATGAAGAGGTTATAAAATCTTTTCATTTTATATTTTTGTCAAAAAATTCATTTTTATATTTTTGTTTTCTCCTTCAGTGTTCAGACCAGCACATTAGCAGCACACTGCCAAAGCCTCCATCCTCTTTCTGCTCTCGGCCTAGGGCAGAAATAAGCTTTTTCATCCACTTGGAGCATGTCATCATATTTCTGAAAAGCAAACAGAGCTTCAAGAGCTGTGAGGAACAGAGGAGCAGAGGAGGGAAGAAGGGAGGGAGTCAATCTCTGATACAATAAATTACAGAAACATTCTCAAATCTTTTTTTTTCTGGAAGTCACCTTCTAAAGTGTTTGCACTATGTGCTTTAGACAATCGTTTCTTTTTCTCCAAGGGTTGATTTCCCCGCTGCAATCTCCTGATAATACAAATTGAATGTCATTTTTCCCTCCATAATAGAATGAATTAGACATATAAATCCAACGAGAATGTGAACCCACACCAGCAGCACCATTACTAATGTCATGATAATTGGCGTTTATACTTATTTTAGCCATATGCTTTCTGCCGAGTCAGTTCTGAAATACGTACTAGTCCAAAAAGCATTAAAAATACAAGACTAAATTCCAAGAGTTCACCAAATAGTCAGTAATGTTATCTGTAGTGAATATGACTACCATGACGCCAAGAATTACATGATACAGTTGCTTACAGTAGCAGAGGTTAGTCTCAAGTGATCTTGCCCTGTCGTATCTTACAGCTGTAGCTTAACAAAACAGACGATATGGACACAGAAGCTAAAAGCTACAAGGCACTAACTCTCGAGGTCTGTGTCACAAGTGATGTGGGATAGACTTTAAATTTTAGGTTAGGCATATACATTTACATACTAGACCATATTTTAACATTACTTAGAAGTCAAAAATTACACATAGAGGTCTAGGAGGGCTTTCTAAACCAGAAGCCAGTCAGTTGCCTAAGCCCTATTGTAGTTAAGTCAGCATTCTGCTTAAACACCGTAAAATGCTACTGAGGACTTGTCATACCTTTATGTGCCTACACATTTCCAAATATCTAGCCTTTGGGTACAGGTGAACTGGAGCCCTTTAAAATTCCTCAGAACTGAAACTATTCTGCCCCATTTGATGAATTTTATAGAAACCGAATCTCATAATCAAATCTTATATTATATTCTTCATGCAGACACACACATATATTAACAGAGAAAAAACATTCTCTAAAATCACAGAGAAAGTTCCATAGACATGCCTACATTATTTCACACTTGGCTACAGCAAGTTTTTGAGCTAATCTATGTACATAAAGCATTATATTCTCCCCATTGTATTCCTGGCAGGGATAAACAGGTCTCCAGAGCTCCACTAATTCCAATGATGAACCCATATAGGATTTGCTTCATGATTTGCCTTCCTGCATCTTCAGAATTATTTTCTTCCCAAATCCTCCTTCCCCTTCTTCTGGAGTTATCTTCCCAGCTAAATTCTGAATATAAATAAGTGGTGAGAATGGATGATTTCTTGAGTAACCATCTACTTACAGGTTTATCCCAGTCTCAGCTGTCCTAGTTGGTCTGCAGACACCTGTGCAGCAAATGCCAACGGACTGTCTATCTCCTCACTTCCTTTAATAGGGTGCAACTCAGAAAACCTGAAAAATTACCTCCTCCTTTCTGTCTTTTGCAGTGCTTTTAAACTAGTGGTGGGAGGAGCAGAAAGTCTCCTTATCTCATTGTGTAAGAAAAAGCGAAAATTCTGATCAGAAGTGACTCACCGACATTAATCATATATATACCAGATTGAAAGGCACTCAGAACATGAAGCTTCAATCCCATCCTCAGTTAAGCAAATGAGAAGCAAATTGTTCAGCACTATCATATTAACTGCCATAGATGTACAATTTTACACAATGGAGCTGATGAGTATAAACGTACTGTTTCTAGACTGAACTCTTACAAGAGGTGATGCTGAATCTTTTGCAAGGACGAACAGCTGAGTAACATGCAACTTTATTCCGAAATGAGTAAATATCTGTGTAAAGATTTTTGTATACAAGATATTTGCTTGACTTACTATCTGGTTCTGCATTAGAGTAAATATCCTTATTGCTTAACCAAGTAGATGTACATATAGAATCTTCAGTAACCAAATTACACTGAGCCTTGTGTTACTGCTCTTCTGTTTGCATCTCACTGGGAATATTGTGACTTTTTATTCAATAATACTAATTCCATGTTCAAAAATACAAAGACTACCAGTTAGATTCAAGACTACAGATAAATGTTGGGGTGACAGGAGCTGAAGAAACAGAGGAAAATAATAAGGAAATATCCTACCATCTCTGAAATGTAGCTTGAAAATGAGAGAATTTATTTTCTTAATAAAGACAATGAAGTAACATTTGGAAATATATACATCCTACTGAATCTACAAAGCAGAAAATTTTCCTGTTCATACTATGTATGCAATACCACTCTATATTTTTCTTAAAGTAGTCTCAGGCTTTTTGCATTTCTGGTGTTTTTAACTTTGCCTGATATTAATTATCCAGCTTCCACACAACTATACTCAGAATTTCATATGAAGAATATTCTACTAGCCATAAAAAAAAACAAACAGTACAACTATAAAAAAAGTGAATTACACTCCTCCTGTGTTTCAGTGGAGTATTCTAATGCCCAGGAACTAGATTACGATCTGTCATAGTCCTGTAAATTCAGGGTAAAGTAAGTGTTGCTCTAACACTACCTTGGCATAAAAGATATCAAGGTCTCATTGCAATAAAGTGCTTGAGCTATTACAGAGTTAACAATTCTATTGGCATTTAATCACAGCGTGTCTTCCTGAAGCAAAGGCACAGCTTCAGCATGAGCGGGGCTACTCTGAGCTAGCGGCTTGTTCTGTTCAAATCAAAGCTTATCTGACAAACGGTTTTAAGATGTAGCAAGGTGTGACACAAAACTGGCCAAGGATGTAAATGTAGGTACTCACTGAATGTTAAAAAATACATCCAACACAGACATTGTAACTATCACTACAAGTAATAAAAATACTTTAGTACATCCTATTTGTGGTTTGCAAATGTAAGAGCAAACCAGTTGAATTTCCTTCTGAGAAACAAGAAAACAAGAATTCATAAAGTAGATTCCCAAACCGACCATGATGTCACATTTAAAGAGTCCCTAGTAATGTCAGTAAATTAAGTTAGCTAATGAGAAAAGAGTTGAGTGGGAGCTACCCAGCAGAGCGGAACTGCTACAGCACCCCAGTACAGACGCCATACCTTCTCTCCTTGTTGTATATGCACAGGAAGACAACTTTGCCCTAAAGGAAGCTCACATCAATCTTTCAGCAAATGTTAGCAGGAGCAGGTCCACATTCATTTGTTCTGCTCTCACACCTTGTTTACTAAAGTTTTTCATTTCCTGGAGGTATTTATTTTGCAGATTCAGTCAATACTCAGTAAAGTGAGAAAGACAGAAATGTTCTGATTTTTTTTGTGACTGGGCTTTTTCACAGTATTTTAACAGTCTTTTGCCATATTCAAAAAGAGGCACTCCACAGAAAGGGTTAGAGACATCATAAGTTACAATTGTCCCTGAAGAGTAAGTCCTCATCCTCTGGTTAAAGATTATTTATAACAAATAACAAGAAAGACTGGTGATAAAGTGGTCCCAATTACTATCGATTGTCCCAGTGCCATGTTGTTGTAGTTTAGTGTATAAAAGATTGCAAGACCTCAAAAAGTCTTATTAATAACGTAGAAAACTTCAGTCTAAGGAGTATCAGTTTGGTTGTTACAGAAGATCTAACAAGAAGAAAATCAGAAGATAAATCTTTGTTTCTTACTAGATTTTGAGAGCATAAAGTATGACTATGCTTGATTTTATTTTAAAAATTTAACAACTCCTCTTTGCTGAGTATTAGAAATTGAGAATCATACCTCACATCATTTGAGACTTGTAACTATTAAGAACAAATCAACCATGGTTAGTTTGAAAGCTAAGTTTGTAGCAATGTATACAGCACATTGAATCCACAGAGCAGCAGGCCAGACAAACTCACATTAATGTGAAGTATCTAGATCCCAATAATCACTCCAAGTTACATGTGGGAAGACCAAGGCAAGAAGTTTGGGTTAGATACCAAACACTGACTACATAGGTAGTTAAATTTAGGCCACCGAAACTGTCCAGCACCTCCAGCCCTTCTGGCATGATCAGTGAAATCTTAGGCTAGTCAGACTTTCACACCTCAGTCCCACCACACCACCCAAAGGTCCACACAGCAGTAATTCAAAATGGGGAAAGTTCAGAAGGTGGTCTCCCAGACCTAAGAGGCAATGTGCTTATAAGAGGGAAGAATGACCACAGCTTTTATTCAAACCCATGAAAACTGGCTCTTCTTTTATAGAAGAGCCTCATGGTCAGAACACTAAGCAGATGTGGGAATATATTTCTAGGAAAAAAAATGAAACCAACCAAATAAAAATCCCAAAACAACCACTACCAAAAAAAAAACCAAACAAAACCAAACCAATCAAAAAACAACCACAAAAAAAACCAAACAAAAAAATAACACACTAAAACAAACAAATCCATCAAACCAAAACACATCCCCAAACCCACCCAAAACAACCCCACTACTAACCAGTGGAAATACAAGATGAGGAAGTTCCCTGTCTTAGGGTATCGTCTAACCTAGTGGTCTGTAGCTTTTCCAAGAAACTGGAGTTTGAATTTCCCACTTGGCCACACTGAAAAATGGTGAATCAGAGTTTTCTGGGTCTTGCAGAGCTCTGTCTGGCATACTGGTAGGTCTGTGTTATGGCACCTGCTTCTTTATTTCCAATGCATAATGAAGTGAGGTAGATATTCAAGGCTGTTTTTCCCCCCTCCATAAAAAGCCAAGTACAGTAAAAGTCAGCGTTATGACTTGGCAGTTTGACACTTCCCTCCTTGTTCTAATTCAGCCCCATGGAAATTGTTTAAGGTCAAAAAGGAACCATTTGTAGAGGCAGGAATAGAGGTCCACCACCAACCTCAGATGCAGATCGCACCCTGCTACTCACCACGCAAGTTAAGAGAGCATCACTCAAGACCCAGAGTTTAATCCTTTCTCTTCTCCAGATGCTTTACTGCAACTGTTGTGAGACAGGCTGGAATGCAGTATGAAGCTTTTCATGCTAAATTTCCAGTACATTTCTGTACTCATGACTCTATTTCCTCTTTCTTGTCTGTTGAGCAACATACTGAGGTAACATATACTATAAATAAAACAAATGTCTTTGAAGAAGGCCTCATGCTCAGGAAGTCCTTTGCAGTTTGCGGTTCAATCTGTTTCCTCTTGAGTTTAATCTGACATCTAGGCTTGTTAAGATCTGTGGTGCTTCATATATTTTCTATTAGTCTTATTAAGACCAGTTTCCCTCCTATTTAGACTAAATGGGAGTTTTCATCCACATTATCTGAACTTCTTTATTGTTCTGAGAACAAGGCTTAAATTGACAATGTTTTAATACAGGAAAATAGAACAGGAATGACCTGAATACAGATAATCAGAAATAACAAGGTTATCTAAATAGAGAAACTCAAACAAAATCTGAGTCTTTAGGAGTCCAGAGGAAGATTTTATCTTTCACACTTATAATTCACTTCTAGTCTTGTTATGTACATCAAAATACACACTTGCCCTTGTTTCTACCTAACGATACAAGAGTCTCAGAGAACTATGTTGGTAAATAGAAATAATGGCCAGTCTTGATTCTGGTATAACAAAAAAAAAGAATGATCATGAAGAATTGTATAAGCAAGCACTGAATGCCTGAGGGGAACGATTAATGGAAAGTTAATGAGTACCCAATATGAGACTCAGTAGGAAGCAAGAGTCAGAGACCCACTGAGGAAAAGCAGAAAATGCAAACCAGGAGACTACAGAATGAAATAGGATGTCAACAATAGACAAAGAAAAATTCAAGGCATTAGAAAATAAGGAGAACTGAAATGAATGAGCAATCAGATGCAGGAAGGCAAAAAAGAAAATTAAAAAAAGGTCGAAAAAAGTCACAAATCATTTTAAAAAATAATGTCCTGTTGAAAAAGAATGACAACATGATATATAAGACTTATCAGTCTGACAAATTTTAATTATCTTTTCAATTACTAATTAGGCCTTTTCATTGATTCAATGAAATGAGAAACTTTCAAGAGCTTTAATGTTACTGCTTGGTTCCCCATCCCCTTATAATCTGCTCATCACATTGGAAAACCAGAATCCCATTAAGGAGCAGAATGGGACATTTTCTACAATAAAATCTTTGCCCCTTAGTATTATAAGAATCCTGAGTAAATGCCTATCCTAAATGAAGAACATGGCAGACATTTCAATGACATCAGCAGAGTAGGATTCTACACGTGTTCATGACAAACAAGCCTTTCTGAGAAAGCAACCTATCCAAAATGGAATTTTTCTTTAATTTTCTTTACTTGTAGTCTTGGCTGGAAAAACTACTTCTCTAACCACATGAGCATCAAGAATGTGACTGACGGGCATCAGCAAGCACACAGCTGGTACCTGCTCACAACCATACCAACTTATGCATAGATAAATTTCACACATCCCCATTTCTTCCTCCCAGCTCTCCTGACTGATTTTCTTTTAATCAAATAAGAGACAGAAAGACGCTGTTTGGCCTGGTGCCAGCATTGTCACCTCTGCACCACCTTCTCTTCAGAAGGTGGTCAGGAGGAAAGCCAGGGATTTCCCCCACAGCCTCGAATGTGGCAGCGATGGTTAGAGCAGGACAAAACTGTTACAGTCAGCGCAGGGAATGAATATCCAGACCAAAGTGCAAAGGAAGATACCTGGAGCTTTGCCCCAGCTCCTTTAGGAACAGTACATGGAGTATGTTCTCACTTAAAAGCTACAGAGGAAAAGTCACTTATGCTCCTTTCAGTTATGATGGTTTACAATAATGTGCATTAAATCTTAAAAAGATATAAATGAAGGTGCATTGGGCATGGGAACATTAACTCATTTTTGTATTATTGCTTCTGCTAGAATTACTTCAAGAGGTAGTTCACTCATGTCAGACAGTCTTAAGTCTTTCTGTTCAAATTCTGTGGGATCGTTTGTGCAATATGTGCCACAGTGAAATAATGTGCATTAAAAACTACTGTCACCCACAAACCTTTGATGAGATTCAATGTATAGACAGCAGTGCTTACTCTAGAGCAACCTGGGGAAACATCCTTTATCTCTTCTTTTATTTTAATTTTAGTACTTAAGACTAGTTCTTTCAGTAATTCTTAATGCTTAATTAAGAAGGAAGACACAGGGCATAATCTCTTTTAGAAAACTCAGTACTAAATATAAATGGCATTTCAGAACAGATGTTTCAGCTTAGGTATAATTAATACTATGTTGAAAATGGACAAAATTAAATTAAATTGATTCGCATATCCAGAGAATGCTGATAAAGTAAAAACTCCTATTCATAGTTCTGTGAGAAGATTTTTTTGTATATTGCAGCAGTGTGCAAAATGCACTAAAGCAAACAGATTAATTACTGTACTCTAAAAAGCTAAGTCTGAAAGAGATATGCAGCAACTGTGCTCACAGTCACTAAAAGGCAAGGTCAGATTTTACAGAGCAAAACTGGGTTTGAATCTATAGCGAAAATGCTCAGAGTACGTGTAGTTGTTCTAGAAATGAGGGGGAAAAAAAATCAAAGGCAAGTAAACTTACATTTTAGTAATGGAGAAGGCAGCAGTGAGAAAATTAATCTTGTGCATTAATCTTAGCATTCCTCACAAGTGACTCAGGCCTGCAGAAGAAAACATTCCCGCTATCTGGTTAGAAAACGTCATGTTTCCCACACAGAAGGGAAGAGAGGAGCCTGAGCAGCACTGGTTTTACTACTTTCACTCCAATGAGTCTGTTTGCAGACTTTCAGTTGAGTTCTGAACTGCTCATGAAAATAGTTTCCATTTACCTACAAAAATTAAACTAGCCCTCACATGTAAAATAACCTCGAGTCAGAGCATTCCTAAACAGTTATTTAATGATTTATAATTTATTATAACAGTCCTTGCTAAAAGCATCTTAGAACCGCACGCAGCAGCAAAGTAGGAGAGATGCTAATAACTCTGTAGCAATACGTGCTTACATATTTAAGAGCTACAAATATATATTTTATGTGGTGACAACCATAAAAAAAAAAAAAAAAAGGTCATCCAGCAATGAAGAGTCAAAAATACCCTTGGTGAGCTGGAGGAGCAAGAGAGATCAGAAAGCCACCTGAATCTCCATCATTTCTGGTGCCAGAGCCTAACGGCTCCATTTTTCAGTGAAGATCCAATTCTTGGGGGAATCCTAAACATATACACACACACACGCGCGCGCGCACACAATTCTCATTCAGCTCAGTAAAAGGTAACGCAGTTAACAACCCGGAAAAATTACATTTCAAGGGTCAGGTTTGCAAAAAGGACAATTAGTCCTGATGCTTCACTCTTAAAAATGCCTGCAACAGAAGGAAGAGCGTTCCACTGGGAAATACAAGGAATAAAGGGAGTTACAAGTGGCCGCTTTCACAACCACCAGCGTGCTGAGTAAGTAGCTGCTCAAACCAGCCCCTTAAGAAGCCACAGAGACGAGTGTCCCAACTTACATTACTTCAAAGCAGTGAATAGCTACACTCAGCATCCAGGAGAAGCTGGTATCGCGCCAGCTCTCAGGCCACTCACCCTCCTCAGGATACAAGTGCCAACGTGGAAATTGTGAAACATAAAAGAGAGAGCAGGAGGCTGGTTACACCAGAGCTGGGTGCTCAAGGCTCCTGCTCAGGCAGCAAGGTGCTCCTCAGCATCACTGCCTTGAACTCGTATCACCACAGGTCTCAGGGGAAACTCCAGGTGGATGTGAAGACAGCATCAGCAGGACAAGCAAGTGAACACTCGAGCTAATTTACTGTCTTCATAAAATATACAGGACAGCAAGGCAGAAGATGCAAAAATGCCTCCTGTTAGAAGCAGGGAGAAAAATCCCAAAGCTTAACCATTTGCAAAAACAAAAAAAAAGAATCGATATGAAAAAAATAAGCTATAAAGAACACTTATGGTAAGAAACAGATTGAGATTTATTTATCTTAAAAGAATTTCCCAGTTACTCAGCTGAGCTTTGGTTTTGTTTTAATTCATGTAACATGAAAGTTGAATTCAGAATGATTTTTCTCTCTATTTTTATTTATACATGTACGAATCATTTACAATTCAAATGTGATTTTTTTACTGTCACTGAATTAAAATTACCTGTTTGGTCTGAATAGTTCTTCTGTACCAGCTTAGGTCTTTCAGTAATTGCTTTTTCACAACATAATGTATTGAGAAGGAACAGAGATTGAAAATAATTGTACTGGTAATCAAGGAAGACAAATTATAAAGACCAAATATGTCAAGTTTTTAAAGTCAAGTCCTTCTATTATGAATTTTATTTCCAACTTTCTTCCACTTTATTAAATATGTTACTATATTCTACTGGAACAGAAATGTTGTACAAGGATAGAAAATATTCTTTACATGTTTTCCTTCTCTCTGCATCTTGCACATTAGGTCAGTTGCGCCGCTTCACAGCTCAGTTGAAAAGCTGTGAAAAAGTGGAGGCAAAATAAGTTCAAAGAATGCCATCATAAAACATGTAATCCTTTGCTATTTCAAACAAACTCAAGGAGTTTTTCCATTTCTCGCGCTATGGTAAATAATGTAAGACAAAAGGATGGAATCTAAGTTATTAACAGATCTTACCATGTATCTCATATATCTTACTGTGGTTTACAAAATCCTTAATCATGTTTGAGGTTTGTTGTTAGGGTTTTATTTGGTTGCTGTTGAGTTCGGCACAGACAAGGATGAAGTGTCTTCAAGCCACAATTTATTAGAAGCTTTATAGTATGGCCAGCAGATTGAGAGAGGTGATTCTGCCCCAGTGAGACCTCAGCTGGAGTACTGTGTCCAGTTCTAGAACTCTCAACACAAGAAGGACAGGTAAAGCGGGTCCTGATGAGGGCCATGAAAATGGTCGGAGGGCTAGAGCACCTTTCCTACAAGGACAGGTTGAGAGAATTGGGGTTGTTCAGCCTGGAGAAGAGAGGCTCCAGACAGACCTTATAATGGCCTTCCAGTACCTGAAGGGGACCTAGTGGAAAGCTGGAGAGGGACTGTTTACAAGAGTCTGTAAGTGATAGGACAAGGGGCAATGATTTTAAATTAGAGAAGGGCAGATTTAGATTGGACATTAGGAAGAAGTTCTTTACTCTGAGGGTGGTGGAACACTAGAACAGGTTGCCCAGGGAGGTGGTGGAGAGCCCAACCCTAAAGACATTCAAGGTCAGGCTTGATGAGGTTCTGAGCAACCTGATCTAGTTGAAGATGTCACTGCTTACTGCAGGGGAGTTGGACTAGATGACCTTTGGAGGTCCCTCCCAACCCAGGGCATTCTGTAATATGAAAAACATAAATAAAGGCTTGTTACTAGTTGTTTATTTTAATCTGTCAACAGATTATAAAGAAAACAACATGAAAGTGAGAAAGCATGAAGAGAAGGAATTAGATCAACCACATTAGACTGATGAGTTTCCAAAGTTATTCTAAAAATGAGTGCTTTCAGAAAATGTGTATATTACAGACTTTATATATGTGTAAATGAAAGACTATAACTGTTATTTCAAGAGAAAATACAACATAGAAAGGGTTTTTTTGTGTTCTTCTAATGAAGTTACAGACTCCAATAACTTCCTTCCCTTCTTATCACCAGGTGTTCAATAATGCCACCAAAAAGGAGCTCCAAGTAGGCATCCACAGGTATTCATTTGCCATTCATTTTTTTCCTTTCATCCACAGCCCACTAATTATCCTAATCTGTACACATTCTAACATATGTATTTACTAACATTTCATAAACACCTTTCAAAAATATACTGCACATTGATGAGAGCTTGGACAAGGATTATAGAAAACTTCATAAAGAAATGTTTTCATCTCGTCAACATGTTTGACAGCTTCACTGAAAGATTTCCCTGGAAAGATATTATCTAGCAATAGGAAATTGTAAACTGAGTTAACCTTAACCCGTCAGGGCAGAAATAGCAGATATTTGTTCAGTTTGGAACGACTGCTTTTCTAATGCCTTAGAGCATCTCGAATGTACTGGAACAGCAACTCTCAAAAAGTTATTTGCATGCATCGAATAGCAAAACAGTAGTAAAGCAAGCTGTTGATCTTTAATTGAAGTAAATAATCAGAGAATCATAGAATCTTTCTGGTTGGAAGAGACCTTCAAGATCACCAAGTCCAACCGTTAACCCAGCACTGCCAGATCACCACTAAACAAAGTCCCTCAGCACATCTACACATCCTTTAAACGCCTCCAAGGATGGTGACTCCAACACTTCCCCTGGGCAGCCTGTTCCAGTGCTTTACAACTTTCTGTGAAGGTATTTTTCTAATAGCCAACCTAAACCTCCCCTGGTGCAACTTGAGGCCATTTCCTCTTGTCCTATCGCTTGTTACATGGGAAAACAAACTGACCCCCACCTCACTACAACCTCCTTTCAAGTAGTTATAGAGAGCGATAAAGTCTCCTCTGAGCCTTCTTTTCTCCATACTAATCAACCCCAGATCCTTCAGCTGCCCTTCACAGGACTTGTTCTCTAGACCCTGTAAGGATAATGCCAGACATTCTCTGACTATTAATAGAAAAATAAGGAAACTCAAACCATTGAGAAGTGAAGTAACATACCACAAGAAATTAGTAAAAGAGAAACAAGAAAACCCAGTTCTCTGACATGTTGCATTGGCCCCAGGATGGGAGATTACATCGCAACTCAAAGAAGTCCAACAGACTGTAAGTTAGGACAGCTATAATTTAAGATTTGTCATAATGACATTATTCTCTATACAAATGAAAATCTGGAGTTTCTTTGATTTCTATTTTAAGTAGAATGCTTAGAATTGTAATGGATGAAGAAGGAATCCTTATACAGCTCCAGATCTTAAAAAGCAAACTTTTTAAAATAACTCTTCAGGTATATTTCATGCTGTGAATTTGGTTAGTAAGATACTGAAAACTTAAGAGTAGAAATTTCTACTGAAGCCAGTGAGACTACACACACTGAGTACAGTCACACAGGGTTTTATCTTAATCTTTAATGCTGACACTCCAGAACTGCCCATGTAACTACTTTCATGGTAGATAAAGATGAACAACATAACCAACATTCTTTATCACTGTAGTTAACCATTACTCACTTCTTCCATTCAATAAAGAATGACTTCTTGATTTACAAAATCTCCTGGTCACCTATTAAAACATGACCCACTTGCTCCACTGCTTATTCAAGGACCTTTCTCAGGAGACACTTGACCTGCTCCTCATTGATCTTGTCCCTTTCCTCTAAATACTTTTCTTCTAATCCAATCCATCTAATCTGCCTGGACAGCCAGGCTCTACACCCTCCTTCCTCTGTTTCCTCCTGTCAGAATTCTTGACTCCCTTTGGTGTGTCTTATTCCTCACTTCATTTACACCGGTACTAGATCCTAGCAACATAGTAACAAAAAAGGACAATCGCTTTGAAAACAGATGCATTAACCTCTCAACTAATGCCACTATTACGTTGCTTTCCCTCCTTCAACTGTCCTTAATTAAACAGCATTCATTAGTTGTCCGATTCCTCCTTAGCTTGAAACAAGGGGCAGGTCAGGCAGCTGCTGTAGCATTGCCACTGAGTAAACTCCATGGTTAGATTATTGCCGAGAAGCCTGTGCTCACACTGCAACCCCATAATGATCATCAGTTAGGTCACCCTTTAGTGACAAAAGAAAAAGCCACTTTTCATGTATCATGGAGTAAGGGCATTTGTAATGGACTGAAACTACTTAATAGCCACTATGCAGCAAACATTCCAGTTTGTTTTGATGTAACTTGTTTACATTTCAAAAACATTAACTCTTCAGGAAAACTGCTTCAGGTCTTGCTGTCACACCAGGGATCTTCAGAGTACACATCTTCTATGACTATTAGTTGCTCTACACGGTCAGAGAAATGTAAAGGAATGTTATTGCAAGTGACAATCAAATCTTTTATACATAATGAAAATGCTGCAGAACATATCCATATGATAAAGGAATCTTCTATCTGAGATAAAGTCCATCAAACCTCTCAAAAAGCCTTGTTTCTGTCATTTATTTTAACCTTGCACAATCTTTCTTTGGCTTTGTTTGTTATTTTTGGGTTTGGGTTTTTTTGTTGTTGTTTTTTTTTATGAAGGAGACTAAAATTATATATAACTTTATATATAATATAATTATATTTTATATATATATATAAATATATACATATAACTCTCAAAGAATACAACAGAACTTCATTGTAGGTACTTCAGAGCAACTAGTGATGTTTAAGCACTTTTCTTCTAGGATTCTCCCTTAATTTGAGGTTTCAAAAGTTACACAGCATGTCATCATAGAATCATAGAAGGGCTTAGGCTGGAAGGGATCTTACAGACCATCTAATCCAACCTCCCTGCCATGGGCAGGGATGCCTCTAAACTAGACCAGGTTGCTCTGGGCCTCATCAAACCTGGCCTTGAACACCTCCAGGAAGAGAGCATCCACAATCCCTCTGGGCAATCTATTCCAGAATCTCACCACCCTTGTACTGAAGAACTTTTTCCCAAGATCCAGTCTAAATCTACTTTCCCTCAGTTTAAAACCATTTGCCTTCATCCTACTGCTGGACACTGTTGCGAAAAGTCCCTCTCCAGCCTTCCTGCAGAAGCATAGAAATCTGCTGTTGCCACATTCCCGGTCATTTTCATTAAAAAAAAACAAAAACAAAACACCCACACATACAAAAAAAAAAAAAAAAAAAAANAAACAAACTGACCCCCACCTCACTACAACCTCCTTTCGAGTAGTTACAGAGAGCAATAAAGTCTCCTCTGAGCCTTCTTTTCTCCATACTAACCAACCCCAGATCCTTCAGCTGGCTTTCACAGGACTTGTTCTCTAGACCCTGTAAGGATAATGCCAGACATTCTCTGACTATTAATAGAAAAATAAGGAAACTCAAGCCATTGAGAAGTGAAGTAACATACCACAAGAAATTAGTAAAAGAGAAACAAGAAAACCAAGTTCTCTGACATGTTGCATTGGCCCCAGGATGGGAGATTACATCGCAACTCAAAGTAGTCCAACAGACTGTAAATTAGGACAGCTATAATTTAAGATTTGTCATAATGACATTATTCTCTATACAAATGAAAATCTGGAGTTCCTTTGATTTCTATTTTAAGTAGAATGCTTAGAATTGTAATGGATGAAGAAGGAATCCTTATACAGCTCCAGATCTTAAAAAGCAAACTTTTTAAAATAACTCTTCAGGTATATTTCATGCTGTGAATTTGGTTAGTAAGATACTGAAAACTTAAGAGTAGAAATTTCTACTGAAGCCAGTGAGACTACACACACTGAGTACAGTCACACAGGGTTTTATCTTAATCTTTAATGCTGACACTCCAGAACTGCCCATGTAACTACTTTCATGGTAGATAAAGATGAACAACATAACCAACATTCTTTATCACTGTAGTTAACCATTACTCACTTCTTCCATTCAATAAAGAATGACTTCTTGATTTACAAAATCTCCTGGTCACCTATTAAAACATGACCCACTTGCTCCACTGCTTATTCAGGGACCTTTCTCAGGAGACACTTGACCTGCTCCTCATTGATCTTGTCCCTTTCCTCTAAATACTTTTCTTCTAATCCAATCCATCTAATCTGCCTGGACAGCCAGGCTCTACACCCTCCTTCCTCTGTTTCCTCCTGTCAGAATTCTTGACTCCCTTTGGTGTGTCTTATTCCTCACTTCATTTACACCGGTACTAGATCCTAGCAACATAGTAACAAAAAAGGACAATCGCTTTGAAAACAGATGCATTAACCTCTCAACTAATGCCACTATTACGTTGCTTTCCCTCCTTCAACTGTCCTTAATTAAACAGCATTCATTAGTTGTCCGATTCCTCCTTAGCTTGAAACAAGGGGCAGGTCAGGCAGCTGCTGCAGCATTGCCACTGAGTAAACTCCATGGTTAGATTATCGCCGAGAAGCCTGTGCTCACACTGCAACCCCATAATGATCATCAGTTAGGTCACCCTTTAGTGACAAAAGAAAAAGCCACTTTTCATGTATCATGGAGTAAGGGCATTTGTAATGGACTGAAACTACTTAATAGCCACTATGCAGCAAACATTCCAGTTTGTTTTGATGTAACTTGTTTACATTTCAAAAACATTAACTCTTCAGGAAAACTGCTTCAGGTCTTGCTGTCACACCAGGGATCTTCAGAGTACACATCTTCTATGACTATTAGTTGCTCTACACGGTCAGAGAAATGTAAAGGAATGTTATTGCAAGTGACAATCAAATCTTTTATACATAATGAAAATGCTGCAGAACATATCCATATGATAAAGGAATCTTCTATCTGAGATAAAGTCCATCAAACCTCTCAAAAAGCCTTGTTTCTGTCATTTATTTTAACCTTGCACAATCTTTCTTTGGCTTTGTTTGTTATTTTTGGGTTTGGGTTTTTTTGTTGTTGTTTTTTTTTATGAAGGAGACTAAAATTATATATAACTTTATATATAATATAATTATATTTTATANAAAATAAAACCAAAAAAACCCACAAAACAACAAATAAGCTACACAACCTAAAAGAACATCTAATAACAAAATTATCACTTATTTTTTGAACACATCTTTCTATATGTGCTAACTAGCTTCTGTCTCTCTCAAGCAGGTATTAGACAACTTGGCAACTAGATGTGAATGAAACGAAGGAAAAATAAGTCTCCAAATGTTCAGTCTTGCAAAGGTCTGAGTAGCTGAAAGGTGAGAGGTTCCCCAGATGCTTAACAAGAACTTTCTGTATCTCTCAAGATAAGACTAAAAGAGCTTTCTATTTCTTGGTGCCAACCCATTTAATGTATTCCTATCTCCTTCATTATGTGTATTCTGGGAAATAAGAGCAGTGTCCTGTCTTTAACTAAATGTTTACCTTTTCAATCCACACAGTTGTCAGTACCTTTTCAGACACATATGCCTACAGCTCACTTTGCATGTATTAATGTGACTTTACTGTAAAAACTGGCTTAAATATCATGAAAAAAATTGAGAAGTGTTATATAACCTCCTTGGAGAGCAAAGCTCAGGCTGAGATGGAGAGCCCCTGCAGCCCTCCCACCTGGCAGCAAGAAGACAGAGGTCACCACAGCTGCTAGTCCCCACCACTCCAAAGCTATGTGAGACATTCCAAGGCAGCAGCTCATGTAAATATTTTGAATGTCACATTCACGAGGAACGTAACTGGGCAGCCGGGTGCACCACCCTTATGGAATTTACTCTGAAAAGATGCAGGTTTTATTAGAGCCAATGCTTTCTGCTTCCCTGCTCATGAAAACTCCAGAGCTAGTATAAAGCTGAATTACCAGTTTTTCTCTAGTTTTTCAAGTTACAGACTGACACACATGTAGAACATACAAAAAACAAAATCAGGTGGAAGACAATTTACAAGCACTTCCGACATCATTGGCATGAGGAAGCTTGTGGTCATCCCTCAGCTTTCTTCAAACTATACCAAAGGAGGTCACCTGCATTTCTATCGAGCAAGTAGAGCAGCTTCAGATAGACCACATCCTTCTGCCCTTCTCTCTCTTCTCAAGTCTTGCTTTACATTTGTCTTTACATATCACATGCCGCCATTTTCTCAGCCTGCTAGCCCTCTTTTTCCTTTTAAATCCCATACACCAGTAAATCATTCCCCTGATCTCCCACTCGGACATGGCGCCACCTCATTGTACCTATTTGGAAACCTATATGTCTCTCCCCTCATCTCTTGCCAACTGCAGCAGCCTCCACATGTCCCGGGCTCCCTAAATCCTTGCACGTACACAGCTCCGGCTAGGATGGGAGGAGATCAGGGGGCTTGATGGGAAACAGGTCATCGAGAATTGCTTTAAAAGACGATTAAGCAACAGACATTTCCAGCATAGCTGCTCTATGCGTGCATTCACCAGGTCCAGGGAGATAATACTGCTAAGAAAGACAGAGTCTCTTCTGGCTGGGGAGGCTGTCTGGAGAAGTTGTTACAGAGCGAGGAGAGGACTCCCCCTTGGTGCTGGGTCTCTGCCAAGACAAGGCAATGGGATGAAAGGACCTGACCTCTGAAACTTGCCCGAGGATTAAATGAGCTTCTTCACATTGTGTACGAATGTAACTGTTTTGATTGTGGTTTGCCGTCCTACTAGAGTGTAGTAGGAGTTTTTCTCTCAGCATAAACCAACTACATCAACAGCTCAATGCATTGTGGAACTGCACACTTCCTCCATAAGCATCTACTCTGTGTCCCACACAACTGTCACAACTGTCCTCTTACCAAAGAGGAAAAACCATCCTGGCCCACAGGCAGGCCAGGCATGGGCAGGCAGACTCCTGCTGGACACCACCATGATGCTCAGTTGGGTCAATATAAAAAGAGACATTTGTATTACATGTAAAAATTTAGTATGATGAAGATCCTTCAGATAATAATTTTTTTAATGACCAAATCTCCTCATTCTCTTCCTTAATATGACTATCATCAGTGATGTCTTCTCAAAGCTAAATGTGAAGATGAAAAAGGACTGGGCTGCAATGCCTTTACCAAAGAAAACACAGATGCGTAAGGAGAGTTGTTTTGTAGCTACTAAGAAGATTTTAAGCAATGGAGAGTCAAAAGCAGATATGATAATGCCACTTGACAGAAAACATCACGCTGCCTAAAGAACAAATAGTGATTATCTTAAATGACAACAGATGGGAGCCAATCTCTTCACCCAAGGTGACAAGTCACAAGCAGAATAATCACATACACTGTCAGACTAAAGAGGATTTTGTGTGCATGACAATCAGCCTTGGTCACCTTGACTGAGACACCAAGAGAACTGAGAGGAAAAAAGAGCAATATAAAGTCTTCTGTAAAGATAAAGTGGTAGAGTTAGTAGGTCACTACTAATATTAATTTCATTCTGATGAAGAAATTCTCAGATGGACTGAGGAACACAGTCACGGACTTCTGAGAGCAGCTTGACAAAAAGGGACAGACCTGGGAGCTTTCTCACTTTAAATTTCAAGAGGACAGTGGTACTTCAAGAAACCAGCCTCTGTGAGCTTCCAGATATGCAGCGGGATATTTGTGTTCAGCAATATAACAAAACATCGAAGCCCTCCAAACATTAACAAGGTGACATTGCTAGCTACTGACAGTCAAACAGAAACTCATTCGTTCCCAGCTAGAAAGCATATGATTAAGTCCCAGCTCCTAAGAATTAAAGGGCAGATCAGGTTAATGAGTAGAGAGGATCATATGCACAGTTGTCCCTCATAAGCAGAAGATGACTTCTTGAAAGACTTTCTGCAGGTTCATTAAGCACTAAGCAACAGAAGTGAGCTTAAGTGAATATTTAAGCTATGGAGGCTACCACACCAGTTGTGAAGAACATCTCTGTGCATTACACCAAGGGATCCTGCACACAGCCAGAGTTGGCAAGACACGTAATAAGCTCCACTGGAGCTATGATGCCAGAGGACTGAAAGAGTAGTGGAGAATGAGGTATCCGCATGCCTAGTATTTTAAATGCCAGGAGAAATTTGAAGCCTGCTTATCAGAAACAACTGTCCTTCACACACAGGACAGCCATGGGGAAAACCTTTCATTGAGAGCAAAAACCTTTAAGAGGGAACAGGAATGAAACTCTTCTCCTTCAACACATCTTTATCTCATTTCATATACCTACATATTTATGAATATTTATATAATTATATTTTATATTTCTCACACAGGTACTCAGTTCAGTCCAGTTCTTGTGGAGATTCCTCTAAGGAGTCCCAATAAGTACTAGCAATTCAGCCCAAAAACTTTGTGAACATCACATCAGATGAACATTGCTCAGCTTAAGTAGAAACAGCCGCTGTTAGAAAGACAGTCTCCTAAATCATTAATCATTTCTACATCAGCATATATAGTTGTGTTGGGTTTGGCTGAGATGGAGTTAATGTTCCCCAGAGCAGCTCTTATGGTGTATATTGGGAGGCAGAAGATTGTTGACAAGATGCCAGTGTTGTGGCTGCTGCTGAGTAGCGCTCGCACAGCACCAAGGCTGGCTTTCCAACATCTTCCCTCACCGCCCAGTGAGATCAAGGTCTTGGGAGGGGACACAGTCAGGACAGCTGACCCAAACTGACCAAAGAGATATTCCACATCGTTATGACGTTATCTCAAGGATAAAAGGAGAGTAAAGGAGAAGGAGTTGGGGGCATTCACTTGTGAAGACGCTTGCCCTCTGAGCAACCGCTACGCGTACCAGAGCCCTGCTTCCCGGGAAAGGCCAGACATTGCCTGCTAATGGGAAGTAGAGAATAAAATCTTGGTTTGCTCTGCTTCACAAGCACAGCCTTGCTTTTCTGCTTTTTCCATTAAACTGCCTTTATAGTAAGCCACAGGCTCTTCCCATCTTATTCTCTCTCCCCTTGTCATGCTGAGGGAAGTAGCAGGGAGGGATAGAGTGACTTGGTGAGTATCTGGCACTCAGCCAAGATCAATCCATCACATAGTTCAGGCACATGCCTTGTTCTTGTGCACCTTCGAGAATGTACGTTCACAGTCCAGAACAGGGCTACAAAGAGATGACCAAGCAAAACACCTCAGCCTATAAAACAGAAATACTTGGCTAACTGATTGGTCCTGAGGAGCATCCAAGATGAGAGAAAAGGCATTCTCATTTTTCTGCTGAAGATCTCATCACTCTGTTCCTTCTTCCCCCTTTCCTTTCACTGAGTAGAGATGGTTGGTTCAACTGGTTGTATCTCAGCTACCTCCAGACTTCAGAACTGGTTCATTCTATTGCAAGGGCTGCACTCTTCTTCACTACAGGTATGCATGGCTCATCACAATAGGCTGTGGTTAGAAGACACTACCATGGGATTTTACTACCCATGTAAATATATTTTAACTCTCATTTCAAAGTCCATCTGCATTTTGGGCTGAACTGTTATTTTCCAGAAGGGTTACTGAGTATTTATAATTGTTAATGTATAGACTTGGGTATTTGTCTTTTCTATAACTTATCTAGTTGCTACTGTGTAAGGCTGCTTGTTGATGAACAGCTAAAGGCAAGTTTAATTCTTCGTTATTCTGGTGAACATTTGGAGCAAAACAAGTAACTGCTCTGAAGTTTTCATTCTCCTAATTCAGGGCAACATGCATATTCCAGGACTACAAGAACAGTATGAGACTAAAATGGACTAAACCTTTTAAATGCGTACATCTCCAAGATAAAAAATGTCTGCTGGCAGCAAGTCGAGGGGGAAGGGGGGGGAATAAATTCATATTCATTTAAGTACTTTGGCTCCAAATATAGATGCAATATTAGCTATTTTCATCACTGATACAAGATTATACAATTAAAAAGATTGAACAAAAAGAATTTAATTGTTCTTTTGACATCTTACTTTCTCTTCAAGGCTGGGCTTCAAGGCGTCACATTTGACTGTTCGCCTATTAAAGCAATTCATTCTTTCATGCATTGGCATTATATGGATAATAAGTTTTCCTCAGAAGAGAAGTCTTGACTGGAAACCAGAATTATCATTTTGACAGTCTTCTGCATCTAGAAAGGTAGAACTGCATCTGGCAAATAAATATTTGATGCCTTTTTAAAAGCATTTTGGTGTACAGTTGTAAGGAAAATGTCAGAGAGCATCTTTGAGTTTCTTGGTTTTCATTCAGAACATTATTCCCATTTGCTAAGGATTCCACAAGATGTCTTTTATGTTCTCATGCACGATTTCTTGGCCCTAAAATATGCATAAAGCTTTCCAGCTTCTTTTATTTCATAAACGTGAAAGTACAGTGTTGAGCTGCAATCCTACACAACTTATACAGGAAGCTAAGAGTAGTTACAGGTAACACATCTGCTCCTGAGTCTTACTAATTTCTTTTAGTTTAGCAAGTTGGTGGGCTATTTTTCCTTAATGTGAATGAAAGATCCACATGAAAAAGAGAGAAGACTTGCATCTATAAACCACTTGGGAAAAGTAGTTATATAATAACGACAGATCTACAGTGGCTTTTGGAAACAAGACCCAAATCTCCTTGTGTCAAAACTTTTTGGATACTAGCTCACTTTTTGGTCCAAGGTAAGACACTAAGGTAGCCATAACAGAGAAAGCTTAGTGCAGAATCAAGCTTTTGTGCACTGTGTGCACAAACTGAGCACACAGTATGGATTTCAATCCTGGGATTGCAGTTAGGACATGCAGCCATCATGAGGCCCAAAAGCCTCATTAAATGGTGTACAAGTTAATGGGTACGCAGGTTGCCTGTAGGACAGCGTAGGCATGCTTAACAAAGGTACACAAAATTAATGACACGGTTGCCCATCAGGCTTACATCATGGCAGAACTGCTAGATCTCTAGGGACACTTAAGATATAATGCAAGAACTGTCCAGCATTTAAGTCAAATATAGCAGGGCTGCCAGGTTGGACAACCTTGCAGAAAAGGTCTTGGTTCTGGTGGACAAGTTGAACTTGAGCCAGTAACGTGCCCTCATAGCAAAGAAAGCCAACAGCTTCATAAGCTGCATAAGCTGCATTAGGCCAAGTGTCACCAGTAGGTCAAGCGAAAGGATCCTTCCTCGCTACTCAGCCTGGGTGAGACATACCTGGAATGTGGGGTCCTGTTCTGGGCTCCTGAGTACAAGAGAGACAGGAACTTAGTGAAGCAAGTCCTCCAGCAGAGGGCCACAAAGATGATTAAGGGACAGGATCACCTCTCATACAAAGGGAGGCAGAGAGAGCTGAAGATGAGAAGCCTGAGAGAGGTCTTATCAATCTGTAGAAATAATGATGGGGGAGAGGAAGTACAGACTGTTCTCTGTAGTGTCCACTGACAGGACAAGAGACAGTGGGCACAGACTGAAATTCCATATGAACATAAGAAAAAGCTTTTACTGTGAGGGTGATCAAACACTGGAACAGGTTGCCCAGACAGGCTGTGTAGTCTCCATCTCTGGAGATATTCAATACATGACTGGACACAGACCTGAGCAATCTGCTGTATCTGACTCTGCTCTGAGCAGGGGTTTGGACTAGATGATATTGAGAGGTGCCCTTCCAATATCAACCATTCTCTAAATTTGTAAAAAAGTAAAGAGAAGAAAGTAACTTCTAATCTTTTTCTGGTACAAGTCATGTTAGACAGTACTTGTAAAACTGTCAGTAATTCATACAGAAAATATGGGTTTTAAGCTGACAATTCCATTCATTGAAGTTTATCAGTAGATTAGAGCAAGTTATTACTTTCATTCTCCACCCTTTCCAGAGGAAGGAAAAAACTGTTTTAAACACATAAAACTTCTTCTGTCAGATAAACAGAAACTTTTATCTACAGTAGTCTAACCAAACAGCTGAGAAAATAAATGGCAAAATATCATTTAGAAAAACAAATAAGTACGTCGTGCTATTTTCCTCAAACCTTCACTGTCAGCCTTGGATTTTTAAAGAGTATCAACGTGCTAATTAGTGCACTGTTGAAATAAAAAGTACCTATTGTGATAAATAATTACACTCCACAGAATATTTCAAGTTATTATGAAAACTAATGTCTTCATAATTCAAAATGATAGCATACACTTTTTCATTATGCAGCATAAGAAAGAGTGCTGGCTGCATACTTATACTCCATCTAAACGCGGCCAAGAAAAACTGCTGCCAAAAGCAAGAGCTCTCCTTTAGGGGACAAACAAAAAAATGAAGAAAGAAAAAAAATGTAATAAAAACATTTGCCTGAGAAACTCACTACCAATCTACCCAAGAAATCAATAAGCTAATAAACCTTTCTGTTTAAAAGAAATCCGTCATTAGATTTTATTTTACTATTTCATGCCAATGATGAGGCTGACTCAAAGAATTTAGATTCAGATCTGAATATGAAGTTGCCCAAAACTGTGTGGTTAGGGAAGAAATCCAAGGAAACAGTCTGGTCTTTTACTGCAAATCAAAGAAAGCAATTCTCAAAATAAAACCTGACATTTTCTCAAGTCCCAAAACAATAAAGATAAGCCAGACCATTTCTTCCTTTGAGGGGCTTTCCTTCATCTCACTGCCTTGAAATTCCTCCAGAGCAGAATGGTACCTTCCCTTTGGACGCAAGTTTATTGATGGGCAGCTCAATTCTATTTCAGCTCTACTCCATCTACCTGATGTTGAGACTCAACTGGTAACAGCGCTGCCCTAATCAAGTCTCTTGCCTTGCCCTCTTGCCATGATGCTTTTTTACAAAAGCTCTGTCCCAACTCAGCGTCTCCTGAGCATCCCAAAGAGAGGGATTCAAATGTGCAGAACGAGTCAACTGTGCGCTTCATGACAAATGTGACACACAACTTTCACTGATGCTGAAACAGCATCAACTATGGAAGTTTACCCTTGTGTTAAGAGGACAGCATGAAAAGACAGCATGAACCTTTATGACTTCAACCAGCCTAGTGTTCCTTACTAATAGAGTTAAGAGGATGAACCTGTCACGTTTGGCAAGCATTTATCCACAATGGGATTTAGCTGCATTCTGTACTATCTGTACAGAGGTGTGGCATTTTAATATTAATTAGTAATAAAATACTGAGGAGTTCTATGAAGTAGCAAAGGTTGTTTGGCCCTCCATGTCATAATGATGACAAATGAAGTCAATACCCAAAAAGCCACTATTCAAAGTCTGGTAATAAAGCCAATTCCACAGGTAAACTGAGACAGACACCTGAGAATGCTTAAGCAGTGCTGGAGTGTCTGACATGTCAGCAATACTCAGGCATGGGTTAAAAGAGAATGTGGGATTTTTCAGCTGACTCCAGTGAAAGAAGAAACAACTCCCATTCATATTCAAAGGATTAATATCAGAGTCCTGCAGACACAGGTTCGCTACAAAAATCAAATATGTTTTAAAAGCTCCACATATAACAGGAGTAATGCCAAAAATTTTATCAGGATAGATTTTACTGCATTATATTTATTCACAGCCAGATCACAGCTCATAGCCTGTTACCAATGCTAGAAAGCAGCCTTGGCTAAGCCAAGGCCATTCCAGAGGAGTTTCAGAGATGAGAAGATGTATTAAGGGATTTGACCTACAGGAATGATTTAACTTTTTGCTAATCTAAGTGATACTGCATTAAACCCATGTTAATACCTAAATTAATAAAGTTTAGAACAGGAGAAAGAAAACCAGATTGCTGTATCAGCTTGCTAATCCAAGCCAACATACATTTCATAATAAAGTCACACAGTGAAGAGGGACCACATTAAATCCAGTGATGGTGAGTGAACCACCGTGCCTGGTAGGAAGAAAGTTCGGTGTAGCGTGCGAGCTAATCACAAGAGCCTGAACTGGGAAAAGCCAGACGTACGATGCACGCAGAAAAGAATGAAGTTGTCATAAAGCTGCAATTGCATTTTTCACTTTGTTCAAAAGGCTTTGAGGATTTGCCTGCTACAAAATAACTGTAAGCTAAGAAAGCGCACTGAAAAATGACAGGCGAATGAGCATTCTCAACACTTAGCTTCCCATTAGCAAACCATATACGCTGAAAGCCAGAAAGCCTCCATCACTGTAATTCTTTAGCAATTCATGGAAGCCAATTATCAAGTGTTTGTAAAATACTCTTCAGATCCTTCTCCGAGACCCTAGCTCAGCTCTGTTTATACAACAAGACTGTATCACATACTCCCCAAAAATCTGAACCAATTTTAAAGCAAAGCCATGAAATGCACCAAACCTCCAGCTAATTTCTACGGAGCTTTACGTTTCTGCTGCCATTTGTGGTTTCCATTTCATTCCAGTTCTTCTCATATTATTTAATTCTCTTATTTAGTGATGTATATATAGCACCTATATCCTTAGCTGTCAGCCATTCTTCTCATATAGCCCTAAAAGGACTTGTTTAGATTTGCAGGGGGAGGGGGAGGAGAGGGAGTTCCTTCTGAATGCACTATGTCAAGGTTGTTAGAAGCCAGCAGATCCTGGCCTCTCGACGTATTTTTAAACGGCAAATTATGAAAACAGTCCACATGCTCTTTCTCACTATATTCAGTTTTATGATTCTGCTCGTAGCAAGAGATAGAATCTGCATTTTGGTGAGAAATAGTATGAGAAGTATTCTATAATTTTCACTTTAAAAGGATGCAAGAATCGCTGGCTCCTAACAAATTTGACATATTCAGCACACACACACAAAAATTTAAACAAGTCCTTTTAAGGCTGCATAGCTTCTGTCTTTAAAAAAAAACAACCAACCCTCACATATTTGCTGGACTGGGTTGCTAGTGCTTCCCAGGGCTCTTCCCTATCCCTTTACAAAAAAATCAAACCATGCTCTGTCCCCATACACAGAGGGGAAGAGATGGTCAAGTGACATGTCTTCCACTTGGCAGAAATCTTAAAATCAACTTTTACAAAATAATTTAAAACTACCCGACAAATGGTAAAAAAGTGGGACTCATGGAACTGGATTAAATCACTGCACTAAAATGACAAGCTATTTCTCTGCACCAATGACACTAAAGCTCAATCTTCATTTTCCTAATGTGCTTCACTACCAATCCTTGTTTGCTTAAGGTCTGCATTTCCTGCCTTCATGATATTAATGTACTTGAAAGCCCAGAAGACCAATTGGTACATATGGTTTTATGTCTTATAAAGTGATCTGCCCCCATTGTAAATACATTCCATTCAATAAAAAAGTCTAGAGATTAAAATATCTATAACTTTTTCAGTTTTTATGTCCTTCAGCACATTTTGTCTCCATGGATACTCAAGGCTCTATTTTCCATTTATTCAGTGTGGAGTATGAGCCTTTGAATAGATATACACAATGCTAATAGTCCTTCCACACAGAAACCACCACAAATTCCTCAATGCAAACCTTTTTAATCTGAAATAGTTCTTATGTGAAAACCAATACTTCTTGAGGACTCCACAAGTCCTGGGCAGAACAGGTCTTTCCTATTCCAGACAACGCTTTTGATGAGAGAACATGAGAAGAGGAAGGAGAGCATCAGCTGACTGAGAGATTATTTGAGAAATACCCTGCTTCCATTGAAGAAGCCTCTTAATTGCTAAACTGAGTTTATTTATGATTTATGCCTAGTTTATGATATCTTTGTTGCTATTGCAGTGCTTTAATGGAAAGAATTCTTTCTTTTCTGTTTATTCCCTTGACATACTCATTGCTCAACTTCCCTTTCACTAAGCTAAGCAGTTATTCTCCACCAGTCCTCAAGATGATAATACCTCCATTTGCTTAAAAGTCATCTTACAATTTCTCCAGACACTAATTTATCTTTCTTGAAAACAAGGCACTAAAAAAATACTCAGATTGTCAGTGAAACTGTACCAGCACTCTTTGCAATGGTATAAACACTTCCCTTTTTCTACCAAAAATCTAACACCTGATATATGGTACAAAGCTTGTGTTCAGGAAAAAAAAAACAAACACAAAAACACCACCACAAATAAACAATAAAAACAAACAACAACAAAAAAAAAAAACACCAACAAAACCACACCACAAAAAGAAACATCAAAAAAAAACCCAAACCAAAAAAACCAAACCACAGAGAAATCCACACACTTCTCAGAAATGAAACTACCACCAAAGAGAACTACAAAAATATTCTGGTACAATCTGGCTATGGTAAAATTATGCTTCATTTTCCTCTCATCTTCCATTCATCATTATTCCTTGTCTTTAATAATGACTTCCTTGTTCTGAAGTCTTTCACACAACAGATGTCAGGATAATCAATCTATAGGTCCCTGAGTCACATTTTTGCTTCGTCTCAACAGCAAGAAATACATTTGTTATCCTCTAGTCATATGTGAGCAGCTCTGAAATGACTGATTTATCACAAATGCTTGAGATCATTTCTGTCTTCGTTCTTATTTCTGAAAAACATCTTTTGTTTGCACCAGTTTTCTCTGTAAAGAGCCCAGCTTGACTTTCACAATTTTCAGAGAAGCCTTTAACCTCCAAGCCACAGCTTTCTTTGCAGGATCTCTACTTACCTTTTATTTGGAAGCAGTTAATCCTACATTTGCAATTTCAATAAGACATTTTATGTGTGGTTCTGACAGTTTGGGGACTTTGTTTTAAAGAAAAAAAAAACAATTCATCCCTGATATCTTTAGTTAATTAATTTCCTTAATTTCTGATTGTATTTTGTTCAGCTTCCTATCTGAAATGGATCAAGTGGTAAGCATTTGTTCCAGGACTGTTTTCATAGTCAGCTCTTCACAAGGTCATTCCTACCTGCTAAAGTTAAATCTGAAACAGAGTGATCTGTTCATTCAATGACTATTAGGAGAAGAAATATGTTGACTACTACGTCCAGAAATACCCTTCATATCATTATTAATAGTATTTTCTCCAAGAAATAAAAGTTTCCCATAGACATATTATCTCCCAGCAGCCTTTCTTTCTCTAGCAATATTAAGGACTTCCAGATCAAAGCTGAACTCGACATCTAGAGCAGACTCCTAACATCATCCCACTGCACTTCACATCTTAAACTTGCCCAGAAAACGTAACTCAAGATAAGGGCAAGCGCACGGGTCTTTGCTCTGCCTCATCAACCAGGAGGCCTTCCAGGCCACCAATAACTGAATAACCTTCTTAGTACTCCTACATCGTTCTGGCACTGCGTGAACAGGTTGGGAAGCACAACTAACATTGCTTATTTCACCAAAAAAATTGTCAGAGAATTAGCCAATCTGACCTAAGAGAATATTCTTATCTACATTAGACAGATATTTACAGATGGACAAGTTAGAAGACAATTTAATTTTGATTTGGCATTTCAGAAGCACCTTTCACTTTTGCAGTGTAACAAAGGTGGCTTTAAGCAATTTGAGTGCAGTTGTATTTATTAATACTTTGCATGAGTCACTACTTCAAAATGCCTTATGCTGTCCTTAAAAATCATATTGGCATGTATTTCCTTCGAACATTTTGCTAAGTGCTACTAAAACTTTACAGCCCTGGGGAAAAAAAGATGTGGGAGAGAACTGGCACGCTTACACTTTAAACAATGAGGCATACATAGAGCTGTTCCTCCTCTTCCCCATTCAGATTCACAACAGGAAAAAAAAATCCCTTTACTTAATGTCATCCTTAACATTTTACAAGTATAAATTACATTTCCCCCAGAAAATGCAACATATCACTGGTGAGCACGCACAGTGTAAAGGGCCACTGCTTAACATGAAGACAATGATTTTATGGCTGAAGTGTAGCGACATAAGAGAGGAATAAAGCTAGCATGAATGGAAAATGTATGTAATTTTAAAATTAACTCTGTTTGCAACATGTTTTATTTAAACATTAGGTACCGTTCTGTGTCTTTTTAATCTTATACTTTCTATGTTCTCAAGTTTGGCCAAACAGAAAGGATGGCACCACTGAAGTGAATGAATTAGGGGCAAGAAAAGGACTGAAAAAGTTCATTATTTCTTTTAAGTTGTAGTGAACTTTGTCAAGTACATATATTACGTTCCAGGCAGAAGGGTGATTTTTCCTGTTGATAACATATCTATAATTATTGCTAGGCAAATGGAGACTTCCTTCAAATTAAGCTATCCATACAAAAATTAATTATTGTTACAGTAGCAGTGGTGCAAATAAAAGACCTTTTTTCATCTGTGCAAAAGATTTCCACACAGTAATGAACATCTGCTTCACTTACTATGGTTTAAAGTGGTAGGGAAGCATCTAAGAATTTCTTCTGCAGTTGCTGCTCCAAGTGCCAGGAGTTCTTATACCCCCTGGGCCATGCCAGGGGTACTGGTGCAAGGGCAGGGGGCTGCAAGGGCTACAAGGGATCAGTGCTCTGGCTGCATTGGGGTCTCCTCAACTACACCCTCCTCTTTCTCTCATCTATACTTTCCCCCTTTCTTTCCTTTTTTGTCCCCCATATCTACCATCTGTTATCTCCCAACTCCACCTCTCTCTCTTCTGTCCCCAAAACCTAGAGCCACACAAAACACACATCAAGGGAAACTCCAGCAGAGTGAGAAACTTTAGTTAAGTGCTCAGCTTTCCTCTTCTCCTCTGCCTGCAGAGGCAGCAGATCCCAGCCTCTGACAGCGTGCTTCCTATAAGCAACTGCAGAATAAAGCTGATTAGGGCATCTATTTAAAAGATGGGAAATAAATAAATAAACAAGCAAACAAATAAATAAAAGTCATGAGTTTAAAAGGTCACCAAGGGCAGTATTCATCTAAATGAAGAACATTGCAATGTTGATGTCAATTGCTAAGCTCAGGCTCCGTTTATAGTTGGGGTGGGGGAGGGATCAGGACAGAGGATATTTTCTCTTTGACTTCAGGCTATGATGCAAGATCTTGTCACTCTGCCCTCCCAGGCAGGCATTTGTTTCCACTGTGCATGAAGCCCAAACCTAAAGAAAGCAACAAGTGCCAATGGACAGTTTCTAGGCAGAGGGACAGAATAAAGGTGTCCATCAGAGCAAAGAGCCAGCTTCCCTTACTTAGTCAAAACAAAATGTAGTGGGAAAATCAGGATAAATACCAGGGCTCCAAAAGTGCAGTTAAAGCTAAAAGCTCATGTTGCCCCAAGAATAAATTTAGGCCAATAAGAAAAGATGACTATCTGTCACAGAGCTCTGGAAGAGCCCCTCAGCTGAAGAAGTGAACTGAAAAAAAAACTACTTCTGAGACAGAGACCTGCTCTGTTTATGTAAGGGATTACATGTAGCTGTGTGCAACAGAAAGGGGCAGGGATCCACAGCCCAGGAGGTCCCCCGTGTCTTACATTCCTAGATATTGGCCAAGTGGAATTTTGCTAAACTTTCCAAATATTTTACATCCAAAGAAATCACTTTCAAGCTTCAAGCAATTATGGAGAACTACATACTAAAAGACTGATTTTTCTTTTTAAAAGTTTCATCAAAACAGAATGAATATGCTTCTTTGAAACCTTTGGGAAAAGTATCCATCCCCTAATTTGCCATAGGCATAAGTAATAACTGCACTAGTTTGTTTCCAGAGAGGTTTTTTTCCTGCTCGCTATTGCCATTCTTTCTGAAGAAGAAACAGATTCTCGGGGGAACAATAATTAATAGACTCAGTCAAGAGATCATTTCCTCTGGTCCCTCTGCAGTGTTAAATCGCATCAGTCTCCAGGAAATAAAGTGCGAGGGCTAAAAACAATTCAAGCCTACTACAAATGGGAAGATGATGTGTACTGAAGCAATGGGGGGCATGCAGATGTTTAAAACAGTTCAAGAAAAGGTATTCTCTTTTTTTTTTTTCTTTTTTCCATTTTACAATTTTCCTTGGCACTCAAGTTACACCTACATAGATTTACTAAGACTAGAAGTAGATCTTTCGAAGGTCATTTAGGAAGTAATTTAAATACATTTAAGAGGGTATAAACCTATAGGAAGTGTGATCCAGGAAACTAACAAACACTCCTGACAAAAATATAAAAAACTGAGACTAACACGGGGCCCGTAGAATCACCACAGACTCTCCCCAGCACAAGGTCAAATGGCAGACACAGTTTTCGTTCTGAAGTAGAGAAGAGATGCACAAAAGAAGTCAACAGAAAACAGGCTGTCAAAATCATTATGCAACATGAAATACTTCTGGATAAGCTGTTTTTATGTGGATCCAGCCTATGTGCTGTAGAAGAGACACCCTTCTGCAAGCACAGCTGTGAGTAAAAGTCAAATGCTTTACTGTAAGTTCACCTGTGCTTTACCAATACATATATCATCGCCCTTAAATTCTTCTCCAAGTTGGTATATTTTTCATTCCCAGAACTAATGCAATTACTTCTGCTGCTGTCAAAACTGCAACTGTTTTTTCTTTCTTCTTTTTATTTGAAATTATTTTTGTGGAAAGACAAATGCTACCACTTTAAAAAAAAAAAAAAAAAAAAAGGCAGCTTTTAAGGAAAAAAAGATTACAGAAAAGTAATCGTCCAGAACTCAAAGCTGAGATCTCTCAGCAACACCAACACTGAAAATACCACAACAGACCATAACCACAATTAGGTATTAAAACAACACATCTAACCTTGCATCAAAACATGGCAGGCTGCTCTCTTTTTTACAGGATACAAGAAATACTCGTACCCATAAAGAAAACATTTCAAAATGGATAAGTGAACTTGATCTCAGCAAGGTAACTTAAGCATCTTCTGCCGGAAGAAAAGGAGTTTCGTTACACCCCTGAGGGGACAAACAGCCAGCCTTGCTCGCTCTCTCCTGTGGTGGAAATGCCAATGACATTTGTTAAACACCAATCATAACGTGGTGATTGGGTAATCTTGTG
This sequence comes from Baryphthengus martii, assembly GCA_013396935.1. Classification (NCBI taxonomy): domain Eukaryota; kingdom Metazoa; phylum Chordata; class Aves; order Coraciiformes; family Momotidae; genus Baryphthengus; species Baryphthengus martii. The sequence goes on from VWZK01022245.1 coordinate 224,163, forward strand.
GATAACCTCAACTAAAATACTTCCAGTGGAGAAGAAAGAAAAGAACAGTAAATACAAACACAGCATTAACACACACACACACACAAATATATAACTAATACATTATATTACATAGACACAAGAGAAAGACACAAAGCAGACATGCTTGTGATCATAAGGGTCTCTTTTCCTAAAGAAACATCTTTTGAGCATTGCTCCTCACTAACATGGTGGGAAGGTAGGTCTGAATCCTGGATTGGCCTCCACTTACAGGAGTGTATCAGCAAGGTTGCATATAAACCAGGAAGATTTGTATGAATGTGTAACTCAATCTCCAGGTGTTGCTCTTCAGCAATGTTGAGTAAACGAAACTACAGCTGAAGTCTTTGGGAGCTAACAACATTCGGGATTAATGAAAACCAACCATCAGCAATCAGCTGAAAAGATTCAGGATTCACCAGGCACAAGAGGATGGGGGCGGTTTCAGCCCTTTTTTGAGCATCAGCAGTTTCTACACAAGGAATCCTTTTGAAGTGTTACACTAGCTCAGGGAGAGCATGCACCAAACACTGATGCATAATGGCCAAACAGACAGTGGTCTTCCAGTGATCAGCTGCTACAGGCAAGACAGAGCTCAGGAAGACACCCTGCTAAACCATCAGCAAGACTACACCTAGAGGGCTCACCCAGATACCATGCAACAAATGAGAACACTGCTGTAGCCCAGAGCAGGTTAATGCAGTAGGGTAGGAATAGTCCTGACCTTCAGTCTTCACTAGACTTGCTTATTTACAACCATTACTGGGGCTGAAAGCACAACCTGGACCAAAAGGTCAATTCCAAATGCAAAGAAACCTCATCATAATACATAACAGGTGGCAGAGAATATACAGCCACGTGTTTCCTCACTTCCACTTCAAGCAAAGAAGCCCTGAGTAGATTCAAAGAAAGCAGCCTCATTTGCCTGATCAATATAGTCAAAAAGGTCTGCAGTTTTTTATCTGCTTATTTGTAGCCAAATTGAGAATCTGCACTTAAGAGTTAAATATCTATAAAAATACCTAAATATGTACTGTGATGAGTCAGAGTTATTTATTATTGCCTTGCTCCACTCACCCTGTTTAAGTTGCATTCACATTTGCTTTAAAACAGATCCACAAAGATAGCTAGAAGCCAGCTGAAGTGGAATTAAAGAATATGAATAGTAAGACACATTAATTCCTCAGGGTAACTCCATTAACTGCAGAAACTTATCTCACTTATAAATGTGACCTCCTCTTCTCTCGCTTGCTTTTGTATCCTTAATAGACAAATATAAATTTCACTGAGTTAGCAGAAAACTGAATAGTATTACCACTAGTTAGGGGGGAAAAAAGTTTCATGCCAGAAAACAGCAAGATGAATCCCAAGAACGTTAAAACAAGGTTGTTTGGGAAAACAACGGACATACATACACATTCTTAACACTATTACATCTGAATGCACCAGAATGCATTAAACACTTCACAGGACAAGCTATGTACAAGCTCTGCTCCTATTTGTTTATAAATTATATTTCATTAAAATCTATGGAACTGCCATGGTCTAAAAAAGAGAAGGGCTAACACAAAGGTTACCCTAAGGATCTGGCATGGTTGTTCAAACAGGGGTACACTCTATAGTTAACTAACGTATCTCTAGATTACAAGATTTATTTCAGATCATCAGTTTGCTTTCAAACACTTGACACCACCTGTGTGCCAGAGAGAAAATAAATGTTTAATTTGCCTTTTAAAGCAAGGAACACATATTTTTAATGCTAGTCTCCCTAGTACAGAATACATTAGTGTATCAGGTCATACAAAAACAAACAAAAAGTTTTGCAGTGTACAATGTCAAACATTTTAAAGGAAATTTATAGGACATGCTGTTTTAATGAAATCAAGAAAACAAATAGGATTCAAATTTCTTCTGATCACAGAAGAATTACTGAATTCCCAAGAACTAAAAATACTGATAAGGGATGTTTAACAAGATCCCATGCTTTCGACTGTAATAATTATATAGGACATAACAACAGTATACAAGACACTCTAAGGAAGAAAAAAGACTGATTATTCCACAATATGTATTTTCAATATAAGTTACTAGCTGGACTACTTACAAAAAAAAAACAAACCACCAAAACCCACCCAAACAAACCCACAACACAAAAAACACCAACCAAACCAAAGCCAACACAAAAAAAAACCCAACCAGATTCAAAAGCACCCTGAGCTTCCACAGAATTTAAAACAAACCTCAGAGGTGTAATTTAACCCAATAATTTCTAATAAATCATTCAGAAACCTCTGTGGAAGAAAGAGGTTCCAATTTTTTATTTTAATTTTTTTTTGTGCTGGGAAGCAAAGAGGTAGACATGGAGCCATGCACACAGAATGATACAGCAGAAGAGATGCCATGTATAAATAGAAATGAAAAGAAGAAATGGATAAAACTTATTTTGAACAAAGACCTCAGAAGTAATTCTGGGAACACTGAAGCCATCCTCACCCTTGTCAAGCAGTGTGTGAATGGGGGGATTTTCAGAAGCAATGACTGAAATCTTCTTTCAATGAATCACAGGGTTGGAAGTGACCTCTGGAGATCTTGTCCAACATCCATGCCAAAACAGGTTCACCTAGATCAGGCTGCCCAGGAAAATGTACAGGAAATTCTTTAAGTCTCCAGAGAAGGAGACTCCACAACCCCTCTGGGCAGCCTGTTCCAGGGCTCCATCACCCTCACAAGTAAGTTTTTCCTTATGTTGAGGTGGAACTTCCTGTGTTCCGGTTTGTGTCCATCGGCCCTTGTTTGTGTCTCTGCCCATTAGACTGGCCACCACTGAAAAGAGACTGGATCCATCCACTTGACACCTACCCTTTAGCTATTTATAAGCATTGATAGATCCTCTCTCAGTCTTCTCTAGGCTAAACAGACCGAGGTCTCTCAGCCTTTCCTCATAAGAGAGATGTTCCAAGTCCCTCATTATCTTTGTAGTCCTCCACTGGACTCTTTCTGCTATTTCCCTGTCTCTCTTGAACTGTGTCATTCATCTAGTTCTCAATCTACATCACTGTCTGCTCATCTAACCCACACCTCTTGAGTTTACCTATGAGGATGTTATGGGAGACAATGTCAAAAGTCTTGCTGAAATCGAGCCAGACAGCATCCAATGCTCTTCCCTCATCTACCCAGCCAGTCATGCCATGATAGCAGGCTATCAGATTGGTCAAAATGAAGATTAAGTTTTACTCCAGATCTCACCATAAGCAAAACTGCAGCACTTCAGAAAACTTCAGCCGGAGCATTTGTAGCATATACTATAAACAAAATAATCATCTATGTAAAATGAAACCTTGACTTAGCTGGGCTTAGTGCTCTGAAGAGAAGAACAGTATCAGATAAGAGATCAAATATAAAAGCGTCTCAAGCACAAGACTAAGACAAGGCAATAACAATCTATACAAGACAAGGGGGAAAACAAAGAAGGAATCAGTTTCATGTCAATCTTCTCCATCTCTGCAGCTGAAGCCCTCTAGCACAAGCAAATTTGAAGGATACAAACCAAAGCCTCGCCTAGCAAAATGACACCAGCAAAATTAAAGGAAATATAATTAACAAAGGAGAACAGCATGAAGATCTCAGTTCTAACAAACCTGTCTTGGAGAATGTCTGTTAGCAAATGAAATATGAACACAAACACGCACAGGTAACTTGGGAGAAGTGCTATTTGCTGTGACTTCGAGTGAAAGGGATATTCTAATTTGCAGAACCTCACACATTAAAGCAAGTAATTAGTAATAGCAAACTACATTATGTGTATTTTAACACCAAAAATGTAGTGAAGACTAGAAAACTATTTAAAAGTATAAATATTCCACCAGAAATAACACAGGATCGGTTGGACTGATAATGTGCTCTGCACAGTTTTTATGAAATTGTTGTGGGTGACCTACAGAGCATCTGAATTTCACAACAGCTCATTTGCTCACTTTCTTGCAAGAGGACACAAGAGAACTTTAAAAAAAAAGCAAAAGACAAAAAGAACATCCTCAGGAACACATTACTAAAGGAAAGGAATTCAGTGATGTTTCTTCAGTTGGAATTCCTTTTCCAGGCATGAGTTCCACATAAAGAGCAAGTGATTTAAACAAATGGTACAAAATAAATCAAAGTAAGATATAAGTAAACTCTGCTTACTGTTACATGCAAGTTAACAGGTACCATATTTATACTCATAGGTACTAACTGTAAGGGCTTCCTGGCAGTAATACTTCTTGCCAAATACCTTGGGATTATGCTCAAGAGTCAGTTAAAAAAACAAAGAAAAACAACAAAAAAACCCACAAAAACATCAAGCTACAATACACCGAAAAACAATCCCAAAACACCCAGCAGTTTGTTACTCATTAGGTGTGCTCTCTGTGCATTTCAATTATTCTCTACTTACTCCAGGGACAGAAATATTGCCCTTCACCTTTTTCAGCCATGCAGATAAAAAGGGAGTTGCAACAGCATTAAGAGAGTTTTGCTGCACAGTAACAATTACTGGTATTTTGTATTGGCAACACTATGTGAGAAAAATTAAAAATAATAACAAAAAATAACAAAAAAAACCCAACTCACAATAACACCAACCCACACGGCCCAGGGTTGAGCTGGCTAAATGTACAGGACTGTATCCTAGCAAAGGCATCTTTTTAAATTCAACTCTACAGACCTAAAATTTACTGAAAGACAACAAATTTGAGAATCCAAAGTGTCTTTTCCCCCCCCATCACTTCACAGAAGAGATCTGAATGCCACTGTGACATACTTAAAGGCACAAAAGTAGGTCAGGCTTACCTGGATTTGAGAAGGCCTGCACCAATGCAAATATAGAATTAGATAACTTTATAGAATCATAGAATATTTTGGGTTGGAAGAGACCTTAAAAATCATCTAGTTCCAGCCCCTCTGCTATGGGCAGGGACACCTCCCACTAGATCAGAATGCTCAAAGCCTGATCCAACTTGGTCTTGAACACTTCCAGTGAGCGACCACAACTTCCATGGGCAGCCCCTTTCATTGTTTCACCACTCTCCAAGTGAAGAACTTCTTCCTAACTTCTAATCTAAATCTACTCTCTTCCAGTTTGAGGCCATTGCCCCTTGTCCTATCACTACAAGCACTTGTAAACAGTCCCCCCCCAGATTTCTTGTAGGCCCCAGATACTGGAAGGCTGCAGTAAGGTCTCCCCAGAGACCTTTAAATCACAGAATTGCCTAGATTGGAAAAGACCTTTAAGATGGAAAAAGGATGATGGAAATGCATAAATGAAAAGTGATACAAAATGGAGTCACACACAGGATGAGAAAATTCCAATTCATGCTACTGCAGGAAGGGCCACAATCTTTAATTTAGTTCAGTACAACTTATAGTCACACTATGATGACTTTAATTTACAGCCAGAAATGCTGTTCTAAAACTGAAGGATTTAAATACTCTCCAATCATTATGTATTCTCTCCAGAAGGAAAATATACGACTGTTCAGCATCACTGACAACAAAAAAAAATAACGCAGAAAGATTCAATAAGCAAAGCCTCTCAAATTCTTCATATCAAGGAATGCTTTCAAAGACTATAGCATTACCATATAATTAAAGAATTGCAAGGACCACTTCTGATGCCATGAATCACCTGTACTGAGACAATTATTCTCCATTAAAGAACTCACATAGCAGAGAGAATTTTAAAACAATTGCCCAGAAGGTAAAAATAATCAGCTGACTAGAAATCAGAAACGACAACGGCATCTTTTCTGTAAATAAATGTAAGCAATTCACACTCTTCTTGTTAAATTTAGTAAAAAAAACCAACCAACCAAAAAACAAAACAAAAAAAAAAAACAAACCCCACAACATTTGATGGAGCAATGTACAATTACAGAGAAGGACTGCACAGTTTGCTCATTTTTACCCTTTTTCTCCTGATTCTGACTGAGATTAATTCTGTCCCGTTGCAACATTTTTATCATCTTAAATTCCCATAAATACAAAATTTGATACTGCTTCACATGGACTGTGCAGTCATGCATGGAAAATTCTGATTAAAATGCATTCTGGAAGAAGATGCGTAAGAGGACAATAAATTCCTCAACTTTGCGTTTAATTAGACTGTTTTCCTTTGGTCTTAAGACTGAATTTCAGATTTACGTCAATCTAAATAGGATCTCTTGAATACATTTCAGGATAAGGACATGCAAAAAAATCCATAACTATTTATAGAGAAATTCGTATTGATGTTCCTCATTAACTCCAAAAACAAAGCTCATCACTAGCAGCCTCATTTCTTGCAGCCAGAACATCCAACTGCAGGTTCACCCAGCCACATGAAAACCATGCAGCCCACAAAGAGCTACCTGCCAGAACAATGCACTGGCAAAATCCTTGCCTGAAAAAAACAACTGCGTGCCCTGAAGCTCAGGAGTTTGCTTTCTGCTGTAGAGGGACTACAAATGGCCTCTGGAAAACCCAGTGGCTTTAAATCCAGAACCACCAGGACATGCAGAACAAGATTGCCTCAGTGCCTCGCATGACATCGTATGGAAGTAGGTAAAATTTTTTTCCATTTGCTGCTTGATGGTTTAGGCTTTTTGTGTATCAGATGCAATTGGAAGCAAAGGATGCAATGCTCAGTTGTTACACAGTGCTACACCCCCCCTAGCAGCAGTCTCTGGTGTTCCTCCAGCAGTCGCCCCAGGCAGGCAGCACCATGGCAATTCAACTCTGAGGTTACAATGACACCAGTCAGCAGTTCACTAAAAGGATCATCTCCCATTCCTGAGCTGAACAGAAGGGTTAAGATGCACTGCCTGTCATCTAAATGATACAGAGAGCTATGCAAGTGTATGCCAGACATATTTCTAGTGAAAATACTTCATGAAGTTCTTCAAGTTCTGAACATCTCACATCCCTCACTAGAGAGGCAGCTCCTGAGATTCACATTTCCTTCTCATGGGTTGTAACAAAAGCCAACTGATCACTGCTCCTACCTCTACCTTTGCACAACACTAAAGATAGCACATGAAGTTAAGAGATTCAGCAGCTGCAACCCTGAAAGACATCCACCCTCCAGTAAAAAGTCAAGTAATACTCTTTCTCTCCTACCACCTGTTTCTACCATTTGTCCAGATGTGCTGGAACAGTCTGCAAACCCAGGTATGAAAGCACTCACAAGCACTCACATGAAACAAGCATCTGCGAGAGGAAGCAACTAGCTAATCAGGGGGTTTCCCAGTAACTCATGGAGATCTCTGCTTGCAAACCAACAAAAATCTCCAACATTCTACTGCAAGTTCCCCAGTATCATACTCTGCACTAAAATAAATCACTTCTATTTAAGACAACTTTCACAGAAATGGGGAGTATTTCCAACACTCAATATGTACAGCTATAAAAGCTGACATTAAAGGGGTACATAATCACAGTATGCAAATATTAATGACAGCCTGCTACATTATAGGACACGGACAATTTATCACAGAGCTAAAAAGGAAATATTTAAGGCCACAGTACCAATTAAAGGATGTTTTGCCCAGAGGGTCGCTGGAATGCGAGACAATTTGCCAAGGGAAACAGAGGGTGTGTCCTCTGCACAAAGCTGGACTCAACATCTGCTTCAAGAGCTGGGACATAATTCAGCAAGAACAGGACCAGGCTGCAAGTACCTATGGTTTTCTTCCCACACACTCTGTTTATAGATTTGGTTTTTGTTCTGATTTTCATACAGATATCACTATATACTATGCTCATTCAAGAACTCACTTGGAAAGTATAAATGTATGTCCAATTTTTTAAATAAATTTAATATCCATCTATCAAATGATTATCTTCAGATTCTTTTTACAGCTTGTGTTTAAACAATAAAGTGGTTTGCAAGCCTCAGAATATTTATTAGCAGCACTAGACTGGAAAAAAATACAGTAATCTACTCAAATGAGTATTTCAGCCTGCAAGGATACCAAATCCATACACCAAGCCACATACAGATGAGCGTAATAGGAGCTTCTAGAACCTAACAGGTAAAAGGAGAAAATTAACATTAAACATCACTTAATTCAGGTCTCTAAATCAAATCTGACAACTCAGATAATGCAATCAACTTTCTAAATATGTAAACCTTTACAAATATTATATCCAAATCAACACCAAAAGAAAATTACAGCAAGTTTCAGAAGATACAGACGATCAGGCCAAAGTTTGGGTGCTACACATTAGGTACCTATAGATATATTTAGCCATTCAATATATTTGATTTAAAAAAAATAAATTAGCATCTACAGTAAACAAAAACAGTGGCTCTCATCTAGTGGAATTACATAGCATAATAGCAGTCATAAAATCATAGAATCATCTACCTTTACGGCAGCGCAACAAAGGTGACTGATAATCAGATTCAGATAAAGTAAACCATTCAACTGTGTGATGAAATATCAAACAGCCTTCAGTTTAATTTCCAAAGATTCATTCACTTTCTTCAAAAATGTAAAGCATTCAAGCATGAAACAACAGCAGACTATCTTACAGGTAGTTATTATCAGCACTTACTCTACCTGAATACCTGAGGGCACCATAGCCTGAACAAAACCAAACTTTACTTATGTTGCCCTTAGCAACAGAACATTACTACCATCAATTTGAGTACTGTTGAAATATTCAGTTCCCCATTAGCAATTCTTAACACTTTTTGATTTAGCAGAGGATATATTCAGGAAATCCTTTGAACTGCACACTGTCAATGACGCTTAGATAGCAATCATCAGAAAGAAAAACATTACTTATTTTTCTCTTTGAGTCAGCCATGCCCAGTAAGACCAGGGTATCTCCCAAGGGAGATTTTTGATTTGATACCCCTTTAGAGAAACTCAGTGTCAACCATGTGGATTCATCAGTCAAGGCGTATTACAGAAAGGTTGTCAGATTCCTTTTGTAAGCAATACAATGCATGCACACTTTCTTTATTCCCTAGACAAAAAAAAAAGCCATTTCACTGCATGGAATGAAATGAGTTTCTATATTCTCAAATGTCATTGAAAGGCAGGAATTGTGTGAAATTTGAACTCTGAGTAGATCATTTCCAAGCCACTGAAAGTTCAGCCATATTTTTGCTGCAGGTACAGGTATTCCATTAGAATATGAGCAGCTAACAGCCTTTGCACTGGCATACTACTTGGTCAATGACAGAGGTACTTAGCAGACAAACGAAAGTTCAAAGGTGTTCAAAAGACCCTGTAAGCAAGTCATGTAAAACAGATTGCTTCTTAGGTATCATTTTTATTTGATATTTGAATTCTAAATACACGAAATTTTGAAGAGCTGTGGCCAGCAAAACTACTTTACTGTATTCTCAAGCAAGTAAACTCCTTCTTCACAGTACTGTGCAGATACTCAGGCATAAAATTAGCAACTGAAGGGAAATAAAAGCAACTCCAACTATCTAGATATATCTGCATCTGCAACCATCTGCCATTTACATGGCTTCACTCTTCAGGCTGAAAGAAGTGTAAAAAAAGGGCCTGCAAATTCAAAATGGTTCTGGAAAACAGAACTGAAACACAAACCATCAGCTTGGGAGGGAAATATCGACCACATGGAGTCCAACATTTTTACTTCAGGGTAGTTTTGTTATCACACCACCTTGACATCTAAACAATTTTGAAAGGTTAGCATGTGTTTCCACACACCAGTTCTTTCAGGAAGAGAAGAATTTCCGCAGAAAAATAAATAATTTTTAGAAGGACCGGAGAAGAGCCTTGCTCAAAAATCACCAAAAAAGGGCATACAGAGACAGAAATACTCAGTTCTCATCTTGCACTTCATCTGCATGGCTAACCTTCCTTCCAGGCACAGGTTGCTGACTTTGGCGATGGATGACCTTGCTACTCAAGTAGACTTCCTCAGTACTGCGAGCCCAAAACTCATCCATCCAGCAGCTTTACGAAGGACTATAGCTAGCTTATTAAATCTCTTCTTGAAGAAGTATAATCAGCATAAACTGCACCTGGGAGGCAGACCACCACCACAGAGCTGAATGATTGTGTGCCCCTCTGAATAAAAACCCTGAAGCTCCACTCACGTGGAGTTTTATTAAACAGCATGTAAGTGCTATTACAAGAACTCTAATTGCGTTGTGGTGATAAATGTAAAGGCAAGCAGAGAAATCGAATGAAAGGGAAGCTTTGCCTCCTGCTATCTATACATGAGATGGCCACTTCCTTCATACTTTAGGTCATCTGGGTATTCCTGGTCAATATCTGCGGGCAGACTAAGATGACTCTGCATCTGATCTAGCAAGCCCTACCGAACTCAATCCGCATCTGCCCTCATCTTTTCTCCTACACACAATAGGAAGGACACTCACATCTGTGTGTGTGTGAAGAGCTCCAGGAACACATGACATTTTCAAGCACTGTAAAAAATATGACCTGATCTGAACTGAAATTTACTTCCTGCAACTTCGTAAAAGCCTATGTCCCAGAGAAGAGCTCTTCGCTTCCTCTCTTCCCCTCAACTCAGCTCTTCAGCATCAGCTCACGGCTACTTTGCACAGCAGATAAAAGCTGGCTGGACTCACTTCAGATTCCATGAATCCAAATCAAAGCTTGGCCTTGGTGTTCACTATTGAGCGACAAATAGCGCTCGTTTCCTATATTTATATACGCTCTTTAGAGATTAGCAATAAAAGCACTTTCAAACGTTGCACAAGTGTAAGCATGAATCATCACTGTCACTGGGAATTTCACTCCAATGAAGAATGAAGGATTGGGCTCAACGGCGATTGGAAATCATATTCCTCCTGCAAAACATCCAAATTGCATGAGGTCAGCGTAAGTCTCTTATGAATAAAATCTGAGAGTTGGATGCCAGAAATTTGACATTTAACCATTCCTCCACTGCTAAACGCCTGTTCTGTAGCTTGCTTATCTGATAAGTTGGAAGCTTTCTTCACAATTTCCCAATTTGAAAACAACACCTACAGACTGATTTAATTTTTTGGAACAAGTTAACTCTGCCTTCGAGCACTCAGAATATGAGAAAATAAACAGTGATCCCCTGTGGAGCAGGGATGTTTCAGTTTTAGAGCCTGGTGGGCAAAAACTTATTCTCACGTCAAGCGCTGCCCAAAACCCACAGCCTGTCCACCTCACCAAACCTGACTGCAACGTACATTATGCAGCGCAGGAGCCAACCACACTAGTGGATCTGGATATCCACCAGTGTGGTCGGCTCCTGTGCTGCTTCTTGCTGGCAAGCCCATTGGGAAGAGAGAAAACACAGATAAATGGTCTGGGTGAAGGCAGCACTTTTATTAGTCCTGTAAGATAAATTACTTGTAGGATTTACTACAATCACCGTAATAAATGCGGTCTGCTTGTGGCATGTAATTTTGTTGTTAAAATCCATGCGTGGCTGAAGGCTCAAGTCTTTAGGCAACGTATCTTGAAAACAGAAAGGCAAGTAACTCTCTTTAAAAGTGGATTCTTGCAAAACATGAGCAAGCCCACAGAACGATGTCAGTGCTCGGGTCCTCCTCATGAGGAGATTTTTACAGTTCTAGCTTATACTTTTACATTGTCGCCATCAATCTCACTATTCTGTTTTGAATTATTCTGAAATCTAATTGTTATGAGCAATAATTAGCAATCACTAGAACTACAATATTGAAGGAAAATGTCCATTATCTTCTTTTTAATACCCTCTTTGACCCAGAAGGCCATTCTGCAGTTCACCAGTGCCATTTTCACCTCACAAACTGTTTCTTTTGTTTTCTCCATCCTTCCGTGCAGACTGAGGGATTTAGGATGGTAAGAGCAAGCAGCAAGTCTGCTCACTGCATCAGCAAAGGGTCAGCTGGACGCAGGCTTAGCTAACACACAACACAAGCCCCAAATACCACTGGAGGCAGGGAAAACCCCTTCTTTTCCCAAAATACACTCTGACAGATCTCATTATTAGTGATAGATTTGGAGGCTTAAACCAACTCATAGTTGTGTCCTCCAGGGACCCACGCATCCCCTCTACTCTGGCCACCATAACTCCCAGTGTTTGGTCCCAAGGAAGAGTTGCACATCTTCTCTTTAGATGAATCCCCCCATGGTGCCCCACAGGCCATGGTAGCCACTTCCAAATCCCAGCTCGTTGCCATTTTCTCATATTCCCTGGTTAAAAGCAGACAGAGTTTCCTCATCAGGGCAAACGTCCTTTCCCTTCAGGGAAATCCCCTCTGGTAAATGTTTCAAGACAAAACAAGATTAAAGATGCTACACTAAGATTAAAATGGGTATATCCAAACCAGAACGTACTTCAAGCTTCCTGCTTTGGATCACTAAAGGGCCGGTTGATTGGGCAACACCCAAGGCTATTTTGAGTCTTTTCTTCACATATGTAAAAAACTATATTTCAGGCTACCAATAGATCTCTTAACGTAAGCACAATATTGCTTTCAAGTGTTTTAGACAAAATACATGAAGCAGCTTTTAATTCCTCCTACAACTGCTGCTAAGGTGAAAAAAAAAAAAAAACAACAATAACAAAAAAAAACCCAGCATATGAATTTAAGAAACAGGAAGAAATCTCAAGTCAGTGAAGTGACCATCGTCTCTTACTGAAATAATTTGAAAAATGTTCCTGAAACAATTGGAGATCTTAGTATCAGTTATAAACACCACAATACCAAAAATAGCTTGTAAATGAGAGTGAATTCAGCCAGACAATTAGTGGGCAGGTAAAACTAATCTAGGTCTGAAAATTAAAGGGTACAGCTTGGCCTGGCAACACACAGAGAGGATGAAATATTATTCAACTTTCTACAAGTTTTCATAAAAAATACTATATAGATATCCATATCGGAAAGGGAGAAGATATTAGGAGGGGAAAAAGATAATTCTGTGACTCAGTGCAAGAGTAATCCTCTTTTTTCCCCCCCCCCCTTTTTTTTTTTTTACCTACTCTCTTTTAGTAAAATATTTTTATTAATTTTCAGCTGGTTGATTTAACTTACTTTTCACTGAGAAAAAAATGTTTCATCTGGTAAAAATTACCTCTGCCTATCCCAAAAGGAGCCTTTTGGTGATTCAACACCAATGCTGAGTTCAAAGTGGAATAACTGAGTGTGACGTAATTATTAGTCATCCCGATCACACTTAGTATACCCCCGGATCAAACATGCGATAGGTTATGTGATCGTTCCCACAGACGTTACAATCTTAAATTATTAAGCCTTTGTATAAAATGTGCTTGCACCTACACCATGAAGCTTCGGAACTGTGGTGGCATCCCTGTCGAATTACGGCTACATTATCACATGGGACTGACAGTAGCACATGGCAGAGCTAAGGAGCTGCTATAGAGAACCCAATGCACAAACCACCCAAATTTCAGAAGTTTATATTCAAGCTGACTCTAGCTTGGTCCTGAGGCTCAAATACCCTCCAGGCAAAGGGCAGCACCAGCAGCATATTCTCAGCACCACCTGAACAAATGCTGTTTCCCAGCATTCCAGGACTATCCCAAGGCATGAACCAGAGCACACAAATGGGGAAGACTGGGAGATTCCCTTAAAAAGCATGCCACTGATCTGAACCAAGGCACTAATGCAGATGCTTTCTTACGTGCTTTTAGGAAAGTCATGAAATTTTAATTATCTGTCCCGAAAAGCAAAAGGAAAGCCCACCACAGAAACCACTATAATCTCTTCTGCCAATAATAAAATTGCTCTTAAATACTCTAACACTATATAATTTTTATTTTGCACTTATCAGAACAATCCAAGAGCTCGACTTGTATTTACATCACACAATCATTCAAAATTAATGAGAACAGTACTAGGTTGCACTTAAGCAGTAATTACTAAGGCCTCAATCCAAGGAAGCTCTAAAGTCTTAGCTTACCTTTAGGTCAACAAGCATTTGTTTTCAATTAGGCTATTCATAGACTTCACATCAAGCATATGCATGGATAACGCACAGCATCCAGATCCATAGTCTCTAAACAAACCGGTAACACCACCTGCAAAACTGCCTTACCTTCTAGATGTACGAGTGTCTCGTGATTTTATTATTGAAATACATCTCAAAATCGTACAAAAATATTTTGAAGTATTATTCTTAGGCGCACAATTTCCCCTTTGCTGCAACATACAGCAGTCAAAGAGCAGTGGTTTTGCAACAGTGGTAATGGTCATCCGAGATGGCTGGCCATCTTGCTTTTCACTTTGCACGCCTACTGACCTGAACTTAATGCACTATCTGCTGCCGGCTGCAGGCAAGAAAAGGGACTGATACCCAACTGACAGAAACAACAGTGCGTTTGTAACTAGTAGTTAATGGTAGACTGACGAGCACAATCACAGGAAGTAATAAAAGTTTCATGGAGCTAGCATGTGACATGAGTGGCACTGGTCTCCTATGTGTTTAAATATGAACGGCGCAATTGCCCTATTAAAAGAAGAGGTTCCAATCTGTTTGATGCATCATAATGAGCTTCCCAGTGGAACCACTATCGCTACTCATTCATGATAAAAAACGTATTTGCTTCTATGTAACTATTTTAGCCAACGTGCCATTACATCTAACAGCTGTAGGATTACTGCAGTACCTGAATGCACTTATAGCTGAGTGGGTGTGAGTATTTACAATCGTTATATCTCACCCCCCCCAAAAAAAAAAAAAAAAAAGAAAAGAAAACAACCTCTTCTACTCCAAATTGTTCACATAAGATTTAAAAACTAGGTAATAAGCCTAAGGGCCAATACCGGAGGAATCGAAGTAAATCAAGTGAGAAAAGCACATCGCGGTGTATCCCGTCAAAGATGCACTTATCAACCCATCCTTACAGCGCTAGTAGCCGAACTCCCTAGGAGCTGAAAGGCAAGCCTGCTCCGACCGACTATTCCCACATAACGGCAATAAAATTATGCGTTATTTACGTGAGCGTAAACGAGAGCAGCACCAGCCCTCGCACGCTATTACTGGTGCTAGCACTTATTTATGACTTCAGGAGAGGAGGCAGCTGGTTGTTTGTATGCGGCGCTTTTTTT
>VWZK01022245.1:240526-402105 GCA_013396935.1 Baryphthengus martii
AGAAAAAAAAAAGAAAAAAGAAGAAGACAAGAAAAGAAAAGGCATTTGGGGAAAAAAAATTGTAAAATAACACAAAATATATGCTGGAAAGATAAATGGGCTGAGCCTAAGTTTTTATATGTTCTGATGATGATGTACTGTACCCAACAAGCTTACAGATCTTCCATGGATGTTAATTCCTATTGCAGAGGAAATCATCTTTAAGTGTTCCCACACACAAGGAGGTAACTTTCAGTTAACTCAGTGTGGACAAAGAATGCAGTATCTGCATTTACCCATAAAGTCCTTTTTTGTCTCTCGGGTGAACAATCTGTGCTACTGCCCTTCCTGGAAAACAAGGCAGGGATTTGAGCAGTTGCAGAGCAGTTGCAGAGCATGTATTGGACAGCAGCACCCAACAGAAAGAAATTGTACATGGCAAACTTTTCAAATTATCAGGACCTCCACAAGCAGGCAGGCAAAACAAAACAATAACAACAAAAAAAAATAAATTAAAAAAAAAATTGTGCTTTTTTTGTGAAATATCCGAGTGTCTGATTTTCCCTTCTACATTCTGCTTTTTATTTATTTCAAGGAGATGGTTTCAATTCTGCATATGCTCCGACTCAAAACATTTTGCCTCTGCTCTGCAGGTATGGCATTTGACCACAGAAAGCAACAGAAAGCAGGCGAGCAATACTGGGGAGAGGTATATACTATTTCTACCCTCAAGCTCTATAGCATCACCACCTTCTTTTTAGCCGTATCTTCTGAAAACGATCAATGCAAAAGGAAATGCTAAACACCACAAAACGCTAAGATTAAAACATGGTGGGGCATGTTTCAATAAACACCCAAAAGTGAAAAGAATAGTATGGAGGAGGACAGAAACCCTCAGCTGGAAGGTACAGAAGAAAAAGACTAGTAAAAGGAGACACGCAAAACTTGGAGGAAACAGTAAGTTTAGGAAAAGGCAAAAAACTATAAAGCGAGGAAGGTGAGAAATGCCCTAGAGCGAGAAGTCAGAGAGGAGAATGACTAAAGGTGAGGTTTTGCAGGTTGAACTCGTCCAACCTAGTAATTCATTGTGACCAGAAAGCAGAGTCTGGCCCTTGTAACCCCCCACCATCCCCCACTCCCAGCCACATGCTGCCACCACCTCCCTTCCCTCTGCCTCTGTGCTTGCCTCAAACCAATACAGCAAATGGAACACACAGTTTTCTTCCTATTTAGCAGGCTGAATCAGCTCTCTGAGGGAGGAGATGAGTGCCAGCACTGACACAAGGGACAGCAGGAGGTTGTCTGGTTGGGAGCGGGACGCCAGGGACAGAAGAGAAGGAGTGTGCATGGAAGTACCTTTGCAATAGTGACAGGTTCTTACACTGGTGCAGCTAAGATTAAAAATAAAGAATATGCAAGTAGGAAAACGCCTGGCTATCTTCCTGTGTGGCCTGTCCTTGGTGATCCTGCTGTTACAGTTCAAAATTTTTGAGTATCTAGTAACAATACTTAAAACTAATTGCTAATTACAAAAGGTGTTTTTGAAGTCCAGACCTTAAAACAAAAGCTTTCTGGATTTTGAAAGCAAGTTATTGTGGTTGTGACTAGAAAGCTCACTTATACTTCATTTATGGTAGCCAAGGAGTCTGTCTGACTTCAAATTGCACAGGGTTTGGAGCACATCCCTGATCTGCAACAAGCAGTAACTGATCAAGCTGTGCTACTCAGTTCCCTGCAACCATCCGTCTCTCTTTTAAGCCACTTAGCAACTGGGTTTAACGTATGGATCTTCCATAGCAGTTCTGACTACCTTTTCCCCTTTTATATTCCTTCCTAATCACATTCATTTATGATTCCTCTTTGGTGTTCCTTCCAAATTTCCTTCCTCTTTTATTTACCTGATAATTGGTACCCAAGGAACACATGCAGCTCATTTTGAGATGTGTAAACCCTCCAGATCAGCTTCTCTTAACAGGTGATACAAACCGTAACGCTTAATTTCCTGCACATTTACTCCAAGGCTACTCAGTCAAGAAAAAAAAAAACAAAACAAACAATATAAACTGGAAAATTTTCAGTAGTTCATTTCTGAAATACTGCTTCCTTGCATTTTTTTAATGCTTCCCAGGATTCCTATTGTGACTCTTACACTGCTTTGAGAGGCTGTAATGTGTTTTAACCTGCAGATGTAGATTACAGTAAAACCTACGCTCCTTTTCTCCTATTTATCATTTGTTGTTGACAACAGCAAAGAAGAATGAACAAGGTTTCAGCTAAAATTCTGTTGCTTCCAAAACAGCACCTGGGAAATGAGTAGGTAATTTAATTTTACTCTGCTGATCACTAATAAAGTCAGGTTTTGTTTTTTCAATATTACTCTATGAATCGAGTGCCTTCTCAACACTAATTGCTCTTAAACAAAGGGAACTAGCTATACAGTTGCAGGCAGCACACCATTATGAAACTGGAGAGAAGTGACTTCTCTACTTCTCTGCCACAACTCCTGGAACTAGTGACTCAAGCTCTCTGATGTCACATTAGATGAGGTAGGAAAAAGTTTCCAAGTCCATCCTGTTATAGGAGGGCAGCCAGCCTGATCCTTATGGCAGATTTGTCTCACCTAATTGTAAAGATCTACAATCTACATCTCAGCTTATCACCCTAGGTTCTCCTAGTCCAAGGGAAGAAACCGACACATCTCATGGACAATTTATGTCATTCCAAGTCAACATCTAAAATAAGTCACATAAATAGAAATGCCTGCTTCATCCCACTGGGAGCCCATGACAATTAGTTCAGATGTCTGCCCTTCAGGCATCTTCAGCTAAGCGAGAGGAAGCCCACCTGGGAGCAGAGCTATGGGATCAGCCTTTAAATCTCACTTTGTCTTCCAGAAAAGTCCTTAATAGTCTCAGTGTCTTAATTCTTTTAATTTGAGAAAGCAGAGGGGGCTACCATACTTCTTGGGTGAAAAAACAGTCAACATCTTCAGGTGAAAAATCTTTTAAGCAAGCATGAAGGTCTTTTTTTGTTTGACCTTTCTATTAGCACATGAATGCAGCTTCCACACAGAGCTAACTCCAAATCTGGAAAAAAGACTTGTCTCTGTGGCTGCTGAACCAGGGCCAAGAGAGATACTGGCAGCACACATCTTCCTCAGAGAATCAGCACTTTTCTTATTCAAGCCAAATGTTCATTTGGTCATTACAAGTTACAGTTTAAGTCTGTTTCCCCAAAAGATGAAAGATAAAAGATAAAAGATGACAGACATGTAAATCAAATACATTAAAATCTATAAACAAAAACTAGAAACTAAAGAATCCGCAGTTGGGGACAATACACTGCAAAAACACTTTTTTCAGAACTAACATTTTTTTTTATTCAGAACAAACTTTTTTTTTTTCAAGTATTTATTTGCCACCTATCAAAATACATTGATAGTTTCTCCCCAGTTTGTAACAGAACTAAGGGAAATAGTACTCAATGCCCATGAGGAATGAAATGCCATCTCACTCGTGGAGATGCTTTTTCACAAAAGTGACATATATCTTCTTAGATAAGATAAATCCTATTTAAAAAGACCCCAATCTCTGTAATTTCCTAGATGTCTAAAACCCCTTTATATGAGATTTAATGCACTAGAAGAGCATGACACTCTTAACAGATCTCAAGGAGCAGTTGCTTATATCAGTGGAGAGGAAGTCAGCGCTTTATTCCTCAAGAGCAGGTCCAAAGTAACCTATGTTCCCCACCCACGTTGTGCTTGCACCAGGTGAGATGCAACCTGAGAGGAACCCTGCGCACAACCACCTAACACTCTCACAGGGTCCAACTCTGTGAAGCCCAAGAGGGCAAATCGGATTCCAGATTACTAACTCAAACCTGTAAACTGTGCTGTGTGGAGGGGCAGGAGGAGCAGGTTTTCTTAGGAATGGCACCAAGAAGCACCTAGAGGAAGACCCTTTCCTCCATTCTTCCCCATGTCCTACATCAGCGGTCAGCCAGAGCTGCTGCTGCCTCATGGGGCACCAGCTGGGAAGGAGCAGTAGCAATGCAAAAGTAGCCCCTGGGGAGGGTGAGACTCAAGATAATGTGCCCTGGGGCCAAAACCAGCTCTTCTGGGAAGTACTCAGTATGAGAAACAACTCAGGGAGCAATCACAAGGGAAACCTTGTCCCTAAGGAAAGTGTGTTTGCAAGCATCCAGGAGTGTGTTAGCACCAGTGTGTCACCAGAATTTTATTCAAGTATTTAATTCTAGTTACCATATTCGTAATTTTTTTCATTCAATATATCACTACACTGTTTAACATATATGTCACTGTATATATACTTTGTAATTTATAAGCCAATTATGTTCTGTATATGATTGTGCACATTACTGCACTATGAGTTATCGGGAGCTTGGCAAAGAAATTTAATCTAAAATACTTGTGTTTTAGATGAAGGTTAAATTACTTTGTATCTCATGTTTTTGCGTTGGTTTCTATCTCCAACATCCGTGAAAATTCACTAGAATATTTTAAAACTAAAACTCCAGACCCCTAACCTGTAAATCAAAAATACGACTCTATCACACAGCTTAAAATAAGTTTTCAACAAAAATTAGTGTTTATCCTGTGGATCAGTAGAATTCAGATGTGTTTTAAAGCTGCAGAAGAAACTACCAGTTACTCTGCCATCTTTTTCTCTCCTCAAAAGCTGCAATTTAAATAAATGGGACCACTCACTGCTTCAGGTGAAGATAAATGACAGAGTTTCAGGAGTATTTTATTAATTTTATGTTTGATTTTCCTTGCTGACAGAACAAGCTAAAAAGGCAGATGGGAATAAGGGGGAAAAAATGAAGGTGGGAAAAAGAAGGAAAAAAAAAAAGGAAGCAAGCATAACTTCCAAGTTTAAAGTTTCAAAGCAGCTTAAGGGGCTTAAGCACACAAGGCAAAAATCTCAGTGAAGTCTCATCTCTGTAAATGATACACATCTGGGAAAACAACAATTCAGTGGAAAATTTTTCTAGTTCCTGAAAGTGGGTAGATCTCCATGTATTTCCCTCCTTGTTGATCTCCTTGCAACTCACATTCGCTGTAAACTGCATTAGCGGGCTGAGCTCTGACTAGCAATTATTCTTCTCCTTAAAAGTCTTCCAAGAAGTGGAGAGGGAGAAGAGCACAATTTTCTTTCATTACATACGACTTCTACAGAAATTGCAGCTATATAAAAAAAATTTACAAACACTACTTGAAACAAATCAGCTACAGATAGATGATTTGCTCACTCTGACTAGAAGGAGGAATGCTTATCAACAATGGATAGAAGGATGGGCTTCTATCTAAACTTACCATCTGCCTATTTGACAAGAATTTAGGAGGGGGAAGGGCTCTTTCACAAACCTAAAGTTTATTCAAAATTGTTTTGTTGATAGTATAAGATTATTAAAATCCATTTATTGTGCAGAGTAATAACTACACAGTAAAACCTCCCAAGAAGTAATGTGACTACTGTACATTTTGATTTCATGTTGTAATTTATAAACTAATTCATAGTTTTGCAGTGTAAAAGTAATTATTTCAAGACTGGAACAAGACCAAGCCTCTTGTGACCAACAATAATAATATTCTTAATGTCAACAAACCTCTTCAGATGAAGTCATTGTTTAATAGGTTTCAGACTATACGTGAAGTGGTTACAAACATCATGTTTTTGTAGTTGTCAATAATTTTGGGATCAAGTAAACAGTTGGTCTTTGTGTTCTTGTGTTCTGGATTTCATCTATAAGTTAAGAGTCAGGGTATTATTATTCAGAGTATTCAGTGGAGCTGGTTGAAAAGCTAGTGTTCTAGTTGAGAAGGAACTCTGCTTTTCAAAATCTGATTTTCATCTGATTGAGTCTAAAGCCAGAATTTTAAAACTTCTTGTGAACTGTAAATTCTTACTTTTTTTTTTTTTTAATCCAGAAAAAGACAAATCGTGAAGTAGTGTGCTTGGTTAGCAACGAGCCTGACAAAATTTCCTTTCCTCTGAGCCCTAGGAGTGTACTTATGCAAACTGCCCTTGGAGTGACAGACCCTGGGAGGCATCTCAGCTCCAGGGCAGGGATCCTGAGAAGCCAGAAAGTCAGCCTGGGAATTACTATGGGATTAGGATTTACCACAGCCCTGTGATACCCTGAGGTCTTGGCACTGGCAAGCTGCATGGCCGTGCCATCTTTGGCCGTGCCAAGCCCTGTCAGGCAGCTTGCGCTACAGCCAGGGAGCCCTCTGCAGAGCAGCTATGCCAGGCAGCTTGAATTAGAAATGGGAACCCAGAATTTTCAGGATCACTGGGTCTTGGTTTGGAACACTGGATGGACTTAACCAAAGATACACACTCTGAGCCAGTCCTGGGCCTTGGGCTCTGGGACAGCCAAGGGGGATTTTCTCACAGGCATAAACCCACAGTCTCTGTGCAGCCTGCTTGTAACCCAGGGAGAGTTTTCCTGGATTGATCAGAAATGGATTCAAGGAGTTGCAAATGAAATATTTGAAGGCCAGCAAATTGGCTTTTTCCACAGCACCAAATTTATACTAATTACTGTGATTAATGGCTTTTGAAATGTTTCTTCTTTTGTATTTATAAAATGGAATCACATGCACCAACCTCACACACTGAGTTCCTTATGAGGTATTTTAAACTTGTATATACGGCTGTCCACTGAGTTAACAATGAGTATTTTTACAGTGTGCTCTAGCAATGTACATTCATGGTCTGTTTTTGCTCTGAAGAACAGGTATGGTTACATTTTCAGTGTATGGTTACAATTCCACCATATGGAACCCTCAGTGCTTGGAGCAGTAATGACTTCTATTCCAGCATCATTTTTCCCTGGCTATAAGTCCATCGTTGTTTTAACCTCAAGGTTGCAGAAGCATCAAAGCTTATTTGTTTTCTAGTAAGAAACTTCAATGACCTAATGATTCAGGCATAAAAGTTCCCCTGACCTGTAATGACAAGTGAGAGGATAATACGAGTGAACTGACTTTAGCACTCAAAGGAGAGATGGGGAAATGAAGAATCTTAAACACTTTGGACAACTCTTACCCTAAACCTGAAAACACTGTAAAGTAGCTAGGGCAAAAAACCCACAACCAATCAACAACTATGTCCAAGTGTTCCAGGTGGGATTTATCATCAGATAGCTACCTGTCAGTTTCTATGCACAAGTTAAAAGTCTTGGTCCCTATTATAGTCACTGAAGACTTACTCCATACAAACAATAGAATCAAAAGAGTTTGGGACATGGCAATCAAAAGGAGAGACCATGTTTGATCTGGTGAACACATTTCCAGGCTTAGCGGAGTATGCTGACTGTGTACAGACCTGTAGAAGCTACCACTGCAGACATGTCCATGTACAGAGCTCTACAACAACAAGCTGTACTACCCAAAGGAAAGAATGACTATGCTAAATACCTTTTGTCTAGCTGGCTGAATAGCCTGTTTCAACAATCATTTGTTCCGAAACTATAAACCAAAATGCACACAGGTTGGAGCTTGGGGAAGGGATTTGCAAGAAGGCCTGTCTTGTATGTCCAGGCAAAAGGGATTACTACTTTACCCAAGAGGATTCATGGACTAACTTGGTACTGAGCAGTGCACGCTGCTGAAAAGACAGCCCAGTAAACATATCGCAAAGGTATATTTACTGCCCTTTTGTTCTTCCCTGCCGCAGTCGTGACAACAGTTGCATCAGACGTGACTGCTGTGCCATAAAGAGGGCATCTCATTCTCGCAGATTAGTCCTCATGCCAAAAGAGCCTCATTTAACTATAATATGTTAGTGCTCACAACAGCTTCCCAGTTTCATTCAGGAAAAGGCTAAATCACCCAGCACTTGGGCATCTGGTGCTCCTTGTTACCTGGAAACTGGAGCCCTGAAAGCAAGTGCTGTTGAAAAAGTGATTTTAAATAAACAACAGGAACATGAAAACACAGTTTGTGTAAGACATTGATTGTAATCCAAGAGCTGTATTGTTTTAAGCTGCAGGATCCTTTACTGATGTTAAGTTTACTGAATCCCTCCATAGCTTGGATGTAGTTATTGCAGTATAGCCCAAACTGGGGCTACTCCCTTTGCAGAGGTGGGAGGAAGGTGAAAGCAGGGCACAGCTCACAGCCTCCTAGATCCAAGGATCCAGAGGTGGTACAGCCTAATCGCTGAGCAATGACATTTACGCTAAACTGGGAGGGGAAGATCCCCCTGGGCAAAATAGCTTGGGAAAGGCTGGGTTGTATAAAAATGCTGTCCTATTCTCAGGCGATTGTTCTGGCAAAAGGTAAGCTGTAAATTGAAAGCACTACAGCTATTCCTGAAGAATCCTCCACAAGCCTGATCTCCTTCCGCAAGAAGGACGCTCAGTTCCTTTGTAGTTAAATTCTTCTCAAGTGACTTGTATTGCTCTAACCATCCTGGTAAGTCTCACAAAAACGTACACACAGAAAAGGCATTGGAAAGATTCATTGCAGTTTTACACTAGCTTGATAATACTGGTGATTTCAATGAAGCCAGCATTGGGGAAAGCAAGAATAATACAGCAGTGAAGCAGAGCCATGCTCTTCCCTGCCCCCGCCCCCCCCGCCTTTTTGTCCTCCTCTCTTGACTAAGAAGTTGATGGGAAATCTTGGAAGTGGTCCTCTATGCTATCTGTGCTCCTAAGCCGAGCCAGAATGCTGAGAGCCAAGTGCTGGGCTGAATCTCCAAACTTTTACTGTTTATATTGAAGCTTATATTCACTGGCTACAGGAGTTTGAGACCACTTCTCCCCACACAACAGCTGGGAGGCATCACAGCCCTTGTGAGCTATCCACCCATTCACCTCCAATTAGACCAAGTGTCCACAAGATGCCGAGAACACCAGAGAGTGTTGAGGAAAAGGAATTCATTTGCACAGCACAAAGAATTCAAGCTGTTTACAACTTTCTGCTCTCTAGTGTTTGTTACTCCGCTCCTATAAAATCTGCCTCCATCTGCGGTACCTTGGAGCGACAGAGTTAATGAAAACCCAAGCCACATTCCAAGGATGGCAATACAGAATGAGAGCGACCTCAGCATTGTTTTGCTAAGATCTCAAATTGCCAATACGGCAAAATGAAGTAATGCGCTCTGTCAACATGTAGTATGCTCCTATAAATGGGATTGCCTGTTCATCTGCTAGTAAAACATGCAGAAAAGCACTATTTGATCGGCCTTAGAGCAGCAGCTGACTGCTTGCCTTAACTTCTTCCTCAAGATTTATTTGAAGCATAAACCTGCTGAAAGTTTCCAGTGAGCAAAAAAGACACAAAAAGATCAAACAAATAATTAAACATATTTACAAATAGCCCTCGCTTTATGTGTCTGGTCTGGAGCTAGCATTGCTGTATTGGTAGAATTAAAATGAAAGTTAGCTAAAGTACTGAATGCTGAAAACTGATTTCTACGGACTTCAGTATTAATTTATGTAACTGTTATACCTTTTTACAAACAAAAGATGACTTCATTAGCTAACTTAGAAACCTCAGACAGGTTTCATAAATTTATAGACAACTTCCAGATTGAATTTTGCTGATCCAGGCTTCTTAGGCGGAGTTTATGGAGCCAGACTTGTCATACGAGCTATTTCTATAAGCCTCAGGTAAATATACACAGGGTTCGTGTTGTTAGAGAAAGTGGGTTTTTTTCTCTTCTAAAAAATTTAAGTTAATCTTAAGCAAACCCAAAACTTCATTCAGTACATTTTGTATTTGTTATTTTTGAACCATTTTGGGAAGCATTTTCCTTCCACAGATCTACACTGCCCTTGCTTCTCTCAAACTCACTTTTAACTCCTTCATTTCTCTTACTACTCTGCTTCACAGTCTGCTGCTCTGAGCTAGAAACAGCTACATAGCACAGCAGGAAAAAAGGGAACAGGGGTTTCAGGTATTTCCTTCTTCCCCATTAGCTGTGCTCATGCCTTCTCTTTCCTACATTTCCTACTTTAACTCAAGTCTCACAGAAAGTCAGATCTGTATTGCAAAATCAATTTAGAAGTGTAAGTTTTTACTCACATAGCTGAAGTCCTGTAGTGGATGCAATTACAAAGATCAAATGGATATATTTTATTTCATTTTCCATTCAAAATTGCTATGGCCATCTGTAACAGCTTTAAAAGAATATCACTCTGTTTGTAATAACAGAATTTTCAGTGTAGAAAAAGCTGTAATTTGTAAACTCGACAGCCCAAGCAATATCTCTTATTTAAGATCTCAGTTTAATGGTGATCTTTCAATGAAATGTCGTGTAAAAGTTTAACCATAAAACTCAGACAAAATTCAGGGGCAGATATCAAAGTCAGGAACCAAAGGATCCGTAGCTTCCCCTTTAAGTATACGTGTGCCTGGCAGTGAGATGGGAAAATGTCCCTCCCCCTAGTTTCATCTATAACATCTCAACATCCACCACTGGTACGAAGCTAAAATTTGCAAAGCAAATCTGTTTTTTTTTCCCACTAAATTATTATATCGTATACTCATTGTAGGTAAAGGTTTTTTACTAAATTTGCTAAATTGTTCTGTAACAGAGAATGTGAGAAAATACAGTGTTAGCAAGTAAAGAATGAAGAAATGGACATGACAATACAACAAGGATAACCCAACTTCTTGAGTATTAGCTGGAAACGGACACATTCACGTGACCTCTCTGGGACAGCACTAAATTACACACAAAGCTGGAGACCAAGCTGACACAGCGTTGTTGCCTGAGCAATCCTTGTTGGCTTAGCTCTTCTCACAGCCAAGGATGCAGATCAGTTCCTGTGCCAGCATAACTTCACTGCTGGCCTTATGATGAAATTCTGGCGCTTGAGTATTAGAGAAACTGGCTACAAGCCCACAAAAGACTCCAGAGAAAAGGAGCACAATGTTCATGTGAGGAGAGACCTAGGCAGGTTGTCTGAGATAGAAAAGATAGGTTTTCACTTTTTGTTGGTACTCATGAGAAGGCTAGCAGCAGTATTTTGCACCTGATAGTGCCCAGGTTTTGTGTTGCTCTACAGATGAATGCTCCAACATGGGTATAAATCAAGAAAGTTGTGGCTGAAAATTGCTCATGACAGACTCTTCTGCTCCCTCAGGCTCTCAGCTGTACCAGCACAAGAAGTTCTCTGTGATCCCAGGTGAATCATCACTGTCATAACAGAACTTACTGATCCCATGGGTCCAGAGAGAGAAAAATTTTTATGCTGCTC
This sequence comes from Baryphthengus martii, assembly GCA_013396935.1. Lineage (NCBI taxonomy): Eukaryota > Metazoa > Chordata > Aves > Coraciiformes > Momotidae > Baryphthengus > Baryphthengus martii. The sequence goes on from VWZK01022245.1 coordinate 251,747, forward strand.
CTTCTGTCATTTTAAACAAAAGCATCTTGGCTTGCTTGAATGGTTTACACTGATAGTCAGAGAAGATTTGACCCATTTATTGCTAGAACCATAAGCAGACAGTTTTCACGTATCCTGGTCTGTTGGTACCTCTGAGACCTACCAGCACAGTACAGTGATGAACAGATGGTTGCAGTGACTTGTTTCATCAGCCTAGAGGGATACAGAAGATGATGTCTGTATATGTCTGCCTACCATCTGGATTATTCTGATAAATGGCTTGATTTTTAGACTGTCATTACCCTGCTGAAGTGTGAATGAATGCTCTTGGTACAGTGTTACTTTAATTCAAAACCATTGTGAAACATCTAAAGTGTAATACAAATCTCCCTCTTACTCTTCGTTTAATCATATGCTGCTGATAATGGCTGTGCTAACTACTCACATAGCTCTGAGTATGTCTGTAGTCCAAAGACTGTTCATATGTTTAAAGCTCTGTACAGGCTTATATGTTTGTCTAAACCTAAGTGTAATGATTTTTTTTTTACCCTGTGATTCTTTACAAAGCCTTAGGGCAATGTGGTGATTCCCACAGTGACCCCTGGAAATAACTATGGGATTCTTCCTGCTCTCTTGTGGAAAACTGCTCCTGAACCAAAGGCAGAGAAAAACTTCACAGTTCTGAGTACTATATCTGCCATATCAAAGCTCTGTTTGCTACATCCAGGATGACTTCAGCGCCAGCGAAGGGTCTGAGATGAAGAAGCCATCTCTCAGACATATTATTTCAACTGGACAGAAAAGTATGGCAGAACTTCACACAGGAAAACCTTCTATATTGCTCCCTCTGTCACTCTGTCATGACTTCTTAGCAGTTCCTCTAGATCAACCTCTGAAATACCATTCAACAAGCAGAGCATTTCACTTGGCAGAGTGAAGTGTGTAATCCCCCTATAGGTGCAGTAAAACAAGCGCTGCAGGAGGTACCAGAGCAGGAACTGCGGTGTCCGCTTGATGGAGGCTAAGAATAATTGTTGCAGTTCTGCTGCTTGAGGGCCTTCATGACACACAGACCTACACTCTACCATTTTCAGAGGGAACCCAACCAAATCAAATGCAAGGGAACTCTCAGTAAAGGGAGGAGAGTGTTCCGTGTCTGCAGCAAAAAAAACTGGAGGCACCAGCGTCCCTCAGCCATGGCCATATAACTATGGCGATATGACTCCTCTGGAGCTCATGCACTACTGGGAGCCTTTTCTGCTTATTTTCTTAACACAGCTTTGCAGACTTTTGTGGGGTGGGGAAGGGAAATGCAGACGTTCCCTAGTTAAAAAAAAAAAAAAATCTGACTAAATTTTGTAAATAGATATAAGAAGTAAATGTCTATTAGAACCTTTAAGGTCTGAACTTCATAGCTTTTTTAGCTGACTCAGATGTTTTCATGTTTTGAATGTGACATTTATTTTCCATTGAATATTAATAAATGACCAATACTATTATGGCAAAATTCATAATATTGTAATTAGATAATAAGAGAATACAGAGGAAAAGAAATTAACTGAATCAATGTTCTTTTGATTTAGATTCAGAAGTTAAATCCAAATACCTAAGTGAACTTGACAGCATCTGTCGCTTCATCTGCACATAAATTCTTATTTCTTCCCTACAGCACTGGAATGTGAAGGCACTGCCAATATGTGGATAAGCACTGTGCATTATACAAAACAGAAGTACATTAATGCCTTGTGTTGTAATGGAAAATCTCGATTTCAGTTTTGAAGAGCAATAACAGAGAGAACGAAAACTTGTCACTACCACTTGTAGCATAGTTGGTGGAGCTTTTTTTTCCAAATGAGGTCACAGAAGCAGATTAGAAAACTACGTTAATGAAGTTTCTCTTACTCCAGCACAATAGGAAAAATCCCATTGTTCTCCTTGCAGTTAATGTTAACTATATTCTGTTCAAACTTAGGTGGCAGTTGTGCCTATGTTGCTAAGGGCAGAATTTGTCTTAGTGGGCCACAAAAAAAACAAGCAAGTTTCTCACTTAATGAGAAATCCCTGAAAAGCTATGGTATCTATATGATAAGTTAGACAAACAGTCTGCTGCTCTACACCTCTCAAACTCTCCTGCCACTGAGACCCTGTGCAGACTCACGATGGGCTTAACCTATCTGGTGGTGGGCTGCCACCAGAGGAGTGGTCCTGCATCCCTCTGCTTTCCTCGTGTCCATCCGCCTGCTCCTGGTTTAGTGCTTGTGCGGTTAGGCTGCTACTCTGAAGGAAAACTAATAGTCTTCTGGTGGATTAATTTTCTGTCAGATCAACTACTCCTGAGGTTACTCAACTGCTATACCTGGTGCAGGGGAAGCATGAGGAATGGATGATTATGGGTTGCCTTTTAAAAGTGGCCTGCAATTAAACTTGAGTAATTAAACATTTTCTGCAACTATATATTTGCTCTCCAAAAAGCCTTCATATTCAGGGCTTGTTACTCCTAAAAGAGGTTACATTACCTGTTGTTTTCCCTTTCTACAAAAGGCCAGGCCCTATCCGTGATAGAAAGAATTTTTCTGTGCCATACATAACTCCATTGTGGAATTCAGTATCACAACTGTGAGAGCCAGGAATGGAAATGGGTTTGAAAACCAGGTAGACAAGTTCCCAGCCACCAGTAGCTATTAAACAAAATCACTCAGGTTATTGTCTAGTTCAAGAAGACCCTAAATCACTAACCATCAGGAATGGGAAAATGTACCTTATATCTTATACTTAACTTCTTGATTTTTCTACTGTCTTCTACATTTTCCTTAATCTTCATTCTTGTCTACCATAGAAAACAGCATTATGGTGTTTGGGATCCTCTTCATCTCAGCCAGTATGACAGTTCTTATACTGATGTACCTACATCTCACAAGAGTCTGGCACCTCATCTCTAACCAATGAGTCCCGTAGAAGAAAACACAATGCTATCACTAGCATTCTTGCCATGCAAATGCTGAACTCCTCTATAAAGAATTGCTCACAAAACAGAGACTGAAAAATGGAAGGAAACTGCATGACTTCAAAGACAAATACAGAGCAAGAAAAATACAATGGCTGGAAAGATGGTTGCTTTTGGATCAAAGAGAAAAAATGAAATCAGTGAAGATATTTTTCACTCAAACAAAAAATAGGAATAGATAAAAAAATATTAATTTTTAAATGAATGAATTTTAGATTTCACATTTGGCTTAAACTTCACCTGATCTATTAACCTGAATTTTCATGCAAAAACTTAAGCTTAGACAAGTATCAAGTTTCTCTGCAGAAGTGACCTTCAGGTCTCATGCAGATGGAAGAGATGTAGTCACAGGTTTCAGTACTGCTGTTCACCCAAGACCCCATTCCATGGGATATTAACCTGCTTTTCACTCTAGAAACCATGATGCCATAAAAACAGACCTGTAAATGAAAGCATGTGCTCAAGAGTCCTCTTGAAGAAGGATGCTTTCCTGAACGTGCAGCCAGAGGATTGGTTTGGACTCAGCTCAGAAACACCTGCATTGGTGCATGAATGTGAAACATAGTCCTTTGATGTACAGACTCCCATTTAGAGAACAAGGTCTTCTGCGGGATGACTCTTCTCACTTCATTTGAATTTATTGGTGATGAGAAGTAAAGCCGGGAGGAGTGTTGCTTGACACTCTCACCCATCAGAATCTGGAGTCTTCAAGAAAGTTAGGGAAGGACTTTTTACAAGGGCTTGTAGTCATAAGACTACAAACTCAAAGAGAGTAGATTTGTATTAGAAATTGGGAGTAAGTCTTCACTATAAGGGTGGTGAGACACTGGAACAGGCTGCCCAGGGAAGTGTTCAAGACCAGGTTGGATGTGGCTTTGAGTAACCTGGTCTAGTGGAAGGTGTCCCTGCCCATGGCAGGGAGGGTTGGAACTAGATATCTGTGAGGACCCTTCCAACTCAAACCATTCTATGATACTATGAATCATCACCCATTGCCTGGGAATCCCGAGATCTGAATCCCACCTGAGCCCTGTGCACAGCTGGGCACCCTCCTACCTCCCTGAGACACAGCCACAGGGCAGGTGATCCCCTAGAGCTCCACACCGAGGAGTGAATTAGGAGCGGCAAAACATTTACAAGCATGTTACAGAGCTGGTCACAGAAGCCACGAGAGGTGCATGAGGAAAAGAAAGGATAGAGTCTGCAGACAGGTTTAGCACCTACAGCCTATAAAGCACGCTTAACCGAACGGGAAGGAGAAAGGCAGTCCTATATTTAGCAAAGAAAGCAGATAGGCTCTCTTGAGAAATGCTCACTCCTTTGAAAGGTTAACACAAAGCATCAGCCTTCTCCATACCCTTCCACAGAGGCCACCGGCGGTCACTGCATTCTCCCGCTGTCACCACCTTCTCCGCTCCACCAGCTGCCAAAAGCTCAGGCTTGTCGCAAAAACCTCTGCTCACTCTCCCAGGGAGCCCCGCTCATTTACCTCTGCTATGACATGCAACACCCATGCACATCTTGGCTGCTGCCATTTAAAAGCACGAACTAGGAAGGAAACCTAATTATTTGGTAATTTTATAATTGATCGCTAAATTTAGATTATTCACGCTCGTTCTCCAGAAGTAAAAAGGGCACTTTCTTAACCAATCACACTGCAGAGTTTGTAAGTCAGATAATTCTGCGATGTGCTGAAGACACAGACCTGAACTCACGCCTGCCTGTTTCTCTTTAAAGCTATTTTTGCTATGCCTAAGTGCTAAGGATTCAGAAGAGCTGTGCAAAATGCATCACGGCTTTACTCTTTGCTTTCCACTGACACATTTTCCTCTTCCCAGGAGCCCACAGCAGTGAGGTGAAGGGAAGGCAGAAAATTGCGGAAGTTTCCCCTTTCTGCAGGGAAAACAGTTTTGAAGAGCTGTAAAGGGTTTGCTCGAAGCAGCAAGGAAGAAACTTTCCAGAGGAGAGAGGAGGCACCTCACAGGGACAAGTGCTCCTGGTTGTTCTCCTCTTGCTGCCAGAGCTGGAGAGGCTTTAACGTTGCTGTTTGGCTCTGGGTGTCCTCACAGTGGGGAACAGTGGAAGCTCAGAGGGTGAGGTGTCCAGCCCTCTTGGATGATGCATTTCCTGACAGACCCACATGGCTATAATCTCCACCTCATCAAGGCTTAGCACCACTACACTAACACATCTTGTCCACTCAAGCAAAGACAGGGGGAGTTAGTTGGAAAAAACCTTTATCTTTGCACAAAATTTTGCTTCTGTTCCTGCTCCTAGTGTAAGCTGTCAGTAGAAAACCTCATCATTTAGTCATTTTTTTCTTTTAATTTAAGGGAATGTCTTGACAAAAAGTTATTTTTTGAGGATAGCAAGCACTTTTGAGACAATATTGTCTTTCAAAACAGCTCAGTTTTTCCACACAAAATAAAGTTTCTTTAGATACACTCTGAATGCTAAGCTTGTTTGAGCACACCAAACTCCATGCAAATACACATCCTTCCTTTTTTTTCTCCGACTGGTCCTATTTATTTTCCCTAATACATAATTTGAGTCACTGTTGGCTTATTTATTTAGTCACTTGCAGTAATTCTTTTCTTTCTGTTACTATTTAAAAAAAAAAAACAGCAATATTATGTTTTAAAATAATTTTAAAGTATTCCTGGCCATCCTTTTGCACTGTATATTTTCGACTCTGCTTGCCTTCTTATGAAAGCTGGCCTTAAGCCTAAAGTAATTTTCCTAACTTTTTGGGCTATTATCCCTGTGCTTTTTTTCACTGAAGAGGCTTTTTATTTATTCTCTGTTCTTCATGGAGTATTCCTGGTCTTGCCTCTGTTGTTCCGAAAGAAATGATGACTCTGAGGACTTAAAAGGAAGACAAAGGATAAATATAACTCAGAACCATCACCGTGACCTGTAATAATCAAATAAACATGTCCAGGGCACGCATGCACACACAGAGAAACCCCCACTGTATACAACCTGAAAATAAAAGATGCAATTACTTTAACACACATTATCTGTAAACTGTGCTTCATGATTCTGCAAGCATTGTGTAAAAGTCTGAGGAGACTATAAAACTAAGCCCCTATAGGGAAGAACTGGAGGTAATCCTAGATCAGATGTAGCAGAAACATTAGGAACTGTGCCCAGAACACTCTTTGCCTTTTTGCAGATTACACTGTGGCGTGTTTAATTCGTTATCTATTAATGTCCAGATCCTCTTACCCATTGTTACTATAGAACCTTTTTTTTCTCTAGGTTTTGATTGGTAAAAGTTTGGCTTGGGATTTTTTCCCCTCTCATTGACATAACTTTATAACATTGAATTTCCTCTTGGAAGTTGCAGATTTTGCTAGAACTCTTCACAGCCTTTCGCAGTTTCAGTGATCCAAAACTGTAACCTTCCACAAATTGCAATAACCACCTAGTGTAAAATTCCAGATCATTCATGAAACAAACATACATAATTAAATACAGGTTTACCCTTGACACAAAGGTATTTGCATAAATATCTTAACTAATTCTTAAATTTAGTTTCAATTTGATATCAGCCCTGAATTTTATGTCAACTGCTTTACTAAAAAGCTTATGATTGCTTCGAAAATACACAAGCTTTACAAAGCTCTCTCTATTTTATAAAAATCCATGTTTCCCGCAGTATATCAACACGTTACCACCTGACCATTTACAAAATAATTTCTTTATTTGCTTTTCGCTATGCTAGATATTGAAGCGAGACAAACCGGCCAGCAGCTGCCTGGGTTGTTTACTTAACCATTTAGGAAGAAGAGATCTCATCAGGAATACATGCTGGTATTGCCCCTTATCATAGCACCTGAATGGCTCTGCTTCTCCCTTCAGGACACTCCAGTCCAAATCTCCAGGTCTAGCTTATTCTGAACTTTTTTGCTTCTCTGGAGATGCAGGAATCTGTTACTGTGAGTGATACTCAATACATTGCTTCTCCTCACTAGAGTCCTGCGCAAACATTGGCTTGCTGTGAGATATAGGGAATGTTCCAGCTGGATGTTTCTCAGCACCTGCACTGGTTTTCTACTTGTCCCACTAAGCCCCAGCACATTCCCTGGAGAGCATGGACAGCACCTCAGCCCCAACAGCCTTTTTTGAGGGATTGTGGAACAGGATGAGGATTCTTCATTGAATAAAAAGCTCTTTTCAAGTCATATTTGGCCGCTTAGTAATTATTCTGCTATGCATATCGCATTGTAAAATGCTTCGGCGATTTATAAGCCTGGTGGGCCAGTGGCAATAGCAGGGTTAAGGACTTCTTGACACCCATGAACTGCCTCTCAGCCATATCAAAGCCAAGCCCCACTTCTACACCAGTTTACACAACCCTAAGCACGGTGCCAGGGGTGGGAACTCTTTCATCCAACGCTGCTGCCAAACCACTCGCACTGTGGAACCGCGGTCCAAAACATACAACATTCAATCTTAAAACTTGCTTAGGCAGCTGCTGAAAAGGAGAGACAAGCTGCTTACACATACATAGTCCTGAATGACCTATCTACATGGACTTCAAGATGCTTCATAAATATACTCTAAGCCCAAATATTATTTAAACCATCTAGAAAGAAATGACATCTCTCAGAGTCAGAGCTCCAGTTCACATGTGCCAAGGCGATGAAGTGGGTACTGACATCCACTGTCCATTTGCTGCTCAGACCCAGGGTGCAGCACCTGCAGGCAGGAAAGATGAACAACATCTGAAACAACTTCTGGACACCCCCAGTTTCTGCCCCATACTTGAAAGTAAATTGAAATTTCACCACCATATGCTCTCAAGCAGGGCCATAATTGGTAACTCACTCCTGTTTCAGTTCACCAAATGCAGGTAAAAACATGGCTATGTCATGTTAAGGAGCATTCTGAATGCATAGTATTTTTAGGACAGCAGTGTTGTAGACCCTAGAGGGAACAGTTTTGAAGCTGAGAGCACAAGATCACAGAATCACAGAATGTTAGGGATTGGAAGGGACCTCGAAAGATCATCTAGTCCAATCCCCCTGCCAGAGCAGGAACCTAAATGACATCACACAGAAAGGCGTCCAGGCGGGTTTTGAATGTCTCCAGAGAAGGAGACTCCACAACTCCCCTGGGCAGCCTGTTCCAGTGCTCTGTCACCCTTACTGTAAAGAAGTTCCTTCTAGAATTTAAGTGGAACCTCCTGTGTTCCAGCTTGCACCCATTACCCCTTGTCCTGTCATTGGGCATCACTGAGAAGAGCCTGGCTCCATCCTCGTGACATTCGCCCTTAACATATTTATAAACATTAATGAGGTCTCCCCTCAATCTCCTCTTCTCCAAGCTAAAGAGACCCAGCTCCCTCAGCCTCTCCTCATAAGGGAGATGCTCCACTCCCTTGATCATCTTGGTGTCTCTGTGCTGGACTCTCTCTAGCAGTTCCCTGTCCCTCTTGAACTGTGGGGCCCAGAACTGGACACAATATTCCAGATGCAGCCTCACCAAGGCAGAGTAGAGGGGGAGGAGAACCTCTCTTGACCTACTACTACACCCCTAATGCACCCCAGGATGCCATTGGCCTTCCTGGCCACAAGGGCACAGTGCTGGCTCATGGTCATCCTGCTGTCCACCAGGACTCCCAGATCCCTTTCCCCTACACTGCTCTCCAACAGGTCTGTCCCCAGCCTATACTGGAACTTGGGGTTGTTCCTGCCCAGATGCAACATATTGCTTCTGGTAGCCTGGAAGCTGTGATCCTGAAGAACAGCTCTCCTGTGGATGACACAGTACTGCCAACATCTCACTCCCTTGCTTGAATGTGTTTCTTTCTCTGTGCTTATCAGTGAGCTATTGCTGCTTTTCCCTTACATTTTAACAAAAATCATAACTTTATTTAGCATTTTTCTACTGTATTCTTCTAGTTACTATGATGTTTTTAAAGTTTCATTTGACTTGTTTTTATCTTCCCCAAAATATTGTTATAGCCTGGAGAAAGAGTCTGATGTCTAGATGGGCCTAACTTTGAACCCAGGGTGGAGAAACTTTTGATACTCTTCCAGACCATTTAATTCTCTAGCCAGGTCTCCAAGTATCTGAAAAAAACAAAACAACAACTTTCCCATGCCCTGCACGTCTGTGAGACACAGGAGAGCAAAGCACCCAGTCTTTCTGAGAGGTAAGGTGCTGATTACACAACTTTCAGCACATCCTGAAAGCTGATTCCAAAAACTAATATTGCTTTTGGCGTCAGGCAGAGTTCTTCACATAGCCTTTTGAGGAGAAAGCAAGCACAGGAAGGTGAGGAGTTTTTAATATAACTCACAAAGAAGAGAAGTATGAAGTTGAGAAACGAGACCAAACAGACTTAGCCAAAACCTGGCCACATTATTCATGACATTTTGCTTCTGTCCTCTCCATTCAGTGTGCTTGTGCATCAAAGGTCACTCTGCAAAATCATAAAATCCTGAAATTTTCACACTCTCTACCTCGTGCCTGTGGAGAAGGATAGATGTGCTGCAGAACTGCAATATAAATACCTGTACTTGGACACAAGAAAACCCCTCAGATGAAAAAAGCTCAGTGGTGTCAAAACTGCTCCTCAGACAAAAGCTCTTGCCAGAATGATGCCATTAATGGTTTCAGGCACATACAGGAGCTAAGAAGACAGCCTGTCTTTCTGAGGCGTGAATATATCAAAAAGGAGATAGGGCAATGCAAAATGTCCCCTCTAAGCTGGAAGCAAAATTTTATTTATTGACAATTCTTTCCCTGCTAGACTACCTTTGGAAATCGCTCTGACTTCCCTTAAAATATAATATAGTAATAGGATATTTCTCTTCAGATTTCTCAAATTCAAGCTATCCCAAAACAGTTTACCAAGCAGGCCAAGACAACAGCTGCTGTATACCAGGACACAGCCTCTTAGAATGCCGATTTTCTTTAACATAAAAGGGACCTTGAGCCCAGATTGGGTAGGAGATATCTGTGCAGCTGCGAGTCCCACTCAAAGCCTGCTCCCATCTCTCCCCACTCCTCACAGAGGAGGTCAGTCTCTCAGTGTCTCCTCTCCCCTCTTGCACTGGAGAATGACTAGAAGAGTACCACTTCACCAACACTGCCTGGAAGACAAAGAGACCTGAGAATGCATGGAGCCACCAGCCTCCCTGACCTCCTTGCACCAGTGATAGTTGCAGAGCAGTGCAATTCCTTTAGAACTGCTGTGCTACCAGGCATGAGCAGAGACCTCTCTCTCTGCCAGGTGCTGCACAAACAGCATAAATTCATAGTTTACTCAAAAAGCAACCAGAACCTGAGGTGGACACTCCCTCCAGAGCAAAGGAAGGAAAAGTAAATAAGTGAGATAGATAAATAGAAGTCAGCAGAGGAATTAGTGTCTAGCCTAGAAAGAATTTCATAAAAAGGGCAAGCCTCTAAAAATGATAGCTTAAGAGAGAAGCGCAGTCGTCAGGAATCAGACTGTATTCCCACCAGGTTTAGGACATTTTAACAAAATACAATTAATTTCTTCTATCCTGAAAGAACATTTAAGCACTGGTTTAAACAGTGGGAATTTTTGTCAACCTTCAACTCGTACCTGTTTGCACCCTTGTCTTTAGAGAAAAAGGTTCTACCCTTGCAGGAAAAAATAAAAGGAACGGGCTCATAAAAAATGCCACTGGTTTAATTTCCAAGATGAAAAAAGGAGTCGTAATTGCAAGCAGGTTCAGCACTAAGCCTTTGCAACTAAAGACCACATCGTATTTTCCCCAATGGAGTATCTGGTGGAATACAGAGGTGGACATTATCAAAGGCAGTCCATAACACAGAACAGGGAACATTTAATCATCCTGCTGTTTTCCTGCATGTTTCTCTCTATCAGGTATTTAAGCTAATACATTAGGAAGGGATAGAGACCATATTCTTATGCTAAGCCTGTGAAGAGGAGTAATCACAGGTGATGCCAGACAGAAGTCTGGATTTTGCCCAGGAAGGTAGACCAGATGTTTTCTCAAATCTGCTTTTCTTCAACAACTGGACATCCAGGAAAGTGAGGAACACCATGGACTTCTCTTTTCATATCTGTTACATTTAAGGTGAAAAAAGACACTGAAAAATGGATTTTCGAAAACGGAAAAGAGTAAACTCAAGAAGGAATACAAAATCATAACACCTAGTGAGCAGCTATCAATCAGCAGCAGAAATGGATTACAAAGTTTATTTTAGCTGGTTTTGCTGCCTACTTTGGCACCTGAGCCATATATTGCTCGTGATAGCTTTTTCCCAGGCCTTTTCCTGAGCATATCACTCCCAAGATGGTGTTCCTTAACAACTCAAGCCACTCATCCAGAGGCCCTTTCCAACAGCAATACCTTCAGAACCATACAAGTCTGGAAAGCAAATCTTATAACGATTTAGTGTGCTCGTCTGGGACATCGGGGAGCTGGGGAACTCCTGTGCCTTAGACGTCCACAACATATGGTCAAATGGAATAAATCTAGTCTACTAGTACTATTCCAAATCTAGTGCAGGCGGATGAAGCGCATGCCAGGTGGATGAAGCACATGCTCCACATCTTTATATGCATTGACATGCCCTTCAACCACTTGCACAAGTACTGATGACTTTTAGTGCTTCCATCTCTTAGATTTTTCCAGAAACCTCTCACAAAACAAACCATTTTCTTTCTTTGTGTAAAACAAGGCTTGGCACTAACAAATCCAATATAAATCAAGGGGTTTGATCAGTTTGATGTATTCTTGGTGTCAAAACAGTATCAGAAACTACCTGCTTTTTCCCCGAAGGAAAGCAAGTTCCAGAAAAGTTATACAGCACAAACTTAAGAAAAACATTACATTATCATGTAAATGATCTCAGTTTCATATCACATTAGGTATTCAAGCTGTTCCAAACGAACTCTCACAGTAACACTTGTAAACCATATTAATCATCATTTTAGAATACATTTATCTGTGGATGGCAAGCAATTGACTACTCAACATTTCAGTAAGCTAAAAACCCCTTTTTTTCCCCAAGAGATAAATACTTTGTGTCCAAAATATGACATTAAAATTTGCATCCAAGCATTAAAAAAAAAATGTTTAATAAAAAGTATTTTCCCAAGCCAGCAACTCCTAGGACCTAAAACATAAATTTTCATAAGGATGCATTTGCTAATATAAGCACTTATATTGTAGATGTGCTTTTATTTTTACTCAGTAGCACCGTAGTTTGCACAAGAATCCACAAATCTAACATACTGTGTTTCTTATATCCCAAAAATCCAGTACAGTACTCTTGAGGTTCTACACATTTAAGCACTTCAGTGATGTGCTCAGCAGCAAAGAACACATTTTTGAATCTTCTGCCTATTCGCAGATGTCTGTTTGCACTCGTGGTCATTTATCAGTGCCACTGAAAGCCTTCAAAAGCTTTGCACCAGCAGAATTAGGTGGGTTTCTAGATCTCAACAAAATACAGGTCAAAAAGAGAGGTTTGCAGGGATGCAAACTAACTTCTCATCTACCTCACATGCATAAACTTTATGTATCAGACTGTTAGCATTCAGGTAACCTTTAGCATCAACTGGACACCATCTGATGAGGTGGTGCTTCTGAGATCCAATTAACTTTATCCCATATTTTGAATCTCTTCTTGTTTACATGTCAGTAACGGCAAGAGAAGCAATAACGATGGAGACAAGAAAGCTCTGCAGTGCTGTCTTAAACTTGGGGCACGTCCCAGCACTTTAAGGAGTGTCCCTAGCTGAGATTTCCAGAGGGATGTCAGTCTGAAGCAAATAGGTGGTTGCTGCGAGAGTTAGCGCTGGTACCAACCAGCCTGTGCTTGTTTTCCTTACTGCCACAGCCTGGGAAGAATGAGGTAAATGACTCAGCTCTCTCCACATGTGTATGATGGCATTTCAACCGTCCCTGCAAGATCACAGCTTTGAGACATGCGACACTTCAGATCACTGCTCAGGGAGTCTCTGTCATCATGAAACCAGGCTTCTTCACAAAGACTTTCAACTCCCAAGACATTTCTACAATGAATATAATTAGCCCCATTTTAAAGATGGCAACTGAAGCAGGGAACAACTTGCAAAAGATCACACACATGGGTCGGTCTTCTCTGGCAGATCTGCTCAATGCCAGGCAAGTACTTAAAGCACAAGACTCTCATGAATTTAAAACTGAATTTCCACCATCTCCTGTACTGCAAGCCATGCTGAAGAGTACTATTAAAATTAAATTCAGCCTAAAGTCTTATGGTTAAACTAAATTTTAAACTGATTCTTAAAAAAAAAATACATGAGTACATAATAAGATCCAAAATAATGCAGAGAAAATTAATTACCTAGGCAGTCTACTTTTCAAGTTCATGACTCATACCAGCATATAAATGTCTGCGTGAAGCCAGCTCTTCATGCTAATTTTGTTGCTGTAAGAAAATTGTAACCTTCCCTCTATAAAAAAAAAGGGTGTACCTTGCTATTGATTTTTCAAGAGTCTGACTGGGAGAATGCTGTACTTTAACTGCAGATTTCTGCTAATGCTCTGAAATGTTTTGCTGAATTTTGTTCTTTCAACACAGGTATGAGACTCCTGCCCATCCCACATTTGGCCTCAGCTGCACAGAAGTCGTGGTCACATCCATTTCATTTCTTCTTTTTTACTGAGTGTAGACATGGCAAGTGTATCACTTAATAGGTCAAAACTTCCATTCCGTATAATGGTAATACCACAGTACAAAGAGCACAAAGAGTAGGAGTAAGAAAAAAAAAAAGATATATTTTTGTTAAAACTACTCTGTGATTCAAACTTTACCTTCCCCTTTCACTCCCCTTCCAGAAGCCGACGTGTTTATCAGCCGGTGCTGGCACCAGGTTGCAGTGCCATAGCGCTGACGGGGTTTCTAAAGGAGCTGTCCCTATCTGCCTCTTCAAGACCCCCTTCTCAGAACAATAGCCTCTTACCACAGAGTTAATTTAGACTCATGAGCTACCAACTGTAGGTATCTGCTTTTTACACAAGAATTACCAAAGTGCTCCCTGTTTGTTTGGCTGTTTGTAACCCTAATGGAGCACAACGTGAGAAAGCCAATGTGTCTGATACTCCATGTGCACAGCTGTACTTGCTCCTGCAGTGCCAAAATCTACATGCACCACCACAAAAAGTACCCATGACAATGATGGCATCTCCATTAGGGGTCACAAGCTCATTAAACTAGGGAAAAAGAAACAGGCACACAGCAACATGGGCATTTCTCTCTTCTGGAGGCAGGCAGAGCCTGGCCAGCGTGGGAAGGAGGGGCCTGCCATGGTGGCTGCAGCAGTGCTGCCAGGCTGCGCCACGCCAAAAGCTGTCACTCCTCTTCACGTCCCTCAGGCAGATCCCTGGCAAGAAGCAGGATGTCGGCATCACGCCAACGCCGGAGGTTTAATCAAGATGAGGATCTCATTGTGGCAGGCCCTCACTAAACATGTAATCACACAACATCCCTGCCACAAGGGGCCTGAAGCACCATGTCTGACATGGCACTGAGCAAAGGTTTTTGGTCAGCAGATAGAGTGTCCTGGCAGCCACTGGTATGCCACAAGTTACCTTCCCATTACAGAAAATGGAAACAGCACAAGAAAAAGGACAAGATGGGGAAAACCACCTCCTTCCCAACAGTGCTTTTCCCTCCCTCATCAGCCTCATGCCAATGGCAGCGTGCACAGGGAGCGAGGCTCGGCACAGCAAAAGTCAAGAGCAAGGAGAAAATGCATCTGGTCTCACCCCAGACACTGCGTATTCAGTGGACAAGGTACACTGATGCAACTGGTCCAACATTCACAGGGGCCTGTGGAGCAGGGAAGGGATAGGAGGTGGAGGCAACACGGAGTGCCCCTGCACACTTCAAACTGCCCCTGGTCTGCTCTGCCAGGCAGGCACTGCTGGCCCCAGGGCAAGAAGAGATGAATAGAGAGTAAGACAAAGAGAAGTACATGCTTCACTGTGTGCCACATAATACAAGGTTCTCAGCCAAACTAGTGCAGATCCAAACAGGGACATTTCTATGATGTGGTGGCACATGGTGGGCAAGTCCTAGCTTGCACCTCCAAAGTGGCCCTGTCTTATCCTAAAGTACCAAACCTAAACAGCATCTTGAGGCAACATGGGCAGCTGCATCTCTGCATCCCATTTCCCAGACAATGTAGAAACAACACTTACATTCAGGGGAGTTAAAGGGAAAGATAATTAGAGCATGTATGCATTATTTCCATATAAAATTATATACTTGCTTTTTTTAAAGTTAATGTTAAAGGTGAAATGTTTGGTTAGTAAATTCATTAATTCCTTGCATGTATTCTCAGAAAGTCAAACAGAACACGGCCAGTGTTGCCCTAGATTGATTTTACAGCTTTTTATTCATACAGCTGGCTTAGACTTATGCATGCATGGAACAATCAGTCAACTGGGCAAATATCAGCATTTCCAGCTAAAGTGGAATAAAACCATTTGCTGGATGTTCCAATGCTTCTGTAGCAAATCAATAATAAATATCTAAATTGTTTTTTAGACTTCAAAGCTAAGGTGAATGAGGACATTCTAATTTGCTTCCTGTTGCTATGCTTTCAGGCTGTGCCTTCTAAATAAGACCTGACGTGTGCAGTTCACATTGCACAAAATATTTTATACTTCAAAGCTACAGAACTTATTTTCAGAGCAAGATGTCAGTCATCTCCATACAATAGGTTACATTGATTTGGCCTGCTTGTCTTAATTACAGCAATCAAAAAGCATCCACAGCATTCTGTTATGGGGCTTGACTACCTTCTTCATCTTTGCATCCAGACAACACAGCACTTATGTTTGCACTAACCACTCAGCATGCTGGGGAAGATCTATGGTACTGCATGCTCCTCCTCAGGAACCTAACCCATGCTAGACACCTTTGAGAAACTAGGACAATTCTGGGGCTTGAGGTCAAACTCACACTCATGATCATATTTCTGGGGTCCATTAATTTTGTGAGTGTAATTTGGCAAACACAAAGAATTCTGGTCCTCAGGTCAAGGCTATTGATATTTTATTCATTTTTGTGGAAAGCAGGACCGAGAAGAGAGAGTACCAGGGAGGGGTTTGATGCAGAAATGATCTGTAAAAGTGTTATGGATCTATTTATTCAACTGAGAGTCTGTTTTCTAGGTGTACTATAGGATATGTGACTTAGTTTTTGCTGCTCGGCTCAAGCTGAAAGTTTTTAAAAGCTTTGTTCCGTATAACTAGGAGGGTAAGGGATGGATATATTTTACATGAAACAGGGATGTGGCATCTTAAATACCTGAGAAAATATTTGCATTTATAAAACAGGACAAACAGGAGAGCATAAAATCAACCACAGCACTGCAAGTACATTGTCAAGGACATAAACCTTAAGAAGGCCATTTAGCTTCTGTAACCTAGGCAACACTTGGAGATTTACAATTGCAGAGAAAGGTTATATCATTTCCCTCTTAGGCAATGCGAAAAAATAACAGTTACTAATTTGTGTTTCTGAAATGTGTAATGAAAACAAGATGCTTGTGGGTCCAAGACACATTCCATAATGCCCTCGCTCTGCTGTTTTCTCCACACTGACTCCAACAGTATACGAACACCATCTCTCCTCTGGGCTCACCTGCAATAAAGCACCAGGATCCTCTCTTTAATAGTAGAAACTTCTCCACTGCCAAGAGGTTAGTAGCCCCATGAAAGCCGAACCTGATGCTTTGGAGGACCTGTGGCTTTGGCATGCTGCTTGAGCATTTGCCTCACAGATATTACCAAACAGATGCAACAGAATGGTGCACAGCTCAGCTGACATCTGCAAATTTGTTTTAAATGTAAGCACCAAGTAGGCCTCTTATGAATAGAACACAGGAATTAGTTGTACCTAAACATTGCTTCCAGATTTCTGGCGTAAGGTGACTTACCGTGACTGAAATGAGGAATCGAGCTGGGGAGCTGGATTGATGAATGGGACAAAATCCCTTGGCATAATTGATGGCTGCTGTCACCTGATCTTCATGTGATGAAACTGAGCTTGTGACTCATTACATTAAATTACATTTCCAAACTGCCCCAGCTGAGCGGAGCAAAAATGTAACTCAGGAACTAAAAGCTCTGGTTTTCAGCAGCAGGTGGACACCGTAAGGGACCAGGAGAAGAAACAACAGCCATGGAGGCATCTTAACTTCAGCCAACCCTACACTTTATTTAGCTAATAGTATATCCCTTAGAAAAGGCTTTGAATTTCTGACTTTTAAATAAAAAAAATTGGCAGAATCTATTCAGGATTTTAGAGGCAATAGGTTCTTAAATAAAGATTCTTCAGCTGTTCACTTCTATCAGGTATCCATCCATAGGTACTCAGCTGGTCTGTCATATTAGTATTAAGAGCATATCCCAAAAAATCGGAACAGAAAGAGCAACACTCCTGTAATGTCAGGCAACAACAAAACAGGGAATTTACAAATCTAGACAACAAATATATGTTTTCATTTTTCAGCTGATTATTAAGTTCGGAAGTTTGTTGTGTTTTCTCATGAGATAGAACAAATGTAAATCAATACTCAGTTTTCAAATGAGTGAAGTCAATGGGCATCCTAAATTCTGCTCAGTAACTATATTGACCTCTGTGACAATAGTTTTATACTGTCAGGACCTTTTATTGAAACTCTCCGTTACTTTCTTTGTCAATGTAGTGAAAAAAATGGAATTTACTCCCACACTTTGTGTGGGACCAGACATCAGATATTTTAAATTCTTTTTTTGTAGTGGCTTCCAAAACTCAACGGAAAACATACAGCTCAGATCTTTAATTTCTGAACTGTTAAAGCACTTTTAAGTATCTTATGAAGTTATTAATGTCTTTTTTGTTCTCTTTTAAATTACACAGTTATAATGGGACAAACTTTAAATGATAAGACAGAAATGAAAAATCTCTATTCTCAGCTGCCTCATGCATAGAAAAAAACCCAGATACCCATCTACAAAAGAAGGTCCAGACAAGATTTCCTTCCCCGCAATGTTTTTTCCACAGCTAGTTGTAAAACCAAGGAGCTTTTAAACCCCAGTTTAATTACAACCATGTCAGCCTGTCCCAGTGACTACATTTATGATGACACTAATACTACGCTCTTTCACTAAGTGCTTCCATTGTCACTTTAAAAAAATTCTTTCAAGTATGACGAGACTAGTCTTTATTATGTCTGTGTATTCAAATTACTTTGTTTTCTTAACTACTCTTCACAGATGCTTTTTTGGATTTTTTTTCCTATCGTTTAAAGGAAAGTAATACATATTAATCCATTGCATTTAAAACCACAGGTACACTTACTTCTTTTGTTCTTGCTAGAAGTATTATTAGTCAACTTGCTTACATTTAGCCCATGATTTATCTGTAAAAATAACCCCAAGAATTTAGCGGTAATGCAGGCTATATACACATACACATGTGTGAATAGATAAGACATCAACCTTCAAATCCCTCTCCCTGTAATCCCTTTGTTTTGATCCTCCATGTGGTTACTATATTAAAGTGCCACATGACGAGCTCAAGCAAGATATTCGGTGTGCACATTATCAGGAATATTCCACATTGCAAAAAATCCTGTAGTCCAAGTGAATGACATAGACTGAAGCAACACAAACAAGTTTTCTGCCACATCCTCATTTTACTATGAGGTCGGTGGAATGGAATAAATATAATTTAAGACACTCATTCATAAATATACATTTCCTAAAAACACTTTTTTGGTAAGGAAGAACCTTTCTGAAGGAAAGAAAAGCAAAATGTTAACCAAACAAAGCACTGCTTCATTCAGGAAACAGGGTCAGTCCCACAACAGCTTTTTGTGTATGGAGATAGTTGTGGCTAAGATACTATGACAAACCTTGCGCATCTTCAATGTCTTACACTGAAATATCCTGAAACCTTTCGCTAACAAAGATTTGACAAACGTTGAAGATAGGCAAACATGCATAGTTTCATTATAGACTCGTGTACAGAGAACTTAAACGGACTTCTGGCCACAAAGCCATTTGTGACATAGCTGTAAAGAAAACCCCCTCAGTATTTGGTTTATCTATCCGGTCACCAGTCCACATGTTCCCCTGAGGCCATTACAGTTCAGTCTCTAAATTATTATTTCTCATTCTGTGTTCCTAATATTATCTTGATGTTCTTGACATATGTTAATAACCCCCACAGGGCAGATAGAACTGTCCCGATGGTCTCAAACTAATGAAAGAAAGGCTCCTACCAGGCGTAGAGAAGATTCCTTGGAAACTCATTACAGTTACAGTGATTCACTCAATTTTCCATGGATTTGTATTTGCTACGACATCAGCCTTGCACATTGCGTACTAACAAATGTCACATCTGTTAAGTCCCCAGTAAATGGTAATTTTCCCTCAGTTACTGTCCAGTTTGGCATGCATTATTCTGAAGATAAGTACTGTGGGATGCAGTGCAGTAATACATCTGTTTGGTTCAAGGGATGTGTTCAGCTTCGGGGCAGCCTCCACCCTCCCTAATTTTATTAAATGCAAAATACTGACCTAAGCATGTCCTTGTATTTCAGGTACCACTGTTCCCCTTACCAACCCAATTCTTCTTAGTATCGTCTCCTCTCCTCGCATCATAGACTTTGTCCAAGTCCCAGAGAAAGCCACTGAAGTCCTCAGCTGCTCTTTCTCACTCCTTGCTCCCACATCTGCCTCTGCCATGGAGGCAGCAGAAACAGAAAACCTCCCCAGCCTGGACTGCACTGCTGCTGACAGCAGTGATTCATTCAGGACTTCTCAGCAACCATGAGCTAACAGAGTTTGAGATGCAACTTGAATTCACGATTATGAAATTGTTGAATGCTACGGCTTACGTGGTTTTTAAACCTTCGTAGCTTTGTTATCTCAAAGTACACTCCAAGTCAAAAGGCTGGGTTTATATACACAAATATATACATAAATATATATATTTAAACCATGACACAAACATTCTTTGAGGAGTATGACTGCGCAACGCCAGCCTTCAGCTAACAAAAGGCAATGGATATGAAGCTTGAGTGTGCTTGTACATAAATAAGAGGGTTTATGTTTACAGGGTAATTCTCACAGTGTAATTCTCACCACCTCACCACGTCATATCAGTGACTTTTCACAGTATCAACAGTCTCGAGGACATTGGGAAAGCAGAAATTATTATTAAAGTATAACAAGATTGTATCGGATAAACATGTGTGGATTTATTTTACCAATGGTGACATAAGCCAGACATCTAGGTTTTAGAGTAGGTCAGTACGTAGCAAATAAGCAGAGAAGTCTGAGCCGTCAGGGTGCCTTTGGACAAAGACATGACAAAACTGATGTTGTTTAACTTAAACTTCCTACTAGTACTGACGCTTTCAAATCTGGAGGCTTCTAAGTCAGGGGCCCCTGGAAGGGAGAAACAAAACAACCTCAGCAACCAGTCAGCCAGCAAAGGCTCATAACGCCACAGCCTTGATGACTGACAAAAAATGAAGACAAAGTCCAGAGGAGTAGACAAGGGGGCCCCTGGAATCACAAACAGAGACAAATATTTTCTTTCATACACTTGCTGATTTTTGATGAAACAAATGAAAGAGAATCTACCCTAGGATCCTTGTTCTGGATGCCAGTCTTCCACATTTTAGAACTTTTTGCTCTGACTTAATGTACAATAGTGCAATTTATAGAAACAGACTTAGTGTTTCATAATAATAGGAATGGGGGTTTTTGTTATGATATTAAAAAGTTGATTTAGAAGGCAGCAGCTCTGAGTTAATGACTAATTAAGTAGGATTATATTTTTAATTGATTCAAACTATAATCAGGCAGTTATAAGCAATCAAGTGAGAGTTGTTTAAAAGCTACTGGCCACAACTGTTAGCTACCTCACTTCAGTCAAATCAGCACTCCCTCAGCTTGGGGATTTAAGCAAACTCATTTTATCACAGCAAAGTGTAAATGCTCACATCTTCAACTACTCAACTGAGAAATCAGTAATTTCTGGGAGCAGAGAAGTAACTTCGTTACAGCTCCACATGGATCTGGAAAGGGCATATCTGACTCTGCCCACCGATTTGAGCTGTTCTCTCTCCAAAGGTGACTGTCAGAGTTTCTAGTTCAAATCACTACTAATATTCCCCTTAGGGCTACCAAGATAGTACGTGTTCAAAATGCTGTTCTTCTCTGAAAAATGAATTTAATTAAAATGATATTCAGGGGTCCCATATCCTTTGCTTCTCACTAATTATCATAGCACATTTGTTGTTTCCAAGCTAACAGGGTGCCTTCACTAACTGCCAGCTCCCAAATTAAACATGGGATATGAAATGCTGGGCTTTTTTCTTCTCAAGTTCTATTTCACTGCCACTCCATCTTCTGGGATTGCATAGACTCTGCTAGGAGAACATCCTGCAACCTTTCTTTGCTTAAAACTCATAGATGAGCTCTGCCAACCGTGTGTGACAGCACAGCACGCGTTCTGGTCATTGCACTAGGTCCATGGATACAATGGCAGCAAGAACATACTTTGGAGCTTAAAGTATGCAAGAAGGAATTACTATGAAATCATAATCAGAGAGCAGAAACCACAGAAAACAGAGCTGTTAAGCAGAAAAATGTAATTTGGATGCAACCACCTTCCCAAGCGAGCAGTGTATGAAGATACAGCAAAAAAAACCTTCAAAGAGCAGTGGGTTTTGTACAGCCGTTAATCATGTGGCTTTCTTGTTCCATCAGCTCTCACCACAACAGTTTCCAATTCACACTGATTTCACAAATGTCAAAATCTAATGAAAGTAGGAGAGGATTTCTAATACGGCACAGTCTTGGAAACCTGAATACATACTGGGTCTTTCACATGAAGTTTTTGCTCAATATGCTAGATTTTTGGGGAGGAGATTTGTGTTAGTTACTTCAACATATATGTGCCATATTTGTTTGCTTCAGAAATGCAAGCTCATGTGCTAAAGTTATATCTACCAAGCCTATCAGCTGGATCACAGTGAAACTCTGGAAACACTTATTCAGAAGTCAAGATGATGTAACTTAGCCCACTAGAAACAGTGGGCACACAGGTTTTTCCAAAGAGACGACCTTGATATGTACCTAGTCCAATGATCAACACAGAGAATAAAACAAAAAAAATTAAGACCCTGCAAATAATGCTGCTGTTCTCCCTCCTCAGAGACTATTAAGTAGAGGAGCAGATGCAGAGGTACACAGAGCATAAGCTGAGATCAGACTGAATCCCAATGACATCCATGCACGTGCTCCCATGCAAGGAAACTAAAGACCCTGAACAAAGCAAGAGGATGTACATCTCAAAAGATCAGAGTGTAGCCATAGTTGTAAAAGACACTATGTGAGTTTAAGGTCGACCGTTTTGTTCCTGTGCATTGCTCTTCAAAGGAAAGAAAGGTATACACTAATAAATACAACTGTAAGATAGTCCTGGAACCACCTCAGCAACTTGTTACATCATGGGAAACCCAAATAATATTCCTGCCATTCCCTCTGTGGGTTCACAGCAGGAGCTTGTCCCCAAAACAAAACTGCTACACATAGGATCCAACAAAGTAATCAGAGGGTCCAGGGACAAAGGACATAGATATAGGAGAGGACAGAATAAGGATGCTGAGAACAGGGTCACAGGAACCAGCCTTGTACTTTCACAGAGGACACGACTCTCTTCAAGAAAAGCGATGACTTTATCAGTAGCAAATTAAAATAGATTTTGCTTTCTAAATGTTTCAGTTAGTGTATCAGTCTGACATTTCCATAGCGATAATGCAGTCATAATTGCCTCAAAAACACTGTGCACTCAAATCTTAGAAAAAAAACTTACCGAAGATACTGACAGAGCACAGACCCTCAAGTACTTCAAATTATAATACTGCCTGAGGCCTGACATGTGCACCCAGTTTCTGCACAGATGTGACTATTCCTAGAAGTTAGAGGTTAATGCATTGGTACCAGGTGTGTTGAAACACTTTGACATTGTTTCATTTACTTAGTATGTCAGAAGGGGTGATGAGTAAGAACACAATTCCTTTACAGCCCAGAGGAAGAGGCACTAGTAAAGGTGATTATGCAGCTAGAAGCACGTGTGAAGCCTGACTGATGACTGCTTTTGTAACGGACTGGATACATCATTTGGTGTTACCTTGATAACATAACTTGTCCAGTAACTGCCAGGTGGTGAAGTGTGTCAGAAGTGTAATAATTTCCAAGAACATCCCACTGCAAAACAGGATCTTACCTAAAATGAGTGTACTTGTACCAAGAAAAAAACCTGTGAAGGACAGTATTGCACAAGCCAGGACTTTCTGGGTGTACATGCATAACCCTTGCTTTGAGCACATAAAATAAATCCAGCATTTCCTGAAAGCATCAGATCCACTGGGTCTTTGTGAGCCTGTCCAGAAAGTTTTGGAGTAGTAAATTAAAAAATGAGTAAAGTGACCAGTATATGAAGTTGTCAGTAAACACAGAAGCTGGTACATTTATCTCCATTTACTCACAGGTATGGCACTGAGACCAAGGTTTACAGAAAACATTGGCTTTAACTGAATCTGGTACTACACAATTACGCGGCTGTTCAGTTCAAGCTGAGACACTTGAAAAAAAGTTGTTGAAAAATCCACAACAGTTACCCTGACAAAATTCCCAGTCAGGAAACAGTACACATCTAGAGAAACCCAGAAGCAGAATGATCTTGAGCATAAGTAGGGAAGCCAGAGTGGGGCCTTGCTCAGGGCTGCAGGTAACCAGAAACACATGGAGAACTGAACTGTTGGGTTTTTAAATACTGTCACCCCTCACCCCAAAATAATCCTATGCACATTTTAATTTCTCAGTGTGCTCATCTTTTCATTCTATGCACAATTTGAAAACATCTAATTTACAGCTGGTTCATTAATTTTGAGTCTCAGATCAATTATCAAAAAGAACAATAACTTTCCATTTACTTAAACCACTTGAAAGGTATTTCATTTACGGTTAAGGTGCATTACTGTATAGAGTTTCAAAAGCATCATTTAGAGGAACATAGATAAGGGGCTATATAGGTAGTAGCTAACAGCTTATGAAGAATGGTTTGTTTTCTTCCATCAACAAAATATTTTCTAATATAGTATTTTCATGTTACAGTTCCTAGAAAACTCTCAAGAATTAGAGATGTGCATGAATTATAAGCATCGATGTTACAAGAAAGCCTGCTTGTCTTTTTTTCCATTTTAAGATGGAGTGAACGACTGCGAATGTGACACATACCACTGAATAGACATTTCTGAGAAATAACAGGCTGTCATGCCACCTCCCCGGATAGCTGTCACTCAGTATATCAAGCAGCCTGCCTCGTTCATAGCCTACCTACTGCACTGGATGGCTGGGAGGAAAAAAGAGATTTCACCTCCATCAAGAATGGCAACAGACTGCATGCCTCTCCAGGGATATTTTGATTCCATCATACAAGATTTCTCTGACCAAAAGACTTCTTAAACATTGTGGTCAGCATATATGCACCCATGTACACACACAGAGCTACTGTTTGGTACAGGTGAGAGTGCACAGTTGTTGGACCAAGCAAAATCCTTTTGAAATTTCCTGTGTGAGGTGCAGGGAAATGATCATAGAAATGGAAAGCCAAGGGGATCATCTTTAGGATGAGAACACTATCAGAGCACATCTTCCACTCAAAAGACTGGAAAAGCTTCGGGGAAGAAAAAAACAAACCACACAAACCACCCTTTTTTCTGTACAACAAGAAGCCTATAGATACAGAACAGAGACCAAGTAAGGGCTGCACAGGAAACAGTGGATCACCAGAATTCCCAGAGATATGGCTCCAGCTACAACTAAAGCGCTCAAATTATTATGTCAGTGAATTACAAAAAACAATTCAGGAACAAAGCTAAGACTAAGAGAATTTGCTCCTATATAAGCAAAGCTCTGTTATCCCCTCTTTGAGCCATTGTGCTCACAGGTAGACAAAGGAACTTGCGACTCCTCTGGAAATGGCACAGAATGGATATGCTGTTTGCCTGATCTAAATACCGTCCGATCTAATCCACGTGGTATTTCAACTGGCTTTTCTCTGCTCTCAGGACAATTGGCAGTACTTTGCCACACCCAAGACCTCTGCTTGAAGTTCACAAATCTTTCATGTTCCACCCGACAGGATGAGGGGTCAGCACATCTCAAGTGGGACGGTGCCAAGAGCCTCCTGCTGAGCCCAGGTGGCCACGCAGGCTTAGATCGCAGTATTCAGACACCTGGCAGATTTTCCTGCAATGGGAGTCTTATCTCCGAAGTACAAGATTATTGGTAGAAACTTGGGTAAATCCCTAGCCCTCTGAGCTGCAAAGAGCACTCAGAGGTCTGACTCACCGCATACTGGTGGCCCGGTGTTTGAACTAGCTCTGCTGACAACCTGCAACAACAGCTGAGAGAGGTGTGACCTTTCTTAGTTCAGAGCAACAGGCTGTTAATTTTGAAAGCCACTGGTAAATCAACGTCAGCTTCGTTAGCAACCTAATGAAATTACCAGAAGTAAGAGGGAAGATCACACTCTGAAGTAAGCAGCTTGAGTAGCTTATGAACAGAATTTACGATAACATCAATGGGTTTTTTTCCAGATATTCCCAGCCAGGAAATAGAATATTGAATTCTGCATCTCAAGCCCAGTCTATGGTCACAAACATCCACATGACACAAAACCTTCAAAAAATTACCCAAGTACACAGGCAGAACTAGGTAAGCATCTCCACTTCCCTTGCTGGGAAGCTGTTGAAGAATTTTGCTCCTCTGATGGTTAATTATTTTTTTTGCCTCTCTAATTTCTAGTCTAAATGTGTCCTCCTTCAGATCATCTGTTTATACAATAAGACCAACCTGTAACAGAAACAGTTCTAAGCGTTCCCTGATTTTTATCCTCCAGATAGGCAGTAATCAAATCCTCTCAGGCTTTGTTTTTCTAAACCAAACAGACAAATTCTTAATCTCACCACTTTAAAATGGCACTCTGTTCCTCGTATCACACCTCTTCCATTTGTCTGATTTGCAAGATAATCCAGCTCCTTCCTTCCCCTTGAGAAAGGGATATCTTAATCCTTCTTTCTGTTGATTACAACTCTAAACTTTGAGTCATCAGCGTATTTCACTAGAACAATTCTTCTTTTATTCCAAAGGTCTATTATATTAAATTGGTCCCAAGACCAACAGGATTTTCTCTAGTAAATTCCCTCCAGCCAACATTTTGGCTTTCAGCACTAATTGTTGTCATATCCCCATTAGCCAATTCCTTACTCATCTCTGATATTTTTTCCTATTAATCTGACTCACTGTATATAACATTTCACCATGTAATAAAAACATTAAGGTCAATTAAAGAACTATACATGCAAAAAATATCTTATTAAAGGAAAAGCTCAGGCAAATACTTCATTAAATCATCTTCCTGAACAAACAGAGCCATATCAGAGTGAAAGTATCTGCTAACCGGCCTGCCCTCCAATGGGGACTACTCAGTCCCCTTTTCACTTTCTCTCTGTCTTCTGGTCCTGCCAGTTTGAGCACAGAAACTGAGTGTGAGCACAGCTTTAACCTGGGCTGTGGTTATTTCCACTGCAGGAGCACTTGTGCCAAAGCTGATCTGGAAGGAAGTTGGCCGCTAAAATTGCCGATGAAGGTAGTTTTATGCCAGCATTTGGCAGTTTCCACCTAACTGACAGACCTTTTCTTCTGCTCCTGCTCTCATGAGGGCAGCCATCTCCAGTTGGGAGATGGAATGAGGAAGGAGGGACCATTAACTTCTTAATTGCTCGAGCAGCATTTGCCAAAGCATCTTCTTGAAACATGCTGAAGACAGTATTTTAAATTAATCTAAGTCAGAAGATGCAGTAAATTAAAGCCAATGCAGGGTGCAGTTCCATGTTACAAGTAATGCTACAGTGTCAAAACCAGCTGCAGTGCTGCGCTCCTGTTCAGTCCACTGCTTCTAGCACCAGCTCTTGCCTAAGCTTAGAGAGCTATTATCAGGAATTCACACAGAACAAAAATTATCATTTCATTTTTTTTCCAAAAGGTTGTTTCTTTCCATCAGCTTGCCAGAGCACCAGTGGCAGTGCTAGTAAAGCAGTTTAAAATTTTACTGGAATCAGCATACCCATCAGGCAGTTGCACTGCCCGCGAGAACAGTTTTTAAACCAATTTAAATAAAAGTCGTGCAATTTTTTTTGGTGCAAATGGAGCCTGAGAGCCCAGATCGCAGTTGGGTTCTCCTATCCCCAGCTGTCTATCTTGTCCCCTTGCCAGACGCTATTTTCCCCGTAACAAGGACAACAAAACTGGATGTGTCTGTGCTCAGATGGCCTGGCTGCGCAGCAGCATCCAAGTCTGTTGCCCCTACTTCAGGATATGTCTAAAGTCATGTCAGCAAAATGTAGCAGGGATGTCCACTGGAGAAACTGAGTTGGGGTGATTAGAGATATAGCTATCATTTTCTCAGCAGAGTGACTAGAAAGCTCTCCTGGCCCTAGAATAGTCTTAAGTCCACTTAACTTTTGCACCCACATCTAAATTGCTATAAGCTAATTTTCTTTTCTTTTTTTTTAATTTTGAAAACAGATGTGTTTGTTATGCATAGCAATAAAGAAAGTGTGAGTCTTTGGTGAGGCCAATTTCAAGTAAGTAAGTATCCTTAGGTACTTGTATAAATCTTGAAAAAAATGAGTTGCAAATCCTGGGGAATAAGCTTGCTGCAAATGTTTCACTGCTTTTATGACTGTCTTTTTGGTACTGATGCTTCTCAATGCCTCAAAGAACTGAAAAGAAAAAAAACCACAAACTGTAGAGGTTGAAATAATGGTTAATAACAGATTACTGTACTTAAGAAGAAAACTCCTGAATTCTCTAATTTTTTCTTATTGAACCTGAATCACAAGACACACCAGTCAGTTTCCTGACAGTTCAGAGATAATCAAAGTCAGAAGCACAAGAGCCTCAGTACAATGACACAACTTTTGCAGCATGTGTCCTCGTGTTGTCCAAGATGGTGCACCAGAAATATTAAAATGGTCTGGGAGGCTGAACGTGTTGAACCCTCAGAATGAAAGAATCTACATTATGAATGAAAATACTTTACATTTCCAAGTAGAACTTTAAAAGCACACAAATACTCTAGGCAGTCAGTTTGCAGCTGAAAGCTTTCCTCACACAGTGAGAAAATGAGATATGCCAACGCTTTGAATTCATACACTTCCTTTTAAAGATTTCTAGTGACCAAATTGCGAATGCTGTTAGCAACATCAGAAAGTCTTGCTATATCATTTATTCTACATGTCTGAGTGAAAGATTTGAGCCACTCAAGAAGTGCAATAATCTCCCACCGTACATTGTTTGAAGGGCTGTATTGTTTTCATGTAAAAGGGCGGAGGTGGAGGAGCTCATATTTATGTACTTAGGTGTTCATTCCTGAAACACAATCAAGAAACTCTTCTCAAAGTATTTCCCAACCTACCTCCAAATAATACTCAATACTGTAAATTCTGTTCCTATGTAATCCTGTTCATCATCTGCGATGAATCACACTCCTCTGAAATAAAGTCACCCAGATTGTCTTGCTTAACAGCTGCAAAACACTGAATTCAGGCTAGAACTGTGTACGAAAATGGAAATTAGAAACCCTTAATCACATTAAAGCTTTTGTATGAATTTAAACTCCTAGAGCAAATTGCCACATTTGGCACATGTAGCCCATGGTGGACTCAGAGCAATCCTCCAGCAGCACCTCCACAATCTTTGTATTCTCAGGGGCCCCTCTATGCCCCCATGCCACACATTCTTGGTTTTATGCTATAATAAACACTCTGGATGACTGTGACA
This sequence comes from Baryphthengus martii, assembly GCA_013396935.1. Taxonomy (NCBI): domain Eukaryota; kingdom Metazoa; phylum Chordata; class Aves; order Coraciiformes; family Momotidae; genus Baryphthengus; species Baryphthengus martii. The sequence continues at coordinate 280,652 of VWZK01022245.1, forward strand.
TAGCCATCTCACTTTTACATACACTTTGTTCTTATTTCTTTTTGTGGGTTTTTTTTTTTTTCTTTTAAGTTCAACATTGAAAGACAATAGGGGATGCAAGGTCACGTGCTATGTGAGATGGTGAGTCCAGCCAGTATGTATCAGTTAGCCTCAGGGGCACATTTCAGTTATTTTCGTCTCTAAATTAAATATAGATGTAGGTTTAGAGGCATATATACTGCAAAGCTAACAACAGATGAGCAGTGCGATGCCTGTGCAATTTAAGAAGGTCAATCTCATTACATCAATCCAAGGAGCGGACCACGGCACCTTCCACTTCATATATGCCGTACATGGCCAAATAAGAGCTAGGTCTCTCTTTCTGTGAGCTAAATCTACACCTAGAGTCTTGAGTTAAAGCAACATGGAAGGCTGTCAAAAGAAAACTTGCTACCAGGGCTACCAGGGACGGACCCTGCACACATGTGCAGCCATATCCCTACAAAACAAATCCTTTGGGAGCAACACCGGCATAAACAATTTTGTTCCCCAGCTCCCCGATCCCTCATTCCCTCCTCTGCTCAAGGCTGAGCACCATCACCTCCTATGGTGCCGACAGTACCTGCTGGCAGGAATGCACTGTGAAATGGGACATTGCAGCCCTGCCTCCTGCCCACTGAGGCCGTGAGCAGTTTGTGGGCGTAGCAGAGAGGGTGACACAGGGGTAGGGAAGAGGAGGCTGGTGCTAGAGGATGGCCTGAGTTAGGGTACTTCATCAGAAAGCTCTGTCAGCACAGTGTACAGGACTAATCTGTTGTCAAATCCCTTTGGCTATAAAGGACAGAAACTTGGAGAGAAAAACCTAATGTAAAAAGCGAAGTGTTTCCCTCTCCCACATTCCGAAACCCTGAGAAATATCAGCTTTATTTTGCTCAACGCTAACTCCATCCCAGAATGCAAAACCTAGAATTATCTCCCAAGAAGCTGAGCTGTTGGTCTCTGAAATATTCTCATTTATCTATCATTATTCTTCTTTACAAGTAATTCTTGCTATTAATTCGCTGGCTTTATTTTTGTATAAATATTAAACTTGTGTAAATATTTGTGATATAAATACTGCAATTTACCATGGTAAATGATTTCTAAGTAAAAGCTGATCTCAATCAAATTTCTTATTTTAGTGCTAGGAACAACTGAAAAAAAAAAGGTATAGAATCAGGTTTTGTTTTATAGAACATACCATCGTTTATGTTCTGGATCATCCAGCCTTGCCAAGAATGACTTCAGTTGGAAAATATCCTGGTAAGGAGACGTAACATTAGATGCCATGAAGCACAAGTCTGTAACTTCAAATTTCAGCACTTTGTCCATAACAGTAAGGGACAACAGAACACTTCAGCTGAAAGATAAACTTAAATAAAGCTAAGTAAAAATATTATTGCACAGCAGTCCAGCTAACAAGCAGTAAGAGAGAAACCAATGAAGTGAAATTAAAGCAAGCTTAACTCATTTACAGAATGTAAACAGAAGTCAAGGTTGATGAGTGGTCAAGCAAGCGTAATGAGCTTCCCATCTTGTGTAAGGCTTGATCCTCTGATTATATATACTTCAGCACTGATTTGGTTTAACAAAATACCACAGGAAAGGCTGGATTTTCTGACAGCTTACTTTTGAAGAGTGTAAAACCATTAAATCCTACGCAACGGCACAGATTTTCATCCCAGCTTTTTCATTTCAAGAAAAATCAACAGAACAACACAAAAAGAAATAAGCATCTGAACTTCTGGATAAGTCTGGATTTTCAGACCTTCAAAACTTGGTTTCTGCCAGTCAAAACCTCTAGATGTGCTTGTTTCCAAATGCCAAAAAGACAGCAAAATACCCACCCGCAGATCAGTGGGAGGAACTGAGTTGTACACAGCAAGTACTGCTTACAGCCTACTAGCACACCACCTCAGCACCTACGAGACATTAAAGCACCACCACATAAAACTGCTAAGAGACAGTGCCATCATTCCTGGATCACGCGTTCTTTGTTACACAGTGTTATCCTTCCTGATGGAATTTCTCCATCATGGCAAGTTTATCAAAACAAGGAGAATCCTTTTGTTTAATTAAGTCATGTTTTGAAACGTAATTCCAGGAGTTACCATGTAATTGGGCTTCCCGACACCGAATGAAAACATACTACCTCTTTGACCACAGACGTCATAAGGTAGGAAGCCCAGCGACACAATTTCTATTCAACTAATGGCTAAAGGTTCTTATCCAATGCTCACTGGCAATTAAGATTGATGCTGCCTATGCTAAATGCACTCCTGGAAAGTCCTTTCCTTAAGGACAAGCAACTAACTTCTTTTATTTTACTTTATTTTTTCCCTTAAAAAACCACCATGATGTTCAGAACATGAGGTCTGGAAAATAGAGTAGAAGTTATGACAGTGAGTGAACATCACAGTCAACTTGTCTAACAAACAAGTATATTTTGTTGAGAAAGGCAGGAGCAGTGGAAAGAGCCCTTACATGACTGTAGGGAGCACACAGCTGTGATCTATGAGAATACACCATGGAAGGCAATACTCAGTGGCAAGGGTCTCCACAACATCTTATTCTTCATAGTGAATTCTCAGTTGGCAGATACCTGAGTTCTTGTCAATGTTGCTAAGACTGCTGACAGATTTAGCATTGAGAAGTCATTGAGAGGACACAGGAACCAACCTGGCACTAGAAATTAGGTTTCTCCTCCCAAGTGAGTGCTTGCTGCTTTGTCAAGGAGAACCTTGTACTGCTTTTTCCCTGTACTCTTGAGTATTAACAGTCAGTGATGGCAGTTCATTTGAAGGAGTGTTGTCCTCAAAGGTGAGCCTCAACCTCTGACTGCAAAGACATGCCAGTTTGAAATTATTTGGCTAAGAAGAAATCAACAAAACTCCTGAAGCAGTTTAGGAATGAAAAATTAAGCACTTGGTAGTGCAATTGAATTTGTACCACCGCCCATTTGCGGTAGTAAAAAAGCTGAAACATAGAAAGTTAGAATGACATGCTTCCTGAAAAGAAGCATAGTCCAGGACAGCGAAATGTCATATCAGAGAGGAAAAATTTAAAAGCTGTTGGTTCAAGGGAAAAAGAAAAATTGGTCTGGTAGACATGACAAAATTACTAACTGATATGAAATTAAATACATAACATTATGAGGAATGTACAGCACCAGTGACTGTTCTATAGCAGTAAGGGCAAGCAGACAGATCTCTGTTTGCTTTTATCCACTGTTTTACACGGCTCAAACAGGGTTGATGCTCCAGAATATAAATAATTACATTGCATCCATTCCCCAAAGAGCATACCATACCACCTTCTGGTGGGAGCTTCATTCTACTCCTGCTTTAGGGCTGGCTCCTAAACAGACTCAAATAACCAGAAATTTCTCCGCTACTGTTATCAGGGTTAGAAATCCTGCCACTAGTCAATGCTAGCACATAAAGATGGATACGGAATGTTGAGCACAATATTGATATTTAAGTTCCATCTCCTACTTCGTCACTGTTGTGACACCTCACAGACAAGCAACATACTTTCAGTGCTGTTGTAGGACATGTCACCTAGTCAGCCCAGTGCATCATGCTAACTTTGGTTAAGCCATGGTGCCTCACCTGACTTTGCTTCGGTAGGCAACTCCCTCCATCGCAGAGATCATGTTGCTTTGTTGCAACAGAGATGCCTTTCCCTAGCAAAGCCCTGTGAGAAGTCCTCTGCAGGATATGGCTGTGCATACCTCGCCCTCCTCTGCTATGTGATCTCCATCACCATTAGTTGACCCTTGTTGCCTTGCAGGTGTGCTCTTGCCTGACTGTCAGTGCACAGGAATGCCTCCCATCCCACATGCCAAAATATGGATCTGAAATACAGATCAGAGAAAACTCAGACATCTGCAGAAGGAGAGACAGAGCTAGCAGTGACCATGAGGCTCAGCCATTCTTCAGCACAAAATAACGGTCATGGCAATCATGTCGCTTGCAGCACTGAGTTACTTGAACTTAGACATTTAGAGTTCTTTCCTTGTTACTAAAAAGGCTTCTAGTATCCCTTACCAATACTGGTGCTCAGAGGTGGAATGGAAACAGGGAGGGCATAAGGGACACACAAGGGAAAGGCTCCTCTCTTGGCTGTCTAAAACATGGGTCTTGATGCATCATTAACGCTTTGCATAACTGTGCTGCCAACAGAAATGCTGCTGGCAGTCCTTTGGCAGGTTGTGCAATGGGAATTGCATACCAGGCATGCACTGCCAAAAAAGCAGTCACCAGAACCATATCACTGAGTGCTCTTACCAGTCCCTTCTTCCATCTCTCCAGCTGTGTACTTGGAGGCTGTAATTCTCAATTATCTTCCCTTCCCAGATCAGTATGAGATCAGTGTACAAAATGTAATCTCTTCACAAGAGGTTGCTTACGCAGGCATGTCTACTTCATTATGGGAAAGAATACCTCAGTGTACAGGCTTCCCTAAGTCCCACTGAGAGCCACAGCTATGCCAGCTATAAATGAAGATATTTTCTTGATTTGTTTAATCTAATTTTAGTGTAACTGCTTCCTAAAGTGATGGTCACACCTTCCCATCACTCCTATCGTCATGTTCCCAGTCTTCTCATCGCAATGCTAAAAACTGTATGAGTGTGTGAAGAAAAGGAAATGAATTGCTGAAAATTCACCCAGCAGCAAAATAAGAACAAAATGTGAGTTTTCAGCTGAGTCAGTTCTCTGATCCAACAACTCTCCACACAGCCATGTTTTTACTGGGGACCAACACAGAGAAAGTACAAGGAACACCAACTGCCTTAAATCATGAAACTGCAATCTAACCAGACCTGATTTTAAAATAGTCTAACAGTGGCTGAAAATTTTAAGTGTGTCCCCAGAGATGAGGGTATCAGCCCAGTTAAGGAGATGGTGCTACACAGTAGCCTTCATCTGCAGGACCACAGGGACACTGCAGCAGTCTGTCTGATGGGCACAGTGCAAACAGGGTGCCCCAGGCTCCATTCAGAATGAAGTTAAGGGTGTCCATGTTACGTTACGTTATTTTAATAGCGTTGTAAAAAGAAAGAGCGCAAAACCCAGTTATTGTTATCTGAAAGTCATGATACAAACACCTCAGATTCAGCATACTTTGGTTTCAGGGAATGGTTGACTGACATGTTTGCATCTTTCTTTTGTGTTTTTATAATATGTACTTTCAGAAATGTTTTTCTGTGAGGTTCATCATTGCTTTATTAAATGCTTAATCCTGCAGGGCATGGCAGACAATTATTAACATTACATTTCTGGCATTAAACCTAGCCACACTATTCTACCTGATGTTAAAATTTGCTTCTGTCTAGTTTAGTCCACATTGAATAACAGGACAACAGCATAACAGAATTACAAACATCCTAAAACCTAGCCCATATCAAAAAGATGCAAAACCTTCAAGTAACAATTTGCAGAAGCACTGACTTACGAGACATGCTTGAGCCTAGCCTTGTGCCAAAGACAAGAAGATGCTACCTCCAGAAACAGTCAAATGTGACGCATTTCTTTTCTCAGCAGGAAGACTGCAGTCCTTGGGGGGACACTTAGGGGACACCCATTTCACCTCCCCAGGGCTCTCCTCACCCTGCCCACAGCCCAAGATGCCATGTCAGTCCCCTGGGGCTCCCTTCCACTCTGGCCAATGCCCAGGACATCATGTCAGCCCACCAAGGTTCACCCCACCCTTCCCAGGACCCATTTCAGCCCCCCAGGGTCATCAGCCCCTGCCCAAGTGATGTCAGAGAAAGCCAGTCTCCAGCTCCCCATGACCCAACTCAGACTTGGTTCATTCCCAGGGAGGTGCCTGGAGCTGGGGGTGCCCCAGTGCCCCTCAGCTGCCCTTCTTCTGGCTTGGGTTTGGACAGGCCCTGGTCTCAAGGCCCTGCCCTGAGCCCCCAGCCTGAGAGAGCCCCTGGCCTCTGCAGGGTCCTGGCATTCAAGATTAAGAACTAGGGCAGGAGTACAAGCCTGCCAGCAGTAGGTCAGGTTTAAACCTCCCTTGCTCCTGAGCACAATATGTCTGCTGGACATTTGCAGGTGATGCCATTTGTGAGCACAGATCTGCCCAGCAGCCTCTGGAGAGAGAAGAAACCAAAGCAAGAGCTTGGCTTAAAAAAACATTTGTTCCTTCTGATGATCCTGTAGTAAAATGAAAACAGCACCAAGCACCAACACAGCATAACATTGGGGTACTTACACAATAATCGCCTGCACCAGCGAACCACTAGTTCCCTGAACACTAACTTTGGTGCCCAAAATGAGACTCAAATAATTAGGGTTACAACAGCTCAAGTTAGGACTCTAGTGAGTTCTGATCTAGAAATCTAGATTGTAACAAAGACCTATAAAAAGATGTGAATTACTGATTTTAATTATAACAGCCTTCAGGAATGTCTCCTCGTGGTTTTCTCAGCCTCCTTTTAACGCACCGCAGTCACAAGGGTGATGTTAATCACGCTGGGAGGAGGGTGACTGACAGTAGCATTATCTCTAGGCTGGCCTCTGGATAATCTAGTGACACAAAACTGGGAGGTCTGCCTGGGATCAGAAGCAATCTCTCTCCCTCCATCGTTATCAGACCATAAAACTGAGACATGCAGCTTCTTTGCCTTTCTTATTGTCTCATACCTCTGTGCTGAACTGGAATGTCAAAAGTAAATGGTATTGTGTTAGCAAGCAAGGGTTCAGCTGCTGAGACATGGGCCACAGAAATCAAAAAGCCCCCACGTGAGGGGCCAACTCCTTCCCGCCAGGGGGAATCATTAGTAGCTAGACTGGGTTCCTGAGCACACCCTCATGAGTCTCCCAGCCCCCTCCATGCACATTCTCCAACATCCTCTGGGGTCCCACTGGCTTCTGAAACTGAGGCATTTGCTCACTGGGCTTGTAGTTGACTAATACACTGCTCTCTAACCTACTCTACACCAAAACACCCTCTCCTCCTACATTTTCTGCTGCTTGAACCTTTTTAAGGCCAAAAAGACTGTTGTTACTGTGGCTGGCTATAAGATTGGCCATGTTTTTCTGCCAGCCATCACCATATGTACCTCGCTTCTTCTGTGCTCTCACCTGCTGTATAGTGGAAGACATCAGTCAATAAAGTACTTGCTAAGGGAGTGCTGAGCCAGTTTGAAGGCTTGCTGTCAGAAAGCTAGGGGCTTCCTCCTGCCTCCCCAAGACCAGGTAGCTGCAGCTACTCCTCTCCACATTTCCTGCATGTGTGCTGGGGCTCATAGGACTCTTCAGTGAGCCATGACTCATTAGGACAGTAGAAAGACATCATGCTTTTTTGATAGTTACATTAAGTTTCTAAAATGCCAGGAAGAAGCTCATCGTAAGACATAGGGGAATTTTTGCCCCCAGTCCTGGTGTTGAGCTTGATTTCTGGTTCCACAAACTGTGACAAGCCAAGTTGGAGGGCAGGAGAGCTCCTTTCCCTATGCATGAGCTCATCTGAATCACTCCATCACTTCATTGATGCCTAGGACATTCCTGCCACTTCCCCAAAGAGGGGAAAGCCCCATGAAAGCTTTTCCTGGGCAGACCAAGTACAGCTAGAAACAGACCAATAAACAGACCTAGATTTAAAATGCTAGCCTGGGTTTGTGCCAAATCCACTTTAACCAGAAAGGCAGCTCAGGGTGAGACAGCTCATTGCATGGCCTCCTAACGCAGCATGAGGGGGACTATTCATCAACTTGCTGGCAGGGGAAAAGGAGGGACATTGAGTAAGAGCCACTGTCATGCACAACAGTCCTTCCTAAATGGCAACATTTCCACCTGGACACTCGTCACAAAACTCTCATGGTTCATAAGCATGTGCTTAGCCAAATACAGAGCCCTCCTTTGCCACAAAGAGAAAAAGATGAGTAATCCACAAATTCCACTAGGAAAGAGCCAGTTTAGCTCTTTGCTTTCCCCATGCGTTTAGCATTGGATAATCCCAGATTCTCAAGGAAACTAAGTTTGTATGTGACTGGTGCACGTCAAAGCTGAACCTCTTACTTCTCTGTGATAATTAGGTTTAGTTACAGTAGTTGAGATTCTAAGAGGAGTTCCTGTCTCTTATACTGAAACTGTTCAGTACTAAGAGTTTTCAGAACCTGAAAAGTGCAGTAAGAAGTCATTAGTTTTTAAAACACCCAAGCAGTAGCTTGGCGCTTTCCAGACCATTTTGAGTGAAAAGTGACTAAAAATAATACCTCAGGTTTAAGTAGCAGCTAGTAACTTGATACCCAAATAAAGTCTTGTTCACTTTGGGTTAAATAGCTCTGTCTTCACCTTGCAAAGCCTGCCTGAAATCAGCAATGTCAGTTGGTTTCTTTTAGTCTAATGAATTATCAGTGTCACAGATATTATTCTGGGGCATTATCCTGGAATAATTATACACAGCTCAAACACTCATGCAGAAAACTATTCAGGGGCAGCTACTTCTTAATTCATATCTCACCCTACCTTGCCTGGTGGAATAATCTTGAATGTTACACTTTTGTGCTAAGGCCTAAGACACCTTAATTTCCTCATGTCCAAAATGAGGATTTTCCAGTCAACTCTACTTCTTCCAGCTTCTTCTCTCTAAAAGGCTAGAAGAATAACCCAGGTTTAAAAATAAAAGTGTCTGTTTTGTGGGGTTTTTTTTTGTGGGTTGTTTTTGGTTTTTTTTGCCGGGGAAGAAGGGTTAGGTTTGAGAGTTGAACTGCTTCACCATAGAGAAATGCCAGGGCCTGATGGGAGAGGGAGAACAATGCAATAGGGAAGATAAAAGTAAGGAAAGAGGGAGCCTGTCCCTTCTGGCAGAGGTGAGCTCTCAGTCTGACCCATCCATAAGGTATCTTAAGAGTACCGTGAGCCAGGACTGGTTCTTACTTAAGGATTTTTGCAGTCCCACACACGCTCACATTTGAGATGCTGCTTTCCCTGAGCTTTAGTTTTATTTATTTGTGCCGTTCTTAAAAGGTGATTCACTGTCGCACCACAGCAAGCACATTTCTATGTGAATTTAACAAGCAGAATAATAGCTCTCCCTTCCTCATATGATCCTAATCTCTGGCAAGAAACTAGAAAAAAAACTATTTCCAGAAAATGACTATGATAAGTGCAAACAATTCAGTGCCATTTTCATAGTGATGTGCTTTCAGTCATCATTAAGTCTGTGTGAGAAAAACAACCACAAAACTACTGGCGCACACTGAATCCCAACTAGAGATTTTACTGCTTCTGTCATTTGTCATTATATATTAAAAAAACAACAAAAAACCCAACCAAACAAAAAAACAATCCATATAGTATGCAGAACTGCTGTATTCAGAAAAGTTAGTCAATATAATTCTTCAAGAACTGTACATGTACACATACTGATTTCTACATAATGAACTAGTTTAATTGATCTCACTACAATTACCCATATGTATTAAATTTAGGGGTAAACATTTGAAAGACTAGGACCTAAGCTAGTATGTTGTAACTCCTTTGGAAGTACTTGAGACTCAGGAACAAGTGAATAAACAAAACATTGCAAACATCTAATTTCCACAAAAACCATTAAGGAGAAAAAGAGTGGTGAAAACAAGACAACTATGTCATACAGTCTTTGGACAGTGGTATGTCTTCAGTCTAAAATGGAAGAGACCATCAGTTTTAAAGGCCTCCTTCCAGGTGATACAGACTTTCATCTTTGTGAATATGTAAGAGAAATCAGTCTAAGCCTTCTAGTCCTGCAGAGAAGATTGATAAACAGCATGACCTTCATAGTTCGCTATTGGACTTGTTCCCTTAGGAAAGATCACATCAGTGCCAATTTCTTCAATTCCAACTTTTTTTTTTTGGGTTACTGAACTCTGCTAGGAACCTCTTAACTCCACTCTTCCACACAAGGTTCTGGAACAATGAAGCACGGAAGAACATCCAGTGCTTGGGCAGTGAGAGATTATGACATCAGGCTGGTCAGTTGCCTAATGAGAAATCAATTCCTTTCCAAAAGGGTAGGACTATTCGTGTTAATCCACTACTCCCTCTTGCTCATCACTATTTAAGGAAATAAAACGATGACCTTAGAAGATGCTTCTTTTCGGTCAAAAAAGCAGTAACTATGATAGAAGATACCAATAATAAAAGATACAAAAAATTAAGTGATTTCCACTGATTTTGAAACAACATGGATATTTCCTGAGTGAATTAAAAATCAGATTGCTACACTTCTAATTTTATCACTCAAAATCTTTTCTATCAATATTTAAATCTTTACGGGAATGTTAAGAATATTATCATTTATTCAGCATCCTGGTTTTAATCAGCCATTGCTATTTTGCTTTTATGGTAGCCTTAATATATGTATTATTCATTATATTTATGTAATGTCTATTATTTTATGTATGGCTGTAAACTTCATGAGAAAATTGTCTACAAATGACTCCAGCTTAGTCAGAATGCCTCCTGGTAACCTACTGGGAATCAATGCAGCTGGAATTGGTTTGATTTCCACCATTACCTTTATTTTTGGTGAGGTCTCTGCTTTCCCAGCTGGAGGAGGCAAAATACATCAGGTTTCTCATCCTAAACGTAGAGGAGATGATGAGCAATATGTTGGGAATTAAGCTGGAAAGATGTCTCATCTTTGATCTCACACTTCTACTAAAGGGGGAGCTGTGCAGAGGTAATATGAAACGGGAGAGAAAGGACCTAATGATGGGAACTCAAAGACTACATTTTACTGTGAGAAGACAGTAACAGGAGACAAAACAAAAGGTATGTGAGGAAAGAGATGCGGTGTGTAAGGAGCTGAGGATAAGGACCAGTAGGCAGCCATTTTGAGGCAATTTGATGGGTCTATCCAATGCACTTCAGGAGGCATTTCCTTAAGTGTATGAGCAGAGAAATTAAACACTCTCCTTCCAGGAGGATTTAGAAAACAAATAAGACAGAAATACAGCTGAAATTAGAAAAAATACCCTAGTTATGTAAAAGCCAATATTATTTTAAACCGATGTGTTTTTATTTTGGTTTGTCTCATACCTTTCAAATTCACAGGCAAAATACTTATTTTTCAGTACATGATCTATATGTGGCATTTCTCTACTGTGTGTTTGACTTCAGTATTACATGTAATTTCTGGATTTAAAATTTCCAAAGTTCCTTTGGTTTTGAACTCACAATGGCCTCTGCCATCACCCCTTACCTCACAAAAGTATTTTGAAGATGTGTTCCCAAACACTAAGCCTACAGCACTTTAACCAGTATTCAACAAGAAACTATGCTGTGGCTTACGTTTTCAAGCCAATTCTCTTTCAAACAGTGTGAAAAAAAGCATTCATAGCATTTTTAGTACTCCCTGCCCTCACAGCCTTTACAATATTTTTGTTGGAGGCAAGAAGGAAACATACAGAATAATCACACTGAAAAGAGCCATGGTTTAATACTATAAAATGCTAATTCTGCTTCATCTGCCACAGCCTATAAACCCTACAGTATCCAGTCCAGTGGCAGACAACATTAAAAGTGTTGGCATTTTTATAGTGCTTTCTATCTTAAGATTGCTGGCCTAAATTAGACATCAAAAATTGTTAGTCCCTTTAGAAAAACTGGAAGGATTTTAAATGAGGTGATTTGTTGCAGACCACCCTTTCTGGAAAGCGTTCAGTAATCTATTATGTCTTTTTAAAAGGTGCTTCAGGCTGGACAAACAAAATCACCTATAGCTAATTTTTAATGCCTCCAGATCCCTGAGAGCAAATGCAATTTTTCATGGAGATTGAGTGCTGCAGTCCTATCATGCAGAAGTGGAGTATCAAGAGGGACAAGGGGGTCTAAGAGCAAGCCAGTGGGAAAGCTATAACATACCCGCAAGCGCCCCATTACAACTTATGCGTGAATATTTGCGGAATCTGCCAGGTCTAGACTTCCCTATCTGGAGGCTCCCAAGTATTTTACTTACATGGGAAGGCTGATCTGTTAAACCTGCCTCAGGCTGGGACATCCTCATTCCAGCAGCACCACGTCATGCTGTGTAGGAAACCTCCAGCCTGCAGGAGAAACACCCAGCAGGTAGCATGAAGCTTTGCCAGAGGGACTACCTGCACACAAGGTTTTCCTGCCAGGTAAAGCTACAAGTATCGAAGGTCACACAGCTCCCAGATGTGACCCAGCTGCCTTGGCAGAGGTCTGGAGCACAGAGCTGACCTCAGCATTGCTTTGTAACCACAGAGCTAGCCTCTCTGTCAACAGGATGAGTCAACTCATTTAATTCTTCTTGATAGATGGACTTTCATGCAACTTCACCTGTTTTTCTTTCACCCAGAAAGAAAACTGTAAATATTTAGGTTTTTAAAAAATAGAGGGCCAACTTCCTGAATGTCATCCGTGTGCAGCTCTTTTGCTGCTACAAGGAAACGGAGAGTAAAGCTATTTGAGTGCCATCTGGACAAATAACTTCCATCTACATAAACATGTCTCAGCAAGTGCAAATCCCATAGGCAGAATATTTGCCACCAACATTCAGATTCACATGACCCTTCTCACAAACACTGCAAGGTCTTTAGATTAGGTGTTTCTGCTTGCTCCTGGAAGTCTTTTGGTGCATATTCCCTCATTGCTAGCGAAGGAGGAGAGTATCTACACATCTGACTTTGATCCTACCAGCTCCATGAGACCTCAGTTACAGAACTGCTGCCGAGTATGTGACATACTGCTGATTTGTACATTTGACAGCCCTTTAACACACCCCTCCACTTTTCCGAACAGTGATATATTTTAAAAGCTGTATTCAAGTTCATTCTTAACTTAGCACATGCTGCTTCATGCTGAGCTGGGACATGACAGTGCATGAAGGAACAAGGCACCTCAGACCTGCTGGAAAGACCTGGCACATTCTCAGGCTGACCCCTGGCTCCAGGTAGTGAAATATGATGTGCCAGTCAGTACTACGGTCTGTCACACTTCTTCCCCTAAAACCAGCAGTAATACCACGAGGCCGTGCGGAAGGAGGATGGTTAAGTGCAGCCACACTTTCCAGTCCATCACTGGAAAGCATGAGCAAGGGGAGTCAGCACAAGGGAGGCTCAGGATGCCTTTCCATTCCCACTGCTCCCCTGCAACCTCCTTCCTCTCTCCTACTCCCTCTCCCACCCAGTCTCTTCTGCACAGTCGTACCTATCCTGCAAACAGTCTTGTCGTTGCCTGACTTTCCTTCCTGCCCTTTGAGTAGCTCCTCTCCCTCAAAATGGAGTCAGGCTGATTCTTGCTGTGAGTAGCAGGAAAGAAAGGCAATCTCTGAACAGTGGTTCGTCTTCTTCTCCAGCATCACTCCATCGTATGCCTCCTGTGTTAGGCAAGAGGTGGGGGAACGCAAGGTAATCTGTAGGTGTGCTAAACAGCTACAACGGTAATTGCATTACTAAAATCCTGTAATGTAAGACTGCCTAGAGAGAAGAAGGAGAACAGCTAAGCTGCCTACTCAATGCTTCTTTGTATAAACAAGGCCATGGAAATGTACGCAGTGTACCATGGAGACTGGCTTGTGAGAGCCTCCTTACAATCTCCGACGCTCTCTACAGCTACATTTGCTCTGTTGTTCACTTGACTCTTATTTCTTCGTTCAGTGTTAGCTAATCACCCTAAACCAGTAGTTCAGTCACAATAATGTGCTACCTTTCTGCCAAAGACGTTAATTTTCTACATCAGTATTTTTCAAGAATTGAAGTCCAAAGTCAAGAATCAAGGTGAAGCTGTAATGAAAAATCTTAAGCACAACTAAAGGAACACTTTATTAATGCTTAAATGAAAGAAAAACATTTTTAAAAAAAGAGAAAACTCAACAGAATCATTATGCGTTGATTTTGTACCATTTTTACCAGTGCCAGGTAGCCCTACATATCTGAACTGATAGCAGCCAGACTCAACGCTTTCTTTAGATAAAAGCCCTTCCTTCTGCAGGCCTCTCAAAGCATGTTCACTATGCAATCATTTTGAAAGAGCACTATTCTAAGACAGAGTTCAGAGCTTCAATAACCACCTACCTGGGGACTCTCAAGGTCTGTCTCTAACTTCACCACACATTTGACTGTCTTGGCTCTCTATAATAGAGTTGCCGTTCTTGGCCAAGACAGCGAGAAGCAGAGTCTTGCTCCTAGAGGTGCTGCTACAGAGCATGCTATCATGATGCTTCAGCATCTTAAGTTGAAGCCACATATCTGGGAACCCCTCCACCCTGCTTAAAGCATATGTTTGGAGTGCGTGCTGTTTGTGCCTGCTGGTTTTTTTGCATAGCTATCCATGCTGTTGTCTGAAAACAAAAAGTCAAGTAAAACAGTGGACTGGAAGTAAAAAAAGTAAAATAGGCTTGGACTATAGCTACATAATCTGCTGTTCAGGGTCTGGAAGGCATCTTTGAGTCAAGAGTCCTGGATGTTGGCAGCTACGGTCAGGCCACAGTCACAGGTGTTTGAGCAGACAAGTCTCTTCGTAAGCCTGTTGCCCTTACTCCCATCAGTTTCATTCCAAACAGTCTCAGAGCCTCACTGCTTTGATGGTTGGAAACCATCTTCTAATTTCTGTTCTAGCGATATTCAGTGCTACACTATAGCCCTTTAAATCTTCAGCTTGAATAGTAGTGCTATTCCATTTCATCTGTAGTATTTGCTCTCTTCTAAGAAAGGATAATCCTACCGCCTTCTCAATGTCCTCCTTTTGTGAGGCTAAGCAATCTGAAATCTTTTGATCTTCCTCCTCCCTGATTTTAGCAGCACTTACTTGGATCCAGTCTAGCCCTAGGTCATCATACTTGAATATTGATGACCAAAATTGCACATGAAGTCAGTCATGTTTTGTACAATGAAGTAACTATTTTTCAAATAAAACTATATATAAACATACAAATTAATAGTTTTCCAAAGATTATAAGGTATCACCAAAATTAAGTCTCATCATAATGCTGCAACATAGATATTATCAATAAGCAAAGGTATGCTAGGGTTAGTGTTGCAGGTCACTGACGGAACTCGGGTTTATTCTTTCATTTACTGAAGCCCTTTCCTCCCTTTAACTCAATGATGGGGTAAAAAATTCAAACTCAGGTATTGTTGGAAGTGCATTTGATGCTGCAGTATACAAGTATTGGATTTCTAGGTGAATACCGTCTCCGTAAATCAAATTCAAACTACCACTATTATTGGTCATTAATGTATAAGAATCAGGGTTTTGGGCAACTTTTTTCTCCAAAAATTTCACAGTTATTGTTCACTCCATAAACAAGTAATTATCTTCTCTGTGCCATTCTGTTATGCTCCTGTTCCATCATTTCAAGTTTCCCTCCGAGGAGCCATACTCATTCCATGATAAACACAAAGGTTACAATTACCTACATAAACAATTATTTCCTATTCTTCTTTCACTTTCCTGAAAAGGAAAATGTTGCTTTCATAATACTTCATGCCCAACCATTTAGAGGAAAGTATAACCAGGTAAATTACACATCATTAAAAGAAACAGCTCAATGACATTTGGATAGGTCTTAGCTCACACTCCCCAAAATCCAAATAGTAAAGATGATTGTGGTAATGTTTATTTGTAGAATAACTTTACTTTTGCTTCTAATGCATGAGACCAACCTACATATCCCCAGGTGTTTTCAAGTTAGTGACATATTGATGCCTAACTTGCTCATAAGGGTGGAGATAGGAAACAATAGCCCTGATAAAACACAAACATGTTGAGAAGGGGAATACTGCGGACTAGTATTTGTGCACTAGCTGTGAAATTTAAAAGCAGTTTCCATTTTTAACTTATTTTCCAGTTTTCCAAATTCACCTGCAGCAAATCAACTCATTGTCCAATGCATCCCTCAGAAATCTTCATAACTCTTTTTATGCCAAAACTGTTTTGGAGCAGCTGTGGTATTGAGAAGGCTACACGAATGCACCAATACTGGAAAATGTAAAACCAGCTTTAGACAGACTACGGCATTAAAAAATAAAACTTTGCTACGCTATGAATAGGCCTCTCTGAGGCCTGGTGTGTGAGCAAAGGTTGGCTCACCTCAGACAGTTCCTCTCTCACACCACTACATGTTTAACAAGACCATACAAGCAGTAGGCAAGTACGAAGCTATCCTCATCCTGGCTTTCCTCCTCAGTTCCAGCAATGCAAGGTTTAAGGACTGTCACAAGCTATATTCAAAGCATTTTGTTTTTTATCTCATCCAATTTTAACTCTTTTATACTCTCGCAACTCCTAATATCCTGCAGGAATTGAATCATGTACTTTTGAGAAAATGTCTTTCTTTCATTTGTTACAAAATCTGCTGCCCAATATCCCTGCACATCCCATTCAGCATGAGAATCTACATCTACAGTATATAAAAAAAGACATTCTCCCAAAATGGAAGAAATACACAGAAATTACTGCGACCCAACATAACGAGATGCACTCAAAAATGTCCACTAATATATATGCATACATATAGCATTTGCTGGGGACGTCACTACTGCTGTGAAATGGTTCATGAGGAAAGAACGGAGGTACCAAACTAAGATTTAGTCAGAACATGTCCCACATGGCCCTTCTTAACTCAGACCAGCAGGACTGCACAGTGATGGAGAACTGTGAAGACCAGCAGTGACAGCAACACCGGAGGGTGACAAAGACAGTATTCTTACAAGTTTTCAGGGGCTCACACCAATTCTCTGTGGCAGAAATCTAACTTGGGAGTGTCCCTCAGCATGAGAAGTATGTGAGTCCCAGCTGGAAGGCATCTATCCCAGCAGCCAGGAGCTATCCAAGTAGTGTTGCTAAGTTCATTATCACCACTGTTGTCAGGCTCATTCAGCTGGCTGCAAGGCAGTAACTGCTGTGTCTTGCTAAGAAGCTGGGCAGAAGGTTAAAATCCTTCTCTTAACCAGAGGCCTAACTTATACTCAGCCTTCCTGGTTTATGGAGCCTCCTGATGAAAACTTGGCCAACAGAAAGAAGAGATGTGACTGAGCACAGAGAAGCTGTACAATTGTGTTTTTGGAAGCTGGTCAGTTAGATGACACTGCCATGCTTCCCAACTTTCTGTTTCTCATAGGGGAACTGTCTGCTGCAGTTTGCTCAACATCTAATGAGCAAAATTCTGGATAAAATGCCAGAGCAGGAACTGAAGAGACTTCAGGAAACTTTTGGCAGTTGTAGAGGTCAGTTCTGGGAGAAAAAGTGTAATTTGCCAAAGGAATAGGTGATGCTACATTAGCATCACCACTTCAATTGCAAGGGCAGTTGCGGTTAGGAAACACTTTGCTAGAAAAGAAATATACTTTCACATGGGGAAAGAATGGAGGAAAATAGCAAAGAAGTTATCTATAAAGAATGGAGAAAGCTTGTCTATTATCGTTTGCAGATTGACTAGAACTATATAAAGTTTTTTGGACATGTAGTTAAAAATGCACTTGTTGGTTTCAGAAAACACAAGCATTTGTTCCACAAAAAGTGGAAATTTTTTTAACGTAGGAAGAAGAGAAGCAAGTCATGGCAAGGAAGACTTTCTCTCCTGTGGGACTGAGTATGGTGGAAACAATCTGCAAGTTGGCTCACTGAAATAGATATTCCAGTGTGGAGTCTTGACTCTGTTTTTCAGGGCACTGGAGTGTAGTGCTTGATCTTATAATAAGAGGTGCAACCCAGCAGCTGTGCTCCTATGTAGGTTTTAATCCTATCACTGTACAAAGCCACGTGTTATCATTTGCTCCACTGAGACTGCTCCAAGAACCTAATTCGCCAGAAGTCTGATTTTGTATCTCTCAGCTGGGATGAACCAAATATTTCCTGGAACTCTTTGGAGCTATTCAGGGAGTGCTGAGAGAGTTATTTGATCATTTACTACTCTTGTCAAACAGAATACGTGCTTTACCTTAACTCCCAACAGACTAAAGTGCATTGCCAAAATGACAGATTTCTGTATGGTCACTACATATGATAGTGCCTTGAGTATATATGGATTTTTAACTTCTTGCAGCCCTTTGTGAATCATGACCTCTGAAGTTTCGTGAAAGAGGAAAGCATGGAAAAGATACTGTAGGAAAAAGACAAAATATTTCCATGTCTGGCATAGATGCAACTTGGGAAAAGCTGGCAGTAGAGGGCTAAAAGCCACACTTAGAGAGGTACTTTCTTCTACTCAACAAAGTGCTAGGCCATCTGCAGCCAGGGAAAAGGGCTGAAATACACTTGCTGAATTACACTGCAGATAAAGATCACACTACTGGAGAAACTCACAAAATATTGCTTTCAAAAGGACTGTCCACTCAGGGAGCTCCTGTAGCATAACTCACAGATAATGTTCCTCTCTGGATTGTTTAGCAAGTGATTGCCATGCTCTCTACAGGGCTCTTCACATTTCTTTTTTGATGTATGGTAGCACTTTCTCCAAAAAATGGATTCCAGTTCTTCAAGGGGAAAGCAGGTATTGGACAAATTGCCCAAAGTCTTGCTCTGGGTGCATCCACCCCCAAGACTTCATTTTAACATCTGAACAGTTATGACCCTTGGCAGTGTCCAGCAGCCACGTGTCTTATGGGAAATGCAAACAGGGCCATCAGCTCCAGTCCTGACTTCACACCACTGGGCTCGAGACTGCACCTCTTACTGTTGCAAGGAGAAGGGCCATCTTGGCTGCCACAAGCACTAGAAAGGAGTTAAGCAAGAGTTAAGCAACTCACGAGCATGCAGTTACCAAGCACCTAGATGGATTTCACGCAGGATGCCAGTTTGAGGGCTACCAACAATGCAGCTGCAAATAATTTGTCTATGTAAGCCTTAAAGAAAACTACCCCTCCCTAGAGCAGAAAGGGTGATGCTCTGAGAAGATTACTTACTGAAATCTAAAGTGCAAAATAAATAGGAATTGACAAACGCTTCCAGCACTGCAAACACTGTAATGTACACTAGAGGTAAGGAGATAGATCTTACCTGCAAAGCCTCCTTCTAACTGGACTTGTGCTTCTACAGGTAAAGAGGGAAGCAGAACATACATAAACCAACCCTGCCTGCTTTTCCCCCAACTCACCCTCCCACAAAGCACACACTCCATTCACGGCTGGTGCATACGGTGGAAAGCCAGCATCAGCTGCAGAGCCAGCACTCAGAATCTGCTGCTGTTAAGGGATAAATTCCAAATACTATTCACTAAAAAAAGGAAAAAGAAAAAAGTTCGTGTGGTTGAGAAAGTACTTCAGCCCAGAGAAAGTTGAGAATTGCTGAAGAGAATGTTTTCTTTTGACAGGGTGAAAAACAAGGAACTGAAGTGCCCCATATGAAGAGCCACTTGCAGCCAAACATGCAGAACAACACTCCCTCCTGTGGTCTGTGAAAAAATTTTTTCCTTCCTGAGCTGAACTGGAATCACTATCAAATAGTAAAGCTAAGCAAAAATAATTTTTAGGTAAGTGGATACATCAAACGATGGGCATGAGAAAACAATGACAGGCAAATCCAAACTCTTGCAGAAGGACTAGCCCATCAAAAATGGTCACTATAACAGAAACCAGCACTGTAGAAGCCCTCTTTTTTTCTCTCCAGAGACTCCCAATGTTTTTCCTTCTGAAAAATTATCTTTATCTATTTGCATTGTTATGGGAAAACTCTGAGGCGGTCAAACAGAAACATCAATTTATATCTGTAAATGGGAGATGAAAAATTATAGTCTGGAAGAGCACAACTTTCTTCACATTCTTTTCTTTCCCAAAAACTAGCAAGTTTTTCTGTAGTTGGGTATCAGAAATAGGCACTGCTGCCAAGCTTTATCCCTGCATCAATCCTCAAGTGTTCTGTCTAGTTCATTTTTCTTTATGTAAGCAAATAAGGGAAATCTTATTTCCCTTAAGGGAATCTTAAGGAAAACTTAATTTGCAGCTAAATACATCTCACACTCAAATCTTTAGAGCCTGTATGTTATATATTTCCTTAAATTCTGGTAAAAGTTGTTAAGCTTTTCTTCAGATTAATGGGAAAAGAAAGGGAGAAGGAAAAAGTGAGTCATCAAATGCGTCCTCATGTTCCGTATCAGTGAATCACTGAACACTCATTGCATCACAGATGTCCCGTGCAGCACCCACAGTAACTACTATAGTTAAAGACACATAAACTTGTGTATATTTGTACATAAACAAACAAGAATGACGTTTCTTTTTTTTACATTACTGCATATACACAGTTCTCTAATCAGGGTCCAGTAACGTTAATATCTGTATCATCAGCTTTCTTGAAAACTCCAGCTTCCATATCGATGAAACAAAACATTCTCAAACAGCTGATTCCTACATTAGCAGCAAACACTCTGTAAAAGACATGCTTCTTGACGCACGAACATCGGCTTTTTGGTCGGTTGACATTGATACATCTCTATCAGTACACGCTCTAATCATGTCTTGCTGTTTCATTCAGAGTCACAGCAAAATGCCATGTACAAGCCCACAGGAAACAAGGAAAAAAATCACCCAGCAGTGTTCTTTAATGAATCACTTTTGAAAAATTAGTCATTATTCTACCATAAAGAACAGTTAGCGACAACGTTTAGGGGAAAGCAGTGGGTTTTTCTAACTCCCAATCATCACTTCTCTCCCTATTCTAATATGTAAAAAGAATAATAAAAAATAATTCCTGTAACAAATTGTAGCTTTTTGTTTAAAAAAAGCCCTTTACATACAGCTGCTAATTTTAGGGAAGCAGTTTTAAAAGTAAAGCTGGTGACTATAGCATGACTGAGACCATAGACAATATGAAAAAAAAAGCAACAGAATCAAAGACTCTCAAAAAAACCTGAGAAACTTTTTGAGTAGAGGACCCAAAAGCTCATCAGGTCTTGGGTTTGGTCAGGAACTGATCTGCCAGCTGAAGCAGCAGGCACAAGGCAAGAGATGCCACACTGAAGTCCATGCCCCTGTTCCAGTATTTAAAGGGTGGCTACAAAGAAGATGGAGACTCCCTTTTTACAAAAAGTCACATGGAAAAGAAGAGTGCTAATGGCTACAAGTCATTCCTGGGGAGGTTCCTACTGGACACGAGGTAAATTTTTCAGAAGCAGAACAACGTCATTGGAATAATCTCCCCAGGGAAGTGGTGGATTCCCCAACATTGAACACTTTTGAGATTCAGCTGGACAGAGTGCTGGGACATCTTATCTAGACTGTGATTTTGCCAAGAAAGGTTGGACCAGATGATCCTTGAGGTCCCTTCTAACCTGGGATTCTACGATTCTCCTGGCCATGCCCATACCTGGCTTTCAGTGGCAGGGCAGACTCTCCCTGTCCTAGCCCTGAGCTCCTGCATTGCCAGCGCCAGGTAGGACCACAGATTTGCAGTAGGGCTGAAGACATAAACTGGGACATGAGAAAACAGTGATGAAAAACTCCAAACTGCTGCAGAGAGACTGACAAAATGCTCATGTGCTATGAGGTGATATTTCATGAGCCTGCAACTACAGCTCCAAACAAGCTGAGTATACAAAACTACTGATTTGAGTGGCCCCTCAGCATCAGCTGGCTGGGCTAAGAAAGGCTGCAGTTTTCCTGAGAGTATTCATTTTTCCAAAATCTGGGCAACATTGATCCAAGCCAGCATATGACTAAGTGCGGCTGTGAGCCATGATGGATGCTGTCTCCCTCACAACACAACAGAAACAGTAAGATAGCCAAGAAACATTAAGTGAATGTAACCTGATCTCTTTTCACCTGCCAAGCAACCAATTATTTGAAAAATCAACTTGTTTCACAGAAACTCATGAACAGATCTGAACAAATTCTCACCATGAGACCAGACAGCAAACACAAGCAGCACTTCAGGATGGGACGATGGGATGGGATGTTGGGTTCAACAAGGGCTCACAGCTAGAGCGAATTTGGTAGCAAACCAGACAAGCACCATGGAACCAAAATCCTGCCATTTCAGATGGAGGTAACAGCAAAGAATGAACTAAAGTTATTGAACCTACTACCTTCAAAACACTCATGCTCTTCTCTGGTGCCTTCACTGTCTTCAGTGACCAGTATGCAGCAAGCCCCCCTGCCACTGCAGGCACATCAGCAGCCTTCATAATACCGAGTACTACTTGGTAAGTTAGCAGGCAACTCACAGAACGCCTTACACCTGAGGCGCAGCTTGCCAAACTTATTCCTTTGTTAACATTGTTAAACCTGGGTTTCCCAAGAACTTCAGGATTGACAGCATATTACATGGCTATGGCTAAAGAAACCATCTAACTGCAAGTTTTTAAATATATTTTATCAGTCATTTCAGAACAAATTCACCTCAATGAGATCTCAAGATCTCAAAAACTGGTATGAATCACAAGGGCAAAAAATACTCTCTCATGTTTTGCTACTTTTCCACCAGAAGACATGTTTAAGTACGTAGGAATTGTTGTAAAATTGAATTACAACTTCAACACATTTCATTTTCCCTTTTCTATATAAGAAATCACTAAGTATATAAAAGAATTTCAACATGACAAAACATTTTGATCACTCACCCTATTTTTTCAACAATTTTCTTTCTAGCAGACTGAAAGATCTTAATTTTTTTTAAAGGAAGAGCAAAGTTTTGAAATAATGGAATCTCATACGCTATATGAACTCAATTTTCAGCACTATTTTTGTGTCGTTTTAAATTACAAATATTTAACAAGAAAACAAAGTTAATAGTGAAAAAATAATTTAAATTTCAGATATCTTTATAAAACGCTAGAAATAAGAAAACAGTGAGACAATTACTGAATACAGACAAGAGCTAAAAATGTCAATTTCTCCTCAAAAGGAGCTACACCTTTATCAGTAAGAAATTTTTAGGTTTGTTTTTTTGGGGTTTTTTTGGTCCCTGTTGGAAGTTGACCATATTCCTTTTCTCCACTGGGTGGCATTACTACCTAGAGATGTAGTATTTGATGACTACATGAAGTTTTTACAATGAAGTAAATACCTCTCATGCCTTACAGATTTAAATCTATAGAATAAAAACAGTTTCCTGAGACAGTCATCTAAGCTAGTCTGCTGATATGCAAAACTGTCCATTCTTAGCCAGATAATAGTCTTGTCTGATAGTTCCAGAATGAAGATTTCTGTAAAATAACTAGATCTTTCAGCCTGATTTAGTTCATATTACCGGTTTTGGCAATGTTGAGTCACATACGTCTCTCTGCAAATAAATTCAAAAGCAAGGATGAATACAGTAAACACACATGGTCACTATCTGTGAAACAGAAAGAAATATAGAATAAAATTAGACATAAAAGCTTCAAACAGCATTTGAGTTTAAGCAGAGCACCTAAGCAGTCCCAATGAAGTGGGGCACACGCTTTCTATCTCAATGAAGTGTGCTGGAGGTGTCAGGAGAAAAGAGTGAATGTTATGCTGTGTTCCACATGAATGACATCTGGGCTCTGCAGAGCACCCTAAAAATCCCACCATCAGATTGCCTCGTCTTTCCCATCTATGTACCATGACCTGCTCGTTTCCTTCCAGTAAAACTAAAGCTCAGGGAATGAGGAAAGAAGCTACAAACCCAAGTTACATGTCAGCTGGCAAGAAGGATGTAAATTTGCACACACAGGTGCTTGGTTGAGAAATACTTTGAGTCATGGCTTAGACAACTCAGCACTACTAGGAAATACGTGAGGAATAGGAACAACCCTCAACAATCCTTTCCTCCTTTTACAATGTTAAAAAGTAGGAGGTCAGAAATCAAAATATGAATTCAGTTGTTATGCAAGAATCCACATAAATATTAACAGGTAGAGGGTTAGACTACAGAATAGCAAACTAACAAGTTTTTCTGATGTTAAGAGTTTCACTTTAATCTGGTTTGATTATAGGTCTTAGACCATGATCTTTGAGTTCTGATCTCAACACACCTTCTCCACGTCTTTGCCCCAGAAACACTGTTTGAGATAATGGAATCTCTTAGTCCGTGTTTATGTGCATATACCAGACTCCGTGCACATCAAGCTTTCATCCTTGTCAGACTTGCATACACTTATGATAGGACAGCAAACCTTGCACTTTTGGCCTACCACAGCTACCTTATTGCAAAGTTCTGTTCTCATGTTACCATCATCTTTTGTCACAGGTATTATCCTAGGCTTGAATATCTTCAAGGCACAGAAGAATGACTGTCCTGACTGAATCTTCAAGGAGAAAAAAACCACAACATAACCAAATCTCCAAACTTCCTATTTCTATGCCAACTGCCCCCCAAATAAAATAACCCATGGGGTATAAACTGTCTCTCGTCTTCAGGAGTGCTCTCTTCAGGTAAGGAGAACAACAACCTCCATCCATCCTTCCTAAAGCTGGGGCCTCTTGCATTGCACAGCACTTGCTTCTTGTGCTTTTATTCCAGCAAAATCCATTCAAACGAATTTTAGTCCACCCTAAGAGGCCTGAGTGTGCTCAAGCTGACTACCACACAACAATGGGCAACCACACATTCCTGTCCAGCCCCCCCTGCTCTGCATGCACAATGTGCAGGGCTGCCCACGCTTATCCCCATGCATGTGCAAAGGGAAGGTCAAGATACAATGCACAGTGAGTTTCTACACCACTGAATTAATGTAAACATTTTCAAAAAGAAATTCCTCTCTGTAGAAGTAGTTTATGGCATGAAGCTCTCTACCCATTACCTCCTTTATTCTGGTATTCTCACTATGAACACGTATATTATGGGTAAGAACTTGGTTAAAGAGATAAATTAGTCTTTCCCCAAGAGATTTGTATTTAAAACCTCCCCACAGAAACCAGAGTGGAATTCTTCCTTCTTTTGTTTCCTTTCAGAAGCCACATTTAACCTGATTTTATCGCTTCCACAGACTTCATGAGTTTTGTTTCTATTAATCTGTGGACTAGCTTCTATAAATTGTGGTCTTTGTCCTCTAACAGGAGGCTGGAATAGGAGGAATGAATTTTTTTCAGTAATCATTGTTCCTTTCAATGACAGCAAGTTACAGATTTTTATTACGCCACCAAGGAAAGAGTTATTTTTATTAATTAATTTGTATTCAAAAATGACTGTAAGAATGCAAGAATTATTCTATTATTGCCAAATCCAGTTTATCCACTATTTCCAATAGTTCACACACTCTCTCCTACCTAAAGTTACGATCTTCTCAGTTCTGTTAATTTAACTCTTCCCCCAGTCCTACTCTAAGCCAGCTTTGTTAAGTGATCCAAATGATGAAAAAAACAGCAGGGAGGAGGGGAGGAAAAAAAGAAGGATAACCTAATATCATCTGTTCTCCACACATACACTTTTTTCAGGCCATTTCAAAAAATGCACATTTTATAGACTGGGAAGAAAAGAACAGGTGGGATAGTGAAAACGGCAAACATGTAAGCCAAATCTGTCACCAACAGAAGAATCTCTTTTATTCAAATGGGGTTTGGATCAGGCCTTTTGAAGGTGCTTTCGATAAGTTCATGTCCATTCACATACTGAGCACTGTTTTGACCAACATATACATCTTCCAGTTCTTTACACAGCAACCACACCAAAGAAGCAATATCAACTAAAGAACTCGTCTGTAGATGGACAGTAAATGCCGAGAAGATTTCTCCTCCTCCTTTCTCACTCCCAACAGTTTGTGTCTGAGCCCTGCTGCAGTGCTGCGCTGCCAGGAGCTGGAGCCGGTAACGTCTGGCTTGTACCATGGGTGCCAGAACTGCGTTTCTGGTCACACTGATGAGAACGATGCTACCCACCATGCTTGCAAAGATGTTGCTCATTATTTTTACGAGTATACAGAATGAGCAATTTTCAGCTCCATGTGCCACATCATGTACAAATTAGCAAGCAGGAAAAATGTTTTGCTCCAACAGCCAGACTGACTAACTCATGTGCAATTGCAGCTGCGCTGCTTTGTTCAAGCAATATACTAATTGTCATCTCCAAGTAAAACCAGGTTTAACATGTGCTCAGGCCAGGAGTTTTGAGTTGCCTCTTTCCTCATAAGGGATTTGCAAAATGGATCCTACAGATCTGTCAGGTCTCTGGATACATGAACTATGTACACACCAGAGAATTTGCAGTGCCATTAATCATTATATTTTCTATGTAAAGTAGACTAGCAACAGAGGATCTCATTGGAGTACTGTGATTCTTTCTCTTGCCAGTTTATGGCAAATTCTGTCAAGCATTTTGGGGTGATTTAAAAAACTACAGGGGGTGTATTCCACTTTGTAGTAGAATTAATCACAACAAACTCTCTAGCCATTGCCCATCTACATGTCCTTCCTCCTTCTGGAACTACACATTGTCACCTTCTCTACTTGTTTCTTATCTACTTGTTTATAAACCCCTGTGCTCACTTGAAGACAAGCTTAAGAGTTACTGAAGGCATAGTTGGAAAATCCTGACTGCCAGGAATAGCTACAGCTGAGCTACTCCAGGACATGGCTAGCCAGCAAAGCTGTGAAAGTGCTCTCCATGGAAGCGAAGTACATATCAGACAACCTATTTCAGCGCTTCACTCGTCTTATCATTGGAGAAATACTGATGTTTACATGTCTCCCTTTCACTCAATTTTTGGGGGTCTTATTTGCTGTGGACACAAAGAATTATAACCACAGGCAAAGAGGCAATATATGTAAGCAATCTGGAGTGTCTCTCCCACATCTTCTTTTCTGCATATTAAACAATCCCAGTTGTTTCAGACTTTTTTTATATATAGCAGTCTGTAAACTTCTGGTAGATCAGAATTACCTCCAGATGGCCCACATTGTTCTTATGAGGGATGTCCAAAAACACACATGATGCTTTTTTGCTAAAGTCTGAGCAGGGCTAAGTAGAGTAGACAGGTGACTGCAAGTCTAGTACGCAGCAGTCATGTTTAGAGATACTGGTACAGTGCTTGCTCCTCTTATAGCACATCACCCTCAACCACAGATTAAATGCAAAGCAACAATAACCAGTGCATCATCCGCTGCAGACCTGTTGCCTAACAAACAACTCATTCCCTGTCATGGGGATGTGCCCTTGATTGCTGATGAATAAATAAAAGCACTTGACTTGTATCTTATTTCAGATCTAGCTGACCAAAACAAACTGATTTTAATCCTGTACTTCAATGTTTGTAGAGCAACTCCCCTCTCAGTCTGGCATTGGCTGCATAGTTAATAAACTTAGTTTCTACTCCACTTTCCAAATCATTAACAAAAAATGCTGGTCATTTTGGACCATGACAGATGTCTGTCTTAGTATATAGGACTGACCTCTTGCTCAGTATATAATTCCCATTAATGCCTGCATAGACAGACAAGCACTTTGCTGTGGTTATAGAGATACAGCACACCAATCTCCCACATTTCCTAGGATTTTTCAAGGCAATATTGAGATAAAGATCAGATCTACTACATTTCCCATTCTTACAAATGAGCTTTTTTTCCCCAAAGGAAAGTGTTAGGTTATTTTTAATTTCCTTCCATGTTTTTAATTAGTCTTTCCTTCAATACATGTTCGAAGCCCTCAGGTCATACAGAAACTCAATTAATGAATCCATATTGACAAGAACATTTTTTTTTTTAACCTGTTCTCAAATCTGAGTACTACATTTCCTGCCCTGTGTTCCTTCAGGGACAGTCACCAACTTGACTGACTTGATACTTATCAAAAATCTTTTAGACTAAAGGATTAAAAATACAGATCTACAGTTCTATTTATTTTAAATACCTGGCAATAATGAGAGAAACACCCTCTGAATCATTCAGTTGAGTTGCCGTCTTCTTGCCTGTGCTATTTTCCAATTCCAAGCCTCGTTCTCATTAGTCCCTTTTCTGTCAACGAGCATCACTGAAAGCTGAAGTATATTTTTAATTTGATCATTTTGGTTCTCTGCTCTGCCACCTCTGCAGAGCAAATGCAATCCCTTATTTTCTAAATAGCTAAACAGCTTTTACAACTCGCACATTTATTTTGTGGTAACTAAGCAGGACTCGTGTTTTTTCATTATGGGTCTGTGTTTCTCACTTTTAAACATTTACTTATTGATGCTTCTGCTCTCCTTTTTTTCTGTTCTTTGGGGGAAAACTCACTGCTTGCTTCTAAACACCTCAAAAAGTTCTTTGTTCGACTAGGCAGAGTAGGCTGCTCTTCAGGCATTTCTCCTCAGTTTGAAATACCACTTCCAGTTCCTCTAATGTTATCACCACTCACCAAACCACACATAAAACAGTATTAACAGGTTCATTGGTTATTTGGCAAGAGTCTTTTATATCTAGGAATACCACATCACTGTTAATGTGTCTAAACATCACTTGTTCCTACCCCCAGCTCTGCTGTGATGACAAGTGCTAGCAGTCCAGTAATGCTGACTGAATAGCACCAGCCAGAGACTTTCTGGCACAGGGACTGAGAAAGTGAAGAGTCTCCCCGGGCTCATCTTCACCAGGCTGTGCAAGGTTAAGTGTCCTTTTTGCTAGGCCACATACTGGCTTTTCTGCCCTACCTTTCCGACAATATACTGACATTTTTCCTTCAAGATCCACACAAACAGCTTTCTGCCTCTTGCCCTGCTCAAAGGCAGTCCAGAAAATGAGACAGTGCCCCACCATCAAAAAGTCTAAAGCAAATAAAAAAATAGAATTAATATCAGTTCTTTTACCTTCAGAATATCTTTTCCCCCCCAAGAGTAACTTCTAAATATCTCTGTAAGAAAGTACAGAGCAGAAATACTCGTTTCAGGATAACGGCTGACTGATCTAACCTTTCTGGTTAATGTATTCCTCATTTTCTAAACGAGAAAAAAATGACATGAAGCAGAATCTAGAGCAAAGGCATAAACAGAGTTTCTGTGACCTTGCCTTTATATCAACCCCTTCATCTCTGGCTGGGAGGAAAACCTACCATTGCCTGCCACACAGCACCCATACCAGCCCATAGTCAGGACACCACCAGGGAACAGCAACATGAGTCAGCCCACAAATACACTAAGTGTGGCCAGAAAAATGTCCTGTGGCAATGGTCGCATCAGTTCGCTGTTCTGTGCTGCTCAGAGCATGACCTCTCCAAAGAGCACGTTCAGTACTCCACCCAAAGGGATTCCAGCACAAGGAAAGCTTTGAAAGACATCTCTACTAAGAGCAAATTGCATCAAATACACTCTAATGGACTCCCCCCAACAGCTGCCATAGGAACCAAGTGTTTGTGGGACATAAAACAAACATAAAGTCATATTAAATGCTGAGAAAAATTACATTAAAAATACCAGAGGCTGTGGATTTATGAATTTACAAAGCATTACCCCAGAGGATGATAACAATAGCACTTATTGTCTGTCCTTGAGCAGCAGGATTCTTTGTCAACAACATGTATTTTAGGATATTGCACTTTTAAAGGATTCAAGCACTATAAAAGATGAGTTTGAAATTGATTTTTTAAAGAATCATCTTTCTTTTCTCAGGCTTTTCTGTTTAACTCATATAGCACTTCAGTAGCTCGTAACACTATTTTTATAAATTATCCACCAGCGATTATTTTCGAGAAAGGACTCTATACACACAAAGTCTTGCTTTTATATCAATCCCTTCATTTTATCATTTTGTGAAGCAGATATCAAAACACAGAAAAATACCCCAGGGATCTGTGACTCTTCAGTAGGAAATGACTCTTCTGTGAAGCTCCTATCTTGTAAAATCTCTGTTTCAAGAAAATGTTCATTTACTGCTCAGAGGCCAGCTCTTATCATTTTACAAAGACAGATTTTGCAGCTCTTTCAAAGCAAGATTTTCCTCTTTGCACTTTTCTAGATTAAGCTAGTACTGCCAGATATTATCTGCGGGATATATAGAGTACACTGCCTTATTGTGCCCTTTTGACTTGCATCATTGAAAGCTTTCTTCTTAGATGCCTAGTATTTATTATCTCTATGCTATACAGCACATACTCCTGTTTTACCACATTCATGTTTCACTGTGTAGTTGCGCTTTGAAGTTGAGCAACCAAAAAAAATTTTAGGCAGTTCAGACAGAACAAGTAAAATGTTTCACTGATCAGCACCATAAACTGAAGCCTGAAAAACTACAGGCTTGCGGATTACAGGTGTTTTATATTGCCACCTGCCTCCACTGAGTTGAGGATACAGTGCTACACCTTCTTCAAGATAGTAAGTCTCCTACAGCTACACTTGCCCACAGATAAAATCACATACAAAGTCTTTTACTCATTTGAGAGGAAAGAGCACTCCTCTATTTAGTATAAACTTGGTTTTGGTCTCTTCAGCAAATTTAAAACAAGACCTCAAGATTTCAGGTTAGATTGCAGACAAGATATCTTCCACCAAATACCACTGGCCATTGTGGCCACCTCCTCCTTGAGTGGAAGGAATGCAATAAATGCCAACAATGCTGCTTTACCCAGGAGTTACCTTGTCCATAGAGCTTTCTGAAGAGTGTGCTCCTCTCAACTCTTCCTATCCATGTGCAAACTGCATAGGTATTCTGATAACACAAAAAAGTCAGCTTGTGGTGGGGTTAAAGGGACATGCTTGCGGACACACCATGTTTCCTCAAAACATGGCTTTTGATTCTTACAACAATGGGGTAAGACCTGTCATTTCAGCTATCTGAAGAGGAGTTTCTTCCCAACCCAACAGGCCACTTGCAAGCTGAGCCTTACAGGCATAGTCTATCACTGAAGTAGAACACCAGAACCCTCACACCAAGGAGAAACTACTATCACTGCAACAGCTAAAGGTGCTTTGGTACCCATCTCATATTCAAAAATGATTTATTTGGGCAATAAACTCTTAAGCAACTTATCCTTTGATGTTTGGCTCACAATTCCCCCTGAAATCATACATATCATGGAAACTATGACAGATAATCTGTTAAAAACATGCATCTGTTTCTTATGCAATGTTTCCAGCATGGAACCAAGCTTGAACTTAACACATGGGTCCTTCTAGTACGGAATCATTTTGTGCATAATTCTTCTCCCAAGTGACCTCAAATGCTTTTACATTTTCCATTAGCAAATCAGTGTTTACATTCAAGTTTCCTCCCACTCTCTTCTTGATGGCAGCCCATTTTGTAGAAGGTTGCAAGATTTTAAAGTGTGATAAATATTGTATGAGAAAATATTTTTATTGGTTTCAGAAACTCAAGCATTGTCACCATTGCTCACCTGCAAACATGATGGATAACCAAAAAGCTGATACAAAGACTACAGTTTTAGCACTGATTTATTTGTCATCAGAACTCAGTAAAATTAGAACCAGAGCTTCTTCAGAGTAAGTTCTGGGAGATAACATGGTAAAGAAAGACATGGGTGATGGCAAGAGATTTTGAATTATTTTCTACCGTGATTATAGGATAAGTGTGTGCTTTCAAGTCTCATGAATAATCTATGTGAAAAGAAGAGGATGAGTCTAAAATCTGTGTGTCCCTCATATCCTTTCAGTGTCTCAATTTAACAGAAACACCTACATATACACAGAAAAGATCTACTTCCATAATAAGGAGTAAAAGTGCTTACTAGCAACCTAAAAGAGACTTCCTCAATGGATCAAGGAGATTTAATCACAATTACTGTTAATATAATGTTTGGTAGTTTTCTTGCCAGCATACTGCCATCACTAACATCAGTATTTATTTGATGTACAAATTCTTCTCGTAAGCAACTGAACTAAAATATATCATGATGAAAGAACTACTCTTAAGCCAGTGAACTTTTCCCTTCCTAAAAATGCAAGGACAGGATGTGACATCCCTTTTTCTGTTGTTTCTTAAGAAAATTCAGAACTGAGAAAGCTCCCCAGCAAGTTCTCAGAGACAGGGTGTTACCTTAGCATTCATGCTTCCCTTCTGTGCTCAGTTAAGGTTGTTTCTATCAGAGCTAAAATATCAGTGCCGAACACAAAGATTGACTCAGGGTCAAATCTTTCTCTTGAAGAGGGCAAAAAATACTGTTGCCTTGCCTCGCCACCTGCTTCCTATGGGGCCCAGCTTGGAAGAACAGCCCTCAGAGAGGGGCCCCTGAAAAACCACAAATGCAAGGTTGTAACACAACAGTTGTCTGAGGAAAGACCATAGTCTTTCCGGAGCGGCATGGAGAAGATTCAAAGCACCAGGCCGAAATTCAAAGGCCAGAGCACAACCTGACCCTGCCAGAAGTGAAATGGATTGTTAGCATTAATCCTGGCCAGACTGTGGACTGGTTTTGTTGATATTTTCTTGAAGAAAAGTGACTGTTCTGTACATATTCCAAAAGCAAGGGACACACTTTGTTTATTTTTGCCACTCTCCAGGAAGAGTTTGTTTTATTATCCCAAAGCCAGGGGACTAGCTTTAAATTTCTAAATCAAGGACAGAGGTTTATGCAATACCAAACATTAAAGTGGGAAAAACCAAATCCACTCAGTTTGCAGTGATTCCTTTCCAATGCATTAACTCCTCTCCTGCCAGGTATCCTGATGCTCTCTGGGACACAGCTTCAGAGAAAATCAGAGGACACAGGATTATAGCACTAGTTCTGATTTCCCTTTACAAAAATCTGGGACTACAAAATAAAATCCTTCATGGGAAAAGTATACCGGCAGCACAACTCGCACTGCTACCAGAAGCACAGACACTGTGGCAGGTGATGATGGGATGTGGACTGTTGAGCAACTGACAGCCAAAACAAATAAGACTTCACAGATCTGTAATTAGGTCTTTAATGTTCAAGCACATGTCATGACTAGCATTTCTACAGATCTCATTTAAGAAGTGCACACTGAGTTATGACAACAAAAAGGCACAAAGGATTTCTGAATTAAAGAATAATAAAAAAACATAATACTTGCTTAACGGGAAAGCATGATCGCTCCCTAGACTATAAGGCATCTAAAGAAAGTCCCTGAAATGGAAATGTTTTCTTAGACCAGTTTAGAGGTCAACCAGAAGCCCTTCCTGAGAGATGACAGAAACCATGGGGTCTTCCTGGCAGATTTCATGCACTGGGCCTTCTTCACTTCCGAACATTTCAAATCTCTAGTACTGTGAACAACTAAACATGAAATACATGTTATTTACATAAAGTATTTCTGGAATATGCATCCAGATGAAAAAGCCAAAACCAAGCCATTATTTGTATTAACTGCCATTTTTAAGAAGTACTCAGAGGACTGACACATGTAGGATTCAACCTAGTAAATATGAGTTGCTCATCTTTTACAGGCAAAGGCAGCACTTTCAGGGTACTACTCATCTCATCCTTTAACAGGCGCATTGGACCGACTGCAAAGAAACACCAGAGCAGGTAACTCAAGTAGACATCTACATTGCCAACATCTAGAGTTAAACTAATCTCTACTCACCTATGTGAAGGAGAAGTGGAAAAAAAAAAAAGAGCTTGGGATGAGAAAGGTAGCAACAGATCATGCTGCAGAGTGAGTCCTGGAGATGAGCACTTTTCGGAGGGAGAGATTTGTATGGCTGCTCCCACAATAAAGACAATACATCCATCTGGAGCCAGAGTGGTAGACCTTACAGCAGTACTGATTTGGCTTGACAGTGCTAAAATTAGCACTTCATTCCCACCAAGAGCCCAAGTATTAGCTGTCTTTTCCCATGTAGCAGAACACTTTGCCCTCTTCCATAGAAACAAAAGATTCTGCTCTCACCCTCTGAGCCAGTTACTCCAAAATATCTCCCTACACCCTTATCTTAAAGACACAAATCTCCAGTGAGAAAAGGTTCAGCAAGGGACACCACCAAAAGCTTTGATTTTTAGCGATTAAGCGAACCAGGCATGACATTTTCTACTCCCAGTTCCATTTCATCCCTCAAATTAAGGTCTGGATTCAATCATTGGCTTATTTTTACAGGCACTTAATCATAATGAAAAGTAAACAAAAAACCCAGCGTTGAGACAAGCTCTGCAGCCTGCCTTCTTCCTTATACTGCTACAAGACAGTTCAGTTGAGTTGTGAAAGTGCCAGTACCTACCCTGATATAATTCAGAAAACCACTGTGACCATCAGCTCTCTCAATAGCAATGAGAACCCTCTGAAATTTAAGATAAGCACAAGACACGATTTTCCTTACAATTACAAGTAGCTACAGGAAAATATTAGCAGATGCCATTTAAAAAAAGTTCTTACCACCCTTCTCCTATAAAAGGTCTTAGAACATTACCCAGTTCTGAATATGCCGTGTTCTAAAACCAGAGTTAATGCTTATCCATTGCCCAGGTGCAAATATTTTGTTTTCCTAAAAAGGGCCTGAGAAGCCAAAACAAATCAACATCTTTAAGTTTGTTGGATACCAGAAGGGATTTGAAGCTCAGGACAAACAGGGTTCATCACATGACTCAAAAAAAAGGAAGCAGAATAATAAAATGTAACATCAGCATCTCCCTGGGAGGATCAGCATTTCTGCATCATGTTCTTGCTGGTTCTCAATTTCAAGCTGTGGATCTTACATAATAAATTCAGCATGGCCATTCTTATTAACTTACGCAGGGAATGATGAATTCACTTCAATCAAATGACTACTTAACAGTCATTGACCAAAACCTTGATAACATTAAAAAAAAACCAAAATGATACTTTGATGATATTTTAGGAATTTCTAACACTAAAGATTTGAAAAGAGAAGGGACCCAAGACATGGAAGATCATTTAAAAGCATGTCTTCTAATAAAATTAAAATTAAGGAGTATCAGTCAAATGGAGTTGAATCCCAAAACACAAAATGTAAGAGACAAAACAAATTTTACACCTACGATACTGAATTTTGGAAGGCAGATAAACTTTTCCCCACTTTCTTCCCTTAAGCTGTCCTTGAGGAAGCACTTGAAGCCATTGCACGAGGAGTGTTCCCTGGTGAGACTGGCAAACGAAACAGTACGTTAATAACTCCTGACCCAAACCAGTTCCGTCATTTGTGCCACACACCAGGGCAGACTTTTCCAGCAGGCCACTGCTGGAGGAAATCATAAGCACATTATACACTTTGAGCCCTTCCAATCGACCCTCTCCCTGCTACCTTTGTCTTCCCCTTCCTTATGGGAAAGCAGGCAAGATTAAGGAGAGGCTGAATCCAGCATCAACACTTACACCGCTTCTGACATAGGCACGCCGCCTTTGGCTCTGCCTTGCTTTCAAAGTACAATCAAACACCAGGTATTGGTACCTTTTTTTTTAATGGTGAGGTAGCCTTATAGTTATACTTAGGATTAACCAGTTCTTAAATTAAATAAATCAATCAATCACCATTCACTTCTGAAGACAGAGTGACATTAAATCCCACTGGGAACAAAAGATGAGGTTATTGGAAAGAGAGCTGTGCACAGCTGCTGGGTGAAATCCTGAGGATGCAAGGCATAAAACCAGGCTATTGGTGACAGCAGCTTTCACAGAATTGCTATGGTTGGAAAAGACCTTTAAGATCATCAAGTCCAACCATTATGTAACTCTATCAGGGCCACTACTCCACCATATCCTTAAGCTATATGTCTAGACAGCTTTTAAATACAACCAGTTCCACTTCCCCAGGCAGCCTGTTCCAGTCTTTGATAATCCTTTTGGTATAGGAGTTCTTCCTGATGTTCAACCTCAACCTCCCCTGGTATAACTTGATGTCCTTTCCTCTTGTCCTAAAAGGGGTTTCTGTTTGGTTGGTTTTGGTTTGGTTTGTGGGGGTTTATTTGGTTTTGGTTTTGTTTGGGGTGGTTTTGGTTTGCTTTTGTTTTCAGCATATCCTCTGTGGAATTGGTTAAAAATGTTCAAATCACAGGTTAACTCCGCTTCAAAATGTGGCATACTTTTTTCTGCAAACATTTCCATGAAATACTTTCCTGTTCTCCACCTGCATGGCAAAAGGGGTTGCTGTGAATATTGCTGAGCAGTCGTAACTAACCTTTGTCTTCTAGCTCCCCTCTCCTTGAAATCTGTCATATTAATTGAGTGATTATTTAGATTCAAGCTGGTTGAAAAGGCTTGTACCTAAAAACTCAGAATTTCTAAAAGAGCCTAAGAATTAAGGGAGGAATTGACATCAGCCTGTCCTCCGTGGAGAGTGACCTCTGAAAGATGGTAGTACCAAAGGGTAAAAGCTCTGATGTCAAAGATCACAAATCTCTTTCTCCCTCAAATAACTTAAGTAAAGAAAACCTGAGCATCATTAAACAAATATCAAATGAGAAAGACAGTCCTCATTCTGTAAGACAACAGATCAGCATCCTCTTTGCAATATGAGCCTCTAATGAAAAGCACACATCTCTTCTTGCAGATCCTAAGAATATATCACTTCTGAGCAAGTCTTCTTGACTTCAGTTGCTTTAGAGGACCAGAAATTACTATTATTAGCGTGCTACACTCATTACCAAGAATAAATGTCCTCTGGTCCTTCCTGCATCTGGGAGGTGAAAATTTCTATCTTTTTATGCATTTCTTTAGCCAGGAAAGCTTATCTGGATGCTCCATTTTTTTCTCTCGTCCTTCACTGATTTCTGCTACTATCTTCCTAGAAATTAAAGAAGATTGGAAATATTTTAACAGTACTGGAAGATTTCCTTTTTTATATATACAAAAAAGCCATTAAAAGAGATAACTGCAATCTGCACAGAGAGATTTACATCTAGGACTATTCAGCATTCTAATGAAAATGGAATCCCAAAGGCCTATGTTACTTCCAAAAGAGGATCCCTCTGTTTTAGGGGGAAAAAAACTACAAACCACACTAATCACAGCACTCTACAGTTACCAAAGAATTAAACAAAAGGGTCACCGCAGTTGCAAGCAGATGAAACTAAGCATTAAGCAATATATGACAGCTAAACTCTAGCTCGTCCTTTTTTCCTGTTATTAAAATACAATACACACGAGAAATATTTTGCCTGCTTCAGAAAGTTGGTAATAGTCAATTTAAAATTTATAAGCAGTAATAACATAACACATCCAGTTTATCCTCCTGTTCACCACTAGTGTTGATGAGATCCAAAAATGGGAGATAAAAAAAGCACAGAGGTAGTAAAGTAAAAACCAGTGACTCACCTTGGCTACCAAGAGCTTGCAGGGAGGAAAAATGCCACTGCTAGACAAGTTCTGAACCTTCTCAGCATCTTCTACTATTTAATCTATGAAACATTGCAAAGTAAGATTTTTTTTTTTTGTTTTCCTGCACAGGAGCTACTGCTATAGCCACAAATGAAGGAAAGTGTGTGGGCATAGGAAGGTGGGATATGATTTTAGTAAGAATTGGTGCAGGAATAAGACATAACACAAGTCATCTAACTTATGTGTAATTGTAGCAAATTGTTATAGCCAGCCTGCATTTACAACAGTGCCAGCAAGAGTGTATATTTTCCACTTTCAATGAGCATTATTACAGCATACAAGGTGGATTCACCCTTTTCTCAATGCACTCAATATCTGGCAAACATTAATAGCTTTCCAATATTATAACATGCATTAGATACATATATCTCAATATACAGAAATACTTTAGAACCTGATTAAGGTGAGGTAACCTCCTTAAAATCCTCTATGCTGCTGCTGCTGGAGTCACAGACAATGCTTCCTCATTGTTTTGCTGTAGCAAGTTCTGAAAGCCTAACAGAGTGATCAGCTTCCTGACACGGAGTCCCTATGGGTTTGTTGCACGAACATCAGACTGCGTATTAGAGGTCCACTGGAAACACCTCAATCCTGTGTTTACAAGAGACTTGGGCTTTTTGCTCAGACAAAATTCACTTTCCACAGACTAGGTTTTCCATGAACTTCACATGGACTCCATTCTCTACCCAACAGGAGACCCTCTTGAGCAAGCCACAGTCACAGTGTACAAGGCAAAGATAGTAGCTACACCTACTACAGCATGTCAGGGGATAACTTACTGCTCTCCAACAAAAACTCCAGCAAACGTTCAAAGCATCAACAAGCCTGATGGCAAAGGAAGGAGATGGCTGCAGGACTCAGAACTGCTTGTAAACCCGTCTCACTGCACACACAAGAGCCACCATCACTCACCACAACACTGCTGAGTTCCACACTGCCAAACGTCGCAGTGGCAGCTAACAGAGCGTGTTCACATGAGCCTTTGTGGTGGGGATGCAGCATCGAGACATAGTGGAAAAAACACCCCAAACTAAAACACGCTGCCTCACAAACCCAGCTCCCTACTTGCCCCAGTAACAGTGGCCACTGGATTTTTCCCACTCAACTTTGCAGTTGTCTGCCAAGATAGGGTGAACAAAAAGCATCCACCATTCATTCTGATTATTCTGAAGAGGCTCAGCAACTCATCAGATCCACCAAAGGCAACTTTCACAAGGCAGCAGAATTAGTATGAGGATTAAAAAAAGATGTTACATGCAGCTCAGTATTTTTAAGAAATTTGGCAACAAACCAAAGCAACACTGAAATAACGGTAAAACCTGGCATGAGGCCAGTAAGAAACTCCTTTCTAAATACTAACCCAAAAGCTTCAACTCTGCAGATATTTTCCAAAAGCAGAAACACCACGTGAAGAAAAATACGTTGCAAGTAATTTGTCTTGCTCAGCTCTGTGTCCCTCTAACAAAACACAGTTATTGTTGACAACACCGCTTTTAGAGTTCTGGTGTTTTTCTGGAAGGAAAGACACTGTAAGAAGATGTCAGTATATGAAGCTTAGATTTCTTCTAAGTCTTGAACTCAGGAATAATTTTCTCTATTTGCTTCTTATCCGTGCTTTTGTTCTTCCGTTCTGCAAACCAGAAAACCTATCCATACTTACACAGGAAAGCAAGGAGGAGTGGGAACATCTTTGTAGTTGTGATCTTTTGCAAGTGTATTTATTTTTTTCCTCGCATGTTTATTTTTAACTGCTTTAAACACTCAGCAAAATCATGTAATTGCTCCTAGCCCCAGATTTGTGGAGGCGGCACCTCGCAGGGCAGCGAGGCTGGGCTGGCAGTTTGCATGGCTGCAGCAACCTGAGCATTCACAGGGCAACCAGCAGCAAGAGCTGTGTCTGCATCTGGGACAGCAGCAGATGCATCATATTCTGCACAGGCAAGTCCTATGTTTGCTGCACCAATACGCATTTCATGGTCAGTATCATTTCCAGATGGAGGGTTGATGTTGAGGGCAAAAAGACACCACAGCTGCAGTGGCTTCTGCCAGAGGTGTTGCTGTGCTTTTTTTCTGCAGGTCCCAAACTTATATCGGGAGATTCTCCTACCTTCACCATGGTCCACTGCTCTTTCTGTCACACAATTTTTTTGCCATCTCAAAGGCTGGCATCTCTTTAACAACATATGAGCTCTTAGGGTTGGGCTTTTGCAGTGGCATTTACAGGAGTCAAAACACAAAATATGCAAGTTATAAACAGAAACAAAAAAAGGAGCAAAATCTTCGCCAAGACCATACTCATATTGTCAGCCCACTGTAGTGCTGTCTCTAGGCTAAAGCCGAGCTGCACCTGTTTTTCATCCCACTTAAACTGGTCTTGCTTTCTAGGATCATGCTGGAAGTGGTCACTGATGTACTCTAAGGGATTTTTTTTGTGGGCATCCTACTATTAACAGAGCAATTTGCTTTCCCTGCAGAATGTGTTTACTTGAATGCCCCTATCAGTGAGGCACTTTGAGATGGAGCACGCAGCATCTCAGTGCTCTGCAACCCTGCCAAAATTACCTTCCCCAAACTTGATGTGATCAGAGCTCTTCCCTGCTGTCGTTGCTACACCAATCTGAAGAAAAAGGAAAAATCCCCATAAACTCTTGCAGCTAGGGTTGCTGGGAAGTTCAAAACTGGCATCTCTACTGGCTCTCAGTTGCAATCTCCAGAACAGGAGTAGTTGCATACACACTACATGGAAAAGAAATCCAAAATAAAATCTTCAAAAGACAAGTTGCATTAGCTTAAAAGCATAGGGTTTGTAACTAGAAAATCTCACAAAAATCTGATTTTTGTTGAAAAATGCCTCCATTTTCTCAAGAACTTTGCCCAGTGCCCTGCAGCATTCGACAGAAGGTTCTCAGTAACAGTGAGGGTCTCTGATGCCATACTCCATTCCACGGGAACACCTCAGAGCATGAGGATGGCTGAAGGCAGTCACCTTTTCCCTCCTACCACAAAAACCACCCTTCTAGATATATGACACAGGGTAAGCAGTGTCATTTTTTTTCTTCAGCAAAAGACAAGACTAAAGCCAGCTCAGATACTATGTAAGCCAAGAAAAAGTGATGTTTCTGAACTTAACAAGACTTTAAGTGGTGTACTTAAATTTTTTTACTGAAATGTCTTAGTTTGACAGCTATTTATAGATTTCTCTTTTGCTTCCCAGTCTGCAACCACCCCTGACTGAGCTGTGAGGGGCTTTGCCTTCCCACAAAGCATCAAAAAAAAAAGCAGGAGGCTTGCTTTCTCCAAGAGCTCTTTTTAAAGTCCTCATTACTGTTCAGAAAGCCACAATTCATACTGATGACAGGCATGGGTACAGGTTACTACAGGTTGTCTTACGCTACAAATATCCCCCAATTTTAGTGGAATATTCTTTTTGAAAACCCAGTATTTTCTACAGTGGCTTGTAATCTCAGAGTTTACAAAATATAAAATACAACAAGAATCTCTTCTCAGTCCATTCCATGTTTATTAAGAAGGAGGATAAAATATACAGTCTATAAATTCGAGTCAGCATCAGTATGTGCTTTGCTACTGTTCTCGTGATCTTTCGCTGGGCAGTGTTATTCTTGAATTAAATACTATTTTTAAAAGGAACCTGTTGTTCTCTTTAAAATGTCATGCATTCTTTTAATGCCATATACCAACACTGAACAATGAAAGCCATTTTATCCTTCTGGAATTCAGACTTTATTTTTGTAGAACTAAGTTTTCAAATTATTTGAAAAAAATTTCAGAGGTTTTGAATTCTCCTAAGTTCATAATGTTCATCTACTCTATTTCTGGACTACAGGTACTATGGGAGCATGTTCCCATGAGCAAATAAAACATTTTTCACTGAATGTACTTGTCTATTAGAAAGAGATTATGTGATAAACGAAAAAGTTTAAAAACAATACATTAATTACTTAAAAAACTAAAATTTAAATTGAAAAATGATTATGACTTGCCTGTATCAAAATGGTTTAATTTTATCAAAATAAAACAGTTAAAATCGTATTTTCTTTCAAAATTCTGAATTTTTAACTTTTCATACCAACTAAAGGAATAGTGTTACAGAAAGCATATTTCAAATTTATGGCAGCTGGAAAACCAACCCTGCTTTAAACACATCAAGTTACAGGCATCCCACCATATCCTTTCACAGGATTTCTTTCATAGGATCCTTTCATTAAATCATATACATCCTCTCTGAAAATCTGCTCCCTAGCTCTTGTATAAAGTTCTCTAGCTTCTAGTAAATGAGTTCATTATCCTTTTTTTTCATACAATTTAAAAGTCAAGGTCTGTTGGAGACCTTCTCTCCAATCACCTGCAAAGATGCGATCACAGCAGTGTGTTGTCTCTTACTAGCCAGACTAACCGTGCAAACAAGGAGATGCTGTGGAAGCAGAGGTGTTAAATGGACACAGAGCAGAGTGTCCATATTGCTGTTAACATTTCTGCTCTATTCCTCTAACCCTCTAGAACATGCTTTCACATTTCACTTGCAAAAAGCCTTTCACGATACTAGAGTTGCTACGCAGAGTACCCGCTGCACATTGCGGCTTAGGTAGTCTCCCCATCAAAGCAAGCAGCAAACGGTATCATACAAGAAGGGAAAGATCTCTCTACATTTCAGATAAAAGAGATGACCTCACCTGAGTCAAAGCTACAGAGAACTGGACTCCTTTGCAGTTACATGCACTGGTGGCAAAATGGATCATAATCGCAACCGTGCGAGTACCTGCTTGCTTGTCTTTTACTTTAGCAATTTGACAAGAGGAAAACAAAATTTAGGCTGCTCTTTTAAAGAAATTACCTCAAGCTTTTCTCATTTAAGTTAAAAAAGGAAACCAACCCATAATTTTACTACAAGTCAAAGAAAATATTTACATTTACCCAAAATGGCTATTTCTGGGCATGATTTCTAATAGCATAGGAAAGAGATGGTGGCAGCTGTGGTAGTAGCAAGGTGCTAAGCTCTTATAAGTTACAAGCTGTTATAAGTACATCAATAACCATCTGAGCCAGGTCTGGATCCAGAGCAAGTGCCCTAGCTACCAGTGCATTGGCACTTTCACCCTTTATTCCTCAGACTCACCAAATGTGTAAGTCTTATTTCAGTGTTTTAAAGGAGCAGGATTGAAAGGCAAGATAAGGAGTAATATACCTCCAAATAACTTTTATTTTGCAAGTCACATTACTCAAGAAATGACTGATGTGGCTTCAAGTCCTTCTGGCCTTGAATCCACTCTTCATTATCGTCTCCTAGTCACAGGGTAATCGGTAAAAGCAAAAGAATTACCACTCTAGCCTGAAACCTTTTTCCATCCAAACCTTTCCAGCCAATTATCCCAAATTTCCAAATAGTTTCAGGATGACAGAAACCATTTTCATTTTTGGCAAAATATTAAAAAAGTTCAACTCTGTTTGTAATGAAAAGCTGGAACGGCTGGCTGCAGCGCCCTTTATAAACTGAAAAGTACATTTTTGATGGTTAACACAGATCCACCACAAAGAATGT
This sequence comes from Baryphthengus martii, assembly GCA_013396935.1. Classification (NCBI taxonomy): domain Eukaryota; kingdom Metazoa; phylum Chordata; class Aves; order Coraciiformes; family Momotidae; genus Baryphthengus; species Baryphthengus martii. The sequence goes on from VWZK01022245.1 coordinate 323,298, forward strand.
TAAAGTCCATAAACCCCACTTTCAGATTAAATGTAACATATACTACTCCTTGCTAAGGTGAAACAAAATGACTGAGAAATTTAACATAGTTGAAGATTTTGAATATTTTTTTTCAGGTATTCCCTTCCTAGGCAGAATACAGAGATTGAACACAGTTCATTATGAGAGTTAACAAGTTAATGTGTATCAGCTGATAGGCAGTAACCACTTCATACATATGCTTAGACCTAGTTAAACGCAAAATAATGACTTAAATTACTGTACTTTCTCTGCAATCTAAACTAAATTGGATCACTTATTTGCCATCGGTGGGGAACACGTGCAGAGACTACTACAAACAGCTTATTTTCTAAAACCCAGTACACTACTAAGCAGCAGTAATATGATTAGGCAGCTGACACCCAATCTACCCATTGCAACACTCCCAAACTCATCCTTTCATTAAGTCTTAATTTCTTTTCTGGACTGTAAATGCAATATGTAAAAGCTATAATGCTCTTGCATTATATTTCTCTTCCCTCACCACATTAGTTCTATACTACAAAAATTCACTGGAGTATAACAAAACTCATCCTTTGCTATTAAGGAAGAGCATTTAATGTTATAAAGCATACACGTACAAAGTCCCCAGGAAGATTTTCAGTTAGCAAGATGACTATAAATATGAAAATCTCATTACAAAGAGCTGTTTGAAGCTTATATCGACTAGATCATAAATTAGCATTTAGCAGTTTTTGTTAATTCATACCCTATTTTTAGGGAGAATGCTAGTCTTGCAAAAGATACCAGTTACTTTAACTTCAGTCTTACAAATTCCTCTGTCTGAAAATGAAAAAGAAACAAAACAAAATCAAACAAAAACAAAACAAACAAAAAACCCCACAACCAAAAAACAAAAACAAACCACTAAGGAGGCTTTAAATTTTGCTTCTAAGCAGGTAACAATATAGAAAAAGATGGAATGAAAACAAAAGGGAACATGTTGAAATTAAAGCAAAATGGTCATAGAGAATTGCCAGAAAAACAAATAGTAAAATTCAAAAGATGTTTTTTTAAAGACTAGATTCTCTACCCCATTACAAAACTCAATGTTTTCTTTTCTGATGGATAAAAATATTTATAAGAAACAGCTCCGCCATACATTGCAGTTAGGCAGTCAAAAGCAGAACAGGTCTTGAGGAACCCTTCTCCTTTGAAGGATTTCAAAAAAGACTGGATAAAGCACAAGTGAATGTTACTTTTTTGTTCATTTCTGAATATTCGTACACAAACATAAATGCTATCCAAAGTTTGCTGGTTCTAAAGACTCCTTCAGCTTCCTAAGAGTCCAAACTGTACAGCAAAACAGTCCTCTCTGGCAGGCATTGCAGATTTCTTATTTCATGTTCTATGTGAAACATCAGCAGCATAGTTGCTACTCATAGGAAATCTTCCTGCAAAGGCAATCATCTCATCAAAATTCATAATTGTATCACTACTTAGGCAATAAGTTGTGTTTGTGAAGATTACATTATGAAAGAAGTTCTACCTCTGGTACTTCTGAGAAAAATTGAAAAAAGAAATGCTATTGATTCCATATCAAAGGTAAAATAAATGCTTTCCCTTCTTGCTTTTAGATTTCACTTTTGAAAGTCTAATGCACAACTGAACTACATGGGGCTGCTTTGAACTTAAGCCTAAGCACTTGCACTTTGAGCCAGGAGCTTATGATTGGGTAAGAAGTTACCCATATAGAAGAGGTAGCTTTTGCTCCACCAGAGGAAAGTGCTCATACACAGAAGGGTCAAAAGGGTCTGACTATGCTTCCTTCCCTCAAAAATCTTACATACTGATGAGGTTGTGTATGGGTCCACAGAGGGGATCACTTGGCAGGCAGCAGCCTCTCATACATTGTCTGATTCAAGATGCATTAATGCTCCTTAGAGTTAAATCTCAGAGCTTGGGTCTATAAAACATTTAAATGCAAGACGTTAACAAAAAGTTAGATTTGTACATTAACAGGACACACATAATGCATTCGCTATGAAAATAAATCTCTTTGAGTGCACAAAAAATCCCCCAATTTCTAAGAATAGGAGAGAAAATTACAGTTGGCAAACTTGAGAGACAATTAAGCCAGTGTTTCAGAGAACTCCAGATCACTGCCAAAACAAATATTCAGATAAAAGAACACAGCTTCCACTCCCTGCTTCCTTATTAATTGTGTTTTCTTCTCTAGCCATTACAAACAGGTTTGTAAAATAAACTCCAAAAATATAATAGTCTGTTTTTTGATTTGCACTTGATTGTTGTTTCTGAGGATGCTACCAACTGCTGAAGAAGAAAGGATTGCACTAATACTACTTCTATAAATAATGTAATAAAAGAAGCCACTGCACAGCAAGGTTAAATGAGGACAACGTGGGAAATTCATGGGACTGTGAGGCCTCTCACTTGGCTTTCCAAGTGCAGGGTATTCATTGCATTTTATTAGCTGATCAACGAGGTGTGTGGTAATTCATCTGGAGCTACTAAGGGCCTTTGATCCACCCTTCTTGCAAGCGCTCCCCCTAACAGAGAAAAAAAAAAGTTCTTCGTGGCTAAAAGCTTCCCTGTGTCCAGCGAGAGGATGCTGCTGGGGGTCAGGCTGAAGACTGACAGCAGAGTCCTTCCAAGGAGAGAGGAGAGGTCCAACCTTCTCATCCACTCCACAGTACCAACCACTCACCCTCCCAGGGCAGCCCCCCACCCACCAGGCCTGAGTCAGGGCACATCATTCCTGCCAAAGCACGCAAGCTGGCAGCATGCTTTCTGCGTCCCAAACACATTTATGGGGCCCTGAGGAGTCTCACCACTCCATGTCCTGATGGGACGGGCAGCTGTTGCATAAGTATTGCTTAATATACACATTTGCTTTGAGAAAGCCATCAACATGGAAAAGCCCTCTTTACCCTCACACACACAGGTATCAGTAACTTCAGTACAAGCAATTCAAAGCTTGCTTTTTTGTTTCCTCAACATAAAGCATGGCCTCAGACCTATGTATGATTTGGACTGTTTAAGCCTAAAGATCTCAAATACTAAAATTTTTCAGTTTGCTCTTGGGTGCTGTAAAAAAACTCTCCATCCTGTGCCATAAGGGAGACAGGGGCAGAGCCCACTGGACCAGCCATACTTTTTATGATTACCAGTAGAGGAGGGAAGCTGGACCCAATGACTCAAGGGTTGTCTAATCTATAGGCTACAAAGGTTAAGCTTTGTATGGTAGAGTAGAATAGGGTACACCACCCTGGCTGTGTGCAGCTGAGTGGTATCTTGGTGTTCAGTTTGCTGCTTTAGAATGATACTAAACAGTACAATCTGAAGTAGATACTCTTGAAAGTGGGTAATGTCACAAAAGAGGTAGTTTTTGTAAGTGTTCTCTTCTGCCATCTTCACTTCAGACCAAAATCCTAGAAGCTTGTCCTTATCTTGTGGCTTTGGAAGTCAGCTCCAAGCTACAGGGCATAGACAACACCATGAATCCAGGGGGAGCAGAGCAGGAAGGAGGCAAGAAAAGCAGTGTGATAAGAAGTAGGAGAGCGCAGCTTTCATCCTGATTAGGAAGAGAGTACAGTGTCTCTGGAGCGCAGCTGAGATCTCCATCTGTACCAAAAGAACAGAAATGTGATAGTCTCACAAAGGTCCCTGAGATGGGATGAGGCAGTCCTCTGTGCCAGATGAGTATCATGGCAATTGCTGCTGAGCTTTATATTCAAATATCATCCAGAACTGAGTTCTCTGTTCTTGTACAGTGAGAGTGCTTCTGCTTTTGTAATCCAGAACCTAATTTTTCTAGAATAATCCTATGTTACTTTAATCTTCTTCCTCCCTAGTAACAGGGTGATCTCAGGGGAATCCGAGACACTGAAACGCTCAGCTCAGCAGAGAGTGTGTATGTATTGAGGGGGACCCAGGAACCTAAGCATAACCACCCAGTGCCACTTCAAATGCACTTTAGGACATATGAGAACTCCTGGGGAGCTAGCAGAATGACACAGGCTTTGTGCTAGACTGACAACAGGTGGGACAGCCAAGGTCACCTCAACTGGCACCAAACATGTACGAACTTCAACTATTCCTCTCAGTGCCAGGGTTACCCAAGATATGAATGTCAATTCCCAGAAGAATATGCATTCGCTACCAAACTGGAAAGACCATTTAAAAAAAAATAAATCTACCGATGGCAGGTCTAAACCTGTGCCCTTTTAGCAAACAGTAGCTGGTGGAGAAATATCTTATGAGTTGAAGTTTACCTATTAGCATCATTATGAAGCAGTTCAGTAAGATGGAGGCCAAAAAAAGAGAAATCCAGTGGCTTTCTGAGAGACAGGGCTCGTCTGGAAGGTGATACTTGCCACAGCTTGCTCTACTGGAGAGATTTTGAGCCCATTAACTGGAAAGCTAATGCTGCTGTTAATGTTTAAACTCAAAGCTAAGGTTTAATCAAGTTTTACTCCCAACATCATCTTGCACAGCACTGACTGATCTGTCACAGTTACTACATGAATCATTTTAAGTACAAGCTGTGCACAAGTCTCAAACACAGGTAGTTCAATGGTAACTTCTGTTAAGAAATCAAACGTACAGCATAAAGTAATAAGGGGAGTGCAATGCTAAGGGTTTATATATATTAATGAACAAAAAGCAAATGCACTAGTAGAATTTTTTAAGTGCATCCTATGCTGTGCTTTCTAATAGTAAGTAATAGGGGATTAAATGAAGCCAACATGAAACAGTGCTAACAGCCATTTTCAAACAGAAATTTCATCTACTCAGTCCTGGCCTGTGTCACTTTTTTCTTAAAACATCTACCTGCTTGGATGTGTTCCTATGTGACATATTCTAGGTTCCTGCACTGGTAGGGGGGGGCTGGACTAGATGATCTTTTGAGGTCCCTTCCAACCCCTAACATTGTGATCTAACCTAACCTTTTTTCAGTGATTAAGACAGCAAAGGAAACAATCTGAGGAACAGGAGAAACATAACTGAAGTGGACAAATATAAATGAAATGGAGCACAGGTAGCAAAAGCCACACTCTCCAAGGGATGAAGTCCTTGCAAGAGGCTTGAAACAGCTGTGTTATCATAATTAATCAAATATCACTTTTTTTTAGCCCAGATTCTGCACCAGGAACATTAGGCACACCTTCAGAAGAGAGGTGACACTTGACCACTTTGCTCTTCAGCTGCTGATATAAGATTTAGGACCCTTTTAGATTCAAGCTACCTACCTACCTCTGCCACTCTAGGGCTTTCCCCCCTAGTCAGCTTCAAGACACAGCTGCTCACGTGGCGGTCTTCAAGGCTGGGCTTCCAAACCCATGAGGCCAGATTTGGTACAAGGTGAAGCTACTCCCCCAAGACTTTCCAGTGCATGTCACACGCACAAATCTAGTCATGGCATCAAAATATATTGCCTGTCCGTTTTCATATCACTGAAATGCTTGTCAATGCACAAGCAGTTCTGAAACAGTTTATCTGCTGAAAAAAATTTCAAAATGAGATGGTGTGTTTCCTCTACTCCATGCTTTAGCTTCAAAATATTCTTTGCATGAAGGACAAAAATACTTGAAATGCAAAAAAACCCACAAAACCCCTTGAAATTAATCTTCTCATTCAGCCTGAAATAAATGTGTTTGTTTATTATCATCCCGGATTCAACTGAAATAATTTGTGAACTTGACCTCAAAGGAATTTTATATGAATTTCTGGACATACCAACAAACCAGTAACATCGCAGGCTCACTATTGACTTCCATTGCTGCTAGCGTGAGCTAGAGATGCTAAGATGTTAAAAACAGCACAGCTACACTGACAAGCATTCCCAAGAGTGTTTACAAAAAAGCACTACCAGAAACAATTGGAGTTACTAAATATAAGCAGTAAAACTCGCAAAGCATGCAGAAGCCAGCCTGGCAATGGCAAATGTCTGCTTAGCAACTGGATCCACTCTGAGATTGTCCTGGATGTCACTTGGCTTACAGGAAAATGACATCCCTTAATGAGGACCATCAGTGAAGGGGGAGGAAGACGAGGAGGGGAGAAATGTTTTTTCATTCTATAATTATAACCTAACTTTGAGATTAAACATCATTTAATGACTCTTCCCAGTTTGAAAACATGATCCAGGAAGAGATATGCCCAAGCAGAGGGAATTGTCACATCCCATCTCTGATAAGCTCCCAGCTGCTAACAGCAGTGCCTGTCTGGTGGGAACCCCCTGTGTACCCCCGGACAGGTCAAGCCCCTCACATCCCTCATGCCCCATGCTGCCAGCGGGGACACCAAGACTGGGGAAGCTTTCAGTCAGAGTGTGCTTGGAGCACCTTTGTTGGTAGACACAGTGCCACTGAACTGAGCTAAACTGCGGCTTATGACCTCAAAACCTTGACATGAAACAAGGAGGTACATGAGGAATCACAGGACTGCTAGCAGCTGCCTGCTGAGGTACACCAAGAGCAGCTGGGGACCTGCCCACCCATGTGGCCATACTCATTTGCAATCTGAGATTGCTTTCTGCAAAACTGGTGTGAACTTCTCCCCCTCTGCCAAGTCTGGCAGACTTGCACAAAATCAGAAATTATTCACAGTACAGCATAATTGTATGAGACTCATTCATACAATTAAACAAGCTAAATATAAATACCTTCGGGTAGTTTCTATTTGTCCTTCCTTTTCTGCAAGTCACAACATGCTATTTTTTCATTTTAGATGACAGCTGCAATCCTCACAGGTGTACATCCCCTGGTGAGTGTAAGCTTAAGATAAGCAAGAAACAGGGCAAGAGTTTCCATAATTTTATGACAGCTGGCAATGGGGGTGAATGAGAGGGGATGGCATCACACCATGGAAAGGCCTTTTCTGGTTGCAAAGGTCCCAGTGGGGAGAAAACATGCAGGCAAAGCCATGGGAGTAGCAGGAGTAGAGCCACCAGCACCCCAGGACCTGTGTCACCTCCACACAACCCCACTCCAGGCTGTGGTGCCACCTGACCGCTGGCACAAGGCTGATGCTGCCAGCCCAATACCTGCACTGCAGAGCTTCAGACCTGAACATATAGGAATGGCTGGGTTATATGAGTCTCTTCACCTGAAGAAAAGCACGGGAGCAGCTACATAGAATTCAAGAGGCATCAGCCCCCCAAAGTTGGGGGCGGAGTGGGGTAAGAAATATGAAGAAACAGTTGAAAATGCAAGAAAAACACCCAACAGAGTCCACCACACTGCAAGATGAATGCATTTGCAGTGAAAGACAGGTTCTCTGCTCCTCAGCAAAAATCAGGAGAGCTTACAATATTTTCAGGAGAATCAGTCCACCAGCCTGTTCTATGGGCATCCAGCCCAAAGTTCTGCAGTTCTTTATCTGCTGTTAGTAAATTACTTGTGATTTATTTCTCCAGCAAGGAGAAGACAGGACAATCTAAAAATATGTTTTGTGAACAAACCCACAGAATTACATTTGGATCTTCGGCACTGGACAATTCTTAGGCTGCAGTTCAAATCATCTCTTTTTCCTTCAGCACAAAGAAGCAGCAAAATATTTTCCTGAAGCAAGGTCACGTAACACATGTTTGATAGATGTACATAAATACATCCATTTGTCCCTACCACTGGGTATGTTTAACACACTATGCTTAGAATAACATCGGGATGCCTCATTTAAGTGAGAAAATACTAAATGACTAACATGGCAAAACATACTACTTGAGACTCAAAGCTTTCTCTTCCACCTCTGCCTCCTCCCTAAATCAAGCAAATATGGTTACTCTTAGTTTCTTTCAGAGCCTGTGCCAAGAACTGAAAAGAAATAGGAAAAAAGTTTGTGTAGATTTTCTTCAAAACCATATAGTTTCAAGCATATGGCATGTCATTACTTCAAGATTTCAAAAAAGAAAGCATCACGATTATTCTTTCATAAAACTTTCCACAAATCCTGCATCTCTGTGCAGCAGTGACATGGACTGTGTTAGTGTGCTGCTACGTCTTTCCTCCTAAAGAAACTCTACTTAAAATAACTGTTCTAGCAAGTTAAGTGTTTTAATTGGAAAAAATTACAAAATTTTCTCAACTCTTACACCTCTAATTATAGGCTTACCTTTAAAATCACCATACAGAAAAGCCAACCTTGCCTGCTGTTCGTGCATCCGCGTCATCATTGCTAGCTCCATCCATGTGACAACAAACCCCTAATGCTTCTAGGTTTTTCACAAGTGCAGAGCTCTCGGTCCTGAAGCATTTACAACTTCGACTGAGGCACACTTTACACAAAACACTGGGAAAAGGGGGTTCGATAAAGCTTCTTTCACTTTCAGGCCAGTTTTCTAAGGGAACAAGTTTAATGTCCTTTCTCCTGTACATCCACCAGTCCTCCAGCAGCAGCATAAGCCCCCTTCCACAGGAGAAGAGAGGTCTGACAGAAGATGCGTTAACATTCCCACAGGCTCTGCAACATCCCTGGCTGGTGAGAGGAAGCCCAAAGGAAAATACCCAGAGGGCTTCCCAGAAGGAAAAAAACACAAGCAGGTACAGTACAAGTTTGTTTGACCCGCCGGGCTGCCCAGTACCATATGTGCGCCAGCCAGGCAGTCAAATGGCGGGTCTGAAGGGAACACTGCCTGCTCACTGGCAGTACGGTGCCCACACAGGGGAGGAGGGGAAGGAAGGACCACCAGAAACATCAAGGGACCAAGTGAAGCAGCTGAGGAGGAGCAGAGCGATACTTAGCATGAAACAGATTTCATTAGTTCTTTGCCTCATGGGGCAAACTGATACTTTATTACATAAAAATTATATATATACACTATGAGAGAAAAGTCCTGCTGATTTAGTTTTCGTCCCCACAGCTTTGAGCTGGGAACAGCCAATTAAACAAAATCACAGCTATTAAAAGCATGTGGGCATATGCACGCATCCAAGGAGCACGGTGCTGGCACCAGTGGTGTCCAGTCTCACCAGATGTGTGGCAGAAAAAGATCCTGGCTGCGTGTGTCTGAGCCAGCCGGACACCAACGGGCAGTGGGCTGGATTTGTTCAGTGGAGGGAAGCATTTGCTGACTCCACACCTGCAGTGCCACAAACTCCACACCCAAGCTGCCAAACTCTGTCTCCTATCAACAGACACCGTCCCTCTACTATCTTAGTTTATGAAACACCAGTCTAGGAAGTGTTGTTTTTCCTAGAGAGCAAGCCCTCCCAGGTACCTGCTTTGCAGGGTAGCACTCGCTCAGCAACAGCTTTCCTCTGTCACGTGTGCTCAAGAAAACTGACAACCCAAAGCCTCTCCCTCTTCATCGTGTTCACTTCACGGCATTTCAGGAGTTTTAATTGTTCTCCAAACCAAAGAGGCACCCCACAGTAGCAACAGTTGGCGGGAGGGAGCCCCCAGCATAATTCCATGTCGATGGAAAGTCAGTCTCCCTCTGATAGGTTTACAAAGGAGCTCCTATTCTCAAAGCAGCCAAATGTTCCATTTTAGGCATTTTATCTATGTAAACGGAACAGATAAGAGCAAAGACCCTTGAAATATTTATGAATAAACTCCTAAACCTTTCTACCACACAGCGATAAGGAGTAAATTCTCACATAAGATGCCAAGGCATGCAGAGCAACTTATTTTAGCCGAGTTCGAAAAGAGCAGGTTTGCATACAGAGAAAGAAAGCAAAAAATGAGCTATACACAGATTTAAATATAGCTACAACATACCATGAAGGCAATATGCAATATATTAATATGCCAAAGATTAAAGACTAAAACAATAGGAAAGTTTTATCAGTCAAACCTAGAAACTATATATATACACTGATGTAATGATTGAATACTTTCTGTACCATTTTTCTTCTCAACCATTTACTATTTGTTATATTATGGCAGCAGTCAAAAGTTGTATATGAATGCAAAATGACACTTTCTTGTTCAATGTGGATACAAATTATTCTCATTTTTTCCTCAGTTGCAGAGGTGCTTATTTTTCTCATAAATACTGTGTGAAAAATGCCTTCATTCTGTTGCTTTGGTGTACTTAGTTTAATGAAAATGAAGTATGACTTAGTGTGAAGGTCACTGTTCAGTATGCACAACAGCAGAAAAGTGAAGAGCGCTGGGACACAACAACAGGAACAGGGACTTGAAATGAGTTTGAAAAATAACTCTGCAGCAGGATCACAGCAACACTGGCATACCACAAAGGTCTGGATGGTGTCATCTCTGAATTTGTCACCAAAAGAGGTAGGGGCATACAGAAGCAACACCAATCAGTAATGTCAATCAACTGTTCAAAACCTTTCCCCTGAATCAAGTCATATTTTCCTAACTTGCTTCCTTCATAGTTGCTTTTAAAACTTTAAAGCTGAAATTAAAGCAACCTTAGATGATGAAAAAGCAATTGAATAAACACACCAGAAAATAAACTGTCCATCTCCACACAGGGGGCAGGGCCATCTTCTGAGAGGGCAGGTGCTGCTCACACACACGTACCTCTCCCCGGGTTATTCTGGTGCATCTGTCACTGTTTTGTGGGTAACATCAAATCTCTCAGCCAGATTCACAGGAATATTGCAGGCACTCTGCACAGTTCACCAGGGCAGAGCAGAGGGGGAGGACAACCGACTCCTCTACTCTGCCCTGGTGAGATCACATCTGTAATACTGTGTCCAGTTTTGGGCCCCCCAGTTCAAGAGAGACAGGGATATATTGTAAAGAGCACAACAGAGAGCTACAAGGATGATTAAGGGACTTGAACATCTCTCCTAGGAGGAAAGGCTGAGATAACTGGCACTGTTTAGTCTGGAGAAGAGAAGGCTGAGAGGGGACCTTATTAATGTCTATAAATATGTAAGGTGTGGGTGTTAAGTGGAAGGGCCCAGTCTCTTTTCTGTGGTGCCCAGTAACAGGACAAGAAATAACGGGTAAAAGCTAGAACATAGGAGGTTTCACCTCAACATGACAAGAAGCTTCTTTACTTTGAGGGTGACGGAGCCCTGGAACAGGTTGCCCAGAGAGGTTGTGGAGTCTCCTCCTCTGGAGACTTTCAAAACCCACCTGGATGCGTTCCTGTGTGACCTGCCCTAGGTGATCCTGCTCTGGCACAGGGGTTGGACTCAATGGTCTCTCAAGGTCCCTTCCAACCTCTAACGTTCTATGATTCTATGATAACCTAGACCTGAACTTAACTCTTTCGCTTAGTAGGGAAGCAACTAAAATATTGTATCTCGTATGTAACAGTCTTTGAACACTGTCACAGAAGCAAGAGTGAAAGGCAGAATAGCACAGTAAAGCAATTATACCTCTCTATTCTTAGCTATGTTTTCACCTACATTTTGCTAACCTACATGTAGGAACAAAACCAACCCCAGAACCCCACTACCACCATTACTAAACACTGCTTGAACAAAATGCTTTCCTCTTGGAACATGACAGTTCTTTGAGCGTGAAATATTTCACCAGAAATTGTCAAACTCCTTCCCTTTAAGAAGAAATGAGCCCATTTTCCCAAATCTCTTACCTCCTCAACAGCTCCTAGGTTGGCAGGCCAGTTGTGCACATGGGAGACCAAAAACCAGGCTCCCACATCTCATGACAGCCTAAGGAGCCCCACTGATTTAAAACTTGACATATGTCATAGCTGTAATTATTTAAAATTCATCCTGCCTCTAAAATTTGAAATGTCCTTTAGAAAACACTTTTCTACATCCTTCTTTTTGTGTAAATTATTGCCATTTAGAGTGTCATTGCAACACAACACATCTGAAGATTGAGCACCACAAAGCAAGGGCATCTGTATGAAAGTCCCTAATATCAAGGCAGTCAGTTCTTATAGAAGAAAAATAAGAACAATACTAACCAGAGCTGGTAATATTACATTACTTTTCATCACACAGGACTGCCTAGCAAACCACGAGAACACATGTAGCATGTGTGCACCTGGGCACGAAAATAGTGGTACAAAGATGGTCTCAAATCCTGCAACGATTTAACAGGAAAGCATCAGCTTTTTTGAAATGCCACTGGCTTCAGTGAAACTACTTGGCTCAAGATGTTATTCAGTGTGCAAACCAGTCATGCATACTTTTCAACATGGGCAACTAGGCAAATTTTGGAAGCCTACAACACACTGCTGCTCGAGGGGTCACAGATCCTTACCGCCTGAGCTAGCTCTTCTTTGGAAGCAGAACTGAGAAAGGCACACAAAGAGGAGCAAGCGTCCTCTGAGCTGCGCTCTTTCTGTCAGACAATTCTATTCAGGTCAAGAAAAAGTGTCCTTCTCAAATGGTGATGTATAGACCATTGTGGCTTGTAGGACCAGCTGGCACAGCCTCTGAATGATTTACAACTTATCTGAAGAATAACTTCAGAAGTTTAAATACTTTACTGCAAAAGGTGCAAGAGCAGAGATTTTCATTGTTTTGCTTCACAGTAGGTTATAAATGTCCCACGGGGAGGGAGAGTCCTTGGACAACACTGCTCATGCTAACTGTGGGCTGGAGAGACCTGGAGGTCATGTTTTACATTCAGACAGGGAGACTGCTGCCCACATTAACATCTCCTTGCCTTGGCACCCGTGCCTGTACCCATACATTAGCTCCTGTAACAGCCTGTTACAACCCCATAAACAGCACGGTGAGAAATGAACCCATGTGCCATTAGTGGCTGAACTGGTCACCTGTGGAGGCAGAAAAGGCTGCTCCACTGGCAGCAATATCTCACAGAGCTGTTTCTGTTGTCACCCTCTCCCCAGCCCTTCTGCTTCACCACCCAGCCCTGCCAGGACAGAAGGATCAGGCTGCATGGCACTCTTCTCCACATATTCTCTCTGGGTGGTTTGCTTATTCATGTCTTTATTCACTGTCTTGCTGAAATTAGTTTCTATGCTGGAGATGGTGATGGTGGAAACAGATGAGACAGAAAGGAAGTTGCTTTTGTACAGAGAAGGAAAGACAGTCTGTAAATAGAGCATGATATTAACAGGCTGATGCCTGACACTAAGCAAAAATAGCATCATCTCCAAGGAACACTTAATTTGCTGTAAAGATTGCCAGATATCTGAGGATCTTTAATCCTCACAATTATTCAGCTGTGAATCCTCCTGACCTACATGGCCAACACATTTCCTTTTGGGACAGTGGTGGGAATTTCTCTTTAAAAACGGATAATTGTGTCAAACATGTTTAAAGGCAAGAACTGACATTAAGACGACATGCAGGCACAAAAATAGAGCATAATCAGTGGCAAAGTAGAAAACTAAGATGTAAATTAATAAAATCAGGAGTTCAGAATATGGAAGTAATGAATGCAAAGCAGACTATGATATGCTCCTTTTCTATCAGCATGTTGACTCCTCAAGAGAAACTCAACTGGTGGTTTTGTTTGAGTAGCTTCCCTTGTACACACGGAAGTGATCTCATCCACTTTATCTTATCGATGGTAAACTGAATGCAACGAGAGACAAGCATCATCAGAATATGTAGGTAACCAATTTCAGAAAATCTCATTTCAAATTCTACAGAGCTCAGAGTCAAAACACAGCTGTAAGTAGCCTATGATGCAGACTCCCCCAGTCTGTTGTCTTGGCCAGCAGAAAGGGGAGCGAGTGGGGCTTGCAGCCCCTTTGTACATGCCTCACTGGCCTCTGTCTGCTGCCAGCATTGCCAGGGGGAGAAACCATTTGAACACTGCCTTGTTCGAAGCACCACAACAGAAGGGCATTAGCTCCAGCAAGAGGGGTGAGGAAGTGAACTGGCAGCATATAGTGGTTCCTAGGAAACAAGAAAATGAACTAGTAAAGTCACTGGAATGAAGATTCATCTCTAAACACCTCTGAAAGGCACGTATCCACCCAAGACCTGAAGCAGGACAAACCAGATGAGTTCGTGGTAGCTCAGTATAACGACACAGAAAAATAACCAACTGAACATCGTAAATCTTTGCTTCTTCCAATATAAAGCAGCACTGCCCTGGGCACAGGCAGGCACGAGGCATTAGCACAGAGTACAGGGAGTGATGCCCTGGAGTTGGGATGGAAACGGCACGGGCACATTGCATCACCCAAGAGTGAGCCTTCGCCAGCAAGAAGCAAACCTCCAGCTGAGAAGCAGCTGCGTGGCCTTGTCCAAAGTTTCTATTGTGAACTTCTTGTTTCAGAGAGCAACGTGGCTTCTGTCAGTGCTGCAGCAGGGCTATGGGCATATAGTTCAGTATCTCTCTCTGCAAGGCTGCCGCTGGAATTTTAGAGGGGGAACAATTAGTCATACTTTAGAAGTGGCTGATCAGAAGACAAATTTGCCCTCTTCCAAAATGACTTTGGCCGCTCTATCTCTGACAAGCCCTAGCAACTACAAGAAAATGATAAAGGTGAAAAATCTGGCTTTTTGTACTGCATATAATTTGCTGGTTTCAACATACCAACTGTATGTTGTTAATATAGAATAGCTTTCAGTATTGTGCATCTTGCAAAGGCAGAAGCTTCATTTCTTCATGGCTTGTCAGAAACGCTGAAGTATTAAAATGAATACAGCACAGATGCTCTGAATCTTATCAATTGGATTTAACATAATTCTTACCACATGGATTAAAGATTGTGTTTTAAAATTCAGTTTTCTTTCCTTCTTAAAAAAACTCTAAGAAGGGAAATTTAAGCTTGTAAAACAAAGCACTCAATGATATGGAACTAGTAAACTGAGAGCTTGTATTCCCTTCCTCATTTGCAGTAGGAGTCTCCAGATGGATTTTGAACTGTTTCTCAAGTAATCAAATATCAAAATCATGCTGTTTCTAGGCTACCTCAGCAGTCAGCAGCATTACATTCAATAGGATTTCCAATAGATTGCAAGCTTAAGTATGTGTATATATTTATGTATGTACATATTGGGGGGGTATATGTATATAAAGTATGCTGATTCGCTGTATTAGGGTCATGTTTTCTCATTCTTCAAATAAATTATCACTTTAATACTATGTGTTAAAGTTAAAATTACATGTTAAAGAAAATTGAACTGGGTGTATTTTGAGTGCAGTGATACTTAAAACAAAAATTACTATTTCTTATCTGACTTATTCCTCTTCAAAATGTGAATCGTATGATCCAGTCCTTTTACCAGTACACAAAGGGTTTGTTTTCTTTCTCCAGCATGAGCTATGAATACACTCCCTTCTATTTCTGTCCTCTGTAAACACATTTTTCCCAGGACTTCCATATTTCAGTACATTGAGAGTATCCTGCAAATAGCACATCCATGCACCAAAGTCTCAAACCATGAGCTTTTCATTTTATGTGTACAGTAAAACTACTACATCCTAACTAGACACAAACAGGACAACAAACCTCAGATCATTCACAGCTGAATTCATGTATTTGTGCTAGAATTCCAAAATGAGATTTAAGGCATAATAATAAAATGCTATTAAACTACAAAATATTGTCAAACTGAAATATCTTTTAACATAAATGTATTTGTCTGATTCTAAATGTTTGTTTCCATAATTATCTTAATATCTGCTCTATCATTATATTTAAACTTTCAACAGTGTTTGTCAAATCAGAATAATCTGACAAGTTGCAGAAAATACAATTTTCTTGTACTGAAACCATTTCTGTTTTCCTCCTGAAATGACTGCCCATCATGAATATGACTACAAATTAAAACAGTTCATCAACTCATACTCCCTCATTCCTTCTTCTAGGAGGTTAGGGGCTACTTTTTACTTTAATTAAAGTGTATTTATATTCAGTGTCAAGTACTATTTCACCACACAGAAAAAAGAAACATTTCATTTCTAAGATGCCAAAAGCTTTGACTTTTCAATAATAGGTCTCCTTGTTTTTCCAGCTGGAATTATTCACTGAAGGTGCACCTCTTTTATTTCATGTTTAACTAATTCTCTAACCCAAATTAACTACTTCTTAGTGAACTGGTTATTTTATTTAATATGATGAATCATGTAAAAATACTCAATGTGGCCTCACAGAAGAATGAGAAAAGAGAAACAAGAGTTCAGACCTCACCCATGACCTATATCTAGACTTATTAGCTCACATATGGGTCTCATCTGCTTCAAACTGAGTTTAGGAAGAGTGTAAATAAATTAACATCATCTTTGAAAGCTAAGAGAGGAGCAGTAATAAAACATGAAATATTGGGAAAGGACAATGTCTGACTAGAAACTAATAATATTGAAACAACTATGTAACAACTTGTATATTCATTATATGATATAAGACTTAATGATGTCTGCTCTAGAAACTCTGGAATGGCAAAGAGTTGCCTTGATAGGGAGTCAAATTTTTAGGATGCTTGATGAAACATGATTTGCCTCTTCACTACATTACTCCAGTGATAGTGACATTTTTTGGAGGAAAAAGTATTGCTCCCCTTTGAGGAAGAAAAAAAAAAAGAGCGCTACATATACAAGACTAAGATTACCAACTTTTCATGCCAAATACTTATCATCCCGATCTATTTAGACATTATAATATTGCTGGACCAGTTGTTATCATCGATTAATTCAAGTCCTTCTTGTTAAAAGCAGATGCCACATGCAAGAATAACCAAACGCATTCAGGACGGTATCTGATGAGAAACTCCCATTATATTTCACTGGTTTCTTGTTTATACAGAGCAATAACAGCTGGACCACAAATAATTACAAAATATAAACAAAATGGAAAGCTGAAAGCAGAGACCAATTAATTACGTGTATGGACAAGTATTTTTATGGGATTTGAGCAGATTTCAGCTCAGGATCCTCCTGGTCTTCATGGTAAAAAAAGAAAAATCCTAAAGAAAAAAAATGTGTTTTTTGAAATATCTTCTGGAAATATATCTATGAACAGAGGCAGCATTTTCCTGAGTTCTTGTAGTGTTCCTGTTTGATTGTAGTGGGCTACTGCCCATTTATCAAGCCTTTTGTGATGGCCTGATTGACTCATTACATATCCTGTATTTGTCTCATTTTGAAGGTCTGTTAAATGAGAGCTTGGAAAATGTTCTAATAATAGTAATGCTGACCTCAATGTCCTATAACATAAAATACCTGAAATGAAAGAAAGCCACAGGAGAAGGGAAGTTACAAACTCTGCTGCCTGGCCAAAAACCCACACCTTCAATAAAGGTGAAGAGAGCAGCTGGGCTGCACAAGGGAGGAAACAGCAAAACATACCACTACCATTTGAAAAATGTAATTACTCATCGGAAAGGCAGAAATTCAGAGATGAAGTCGATTGGGGCACTGCTCAGTAGCTAATTTTGACATTCAAGGGATAGGAAGGAGGAAGCACCAGAGACAGGCAGCAGAGACCATATGTCAACAGCTCCATCCATGATGGTGTAACCTGCCCCTCTGGGAGCTGCCATGGTGCTGACCAGGTCCAGCCCCTCTGAGGTGTACCAAGAGAATCACATACATCCCAGCAGCACATTATGTCCTGGCAGCACAGGAGATCAGTTTCCTCAAGACACTCAGGTACCATACTCTGATGCAGTAACCCAGCACCAGCCCAACATCCCTCATCCAGACATCTGCTGGTGTGAGTCCCATTGCCCCTCACATTCCCAACACAAAACCACACCAGCATGGTACAGCTATATGCCTAGGACTGCTGCTGGAAGGATGGGAAGAAGCCACAGAGTCCACCACATAGGCGGACAAAGCTTGCTGCCCTGAGGAAAATCAAGGCACCGCTCCAAGTCCCCTTCTCACTCAGAAAGTGAAGAGGACAATGGAAACAATTGCTTAACTTCATGCCCCTTCAGTCTGGAATGACACATACAGGCTTTCAGCAGCTATGAGAGCTCTTACACCTTCTGCACAGTACTTCCAACACTTCCAACAATCCAATAAAACAACAAGACCAACTTCTCAGGAAGCCCCAGAACCACCATGTGATTTCTTAGTGAAGAAATCTACATTTCCTCTTCATAATAAGCATTCAGGACCTCACAAGGAGGAAAAAACAACATCTTGAGTTGAATCCTCTCTGGGATCATGTGTCAGGTCACAACCTCAATATCCTTCAGCTTTCAAAATGAGAAGAGTTTACAATTTAACCCTATTCCTATAAAATCCTTCTAGTTTCCTTTTCATTACCCTCTGAGATACACATTTTAAAAAGTTGAAATACATGGGTTTCCTGGCTTTACCTGAGGCAGGCATCTCCCTCTACCTCCATCCTGCCTGTAGCCTCCTGATTTGGCCAGCTCCCAGGAACACCAGGGGACAACTCCACTGTTTTCCTTCTCAGAAATGTAAAGAAAGGAAATTGTGTGAAATGGAATGCTGGGCCCAAAACAGATGTTCCCAATACACTCCTACCATATTAGGATGGTTTAAACACTTCACTTTCCCCGTATCCTGCAGCTTGCCAGAGTCGAGAGCTCTCCAGGTTTCCAGGAATACTTCTCCACAGCAAACATTACCACAACAAGATTAGGACTATAAGGAGTCAGACGCAAAGCCTGACATGAAAAGAGCCAAAAGAAATTTTCAGAGAAATAAACATTGTAGAAAAAAAAATGAAACAAGTGTACGCAAGACTTAAGCACAAAACTTGCAATGATGGGAGCCACACACAAAGGCTAAAGAAAGTATGCAATTGGTTTCTCTCAGTTAGAAATCTAAACTCTAAATCCCTTTTCATCAGGAACTGTAGCTTTGTCTTGATTTTCTGTGACTACACTGTAACAGCATTATTATGAAAAGTAACAAATTTGCATTTACAAAACATCTGGAAAAATTATCTTCTCCAGTTGGCCTTGATGGGAATTTCAGGCATAGAATATTTTCATACCATAAACAGTCTGAACTCCACAGTCATCCTGATCAACATTAGTACACTCCACCAAGACACAGCTACAACTCTCCTCATCACAACAGCCTCTAATTTTCAGTGTACCCTGTCCCATGTAAACGCAATAGTTTAATAACAAACATCATCTGTTTCTGAGCATAATCCTCCTTCATCCCTTTCCAAAAGTAGGATAGGCTAATAGAGACAAGAACATGGCACACAAATAAAAGCTCTAGAGCAAAACACACAAAGAAAAAAAATCACTGCATACGCACATTTGGTCAGAAACTCACTTTCTCCCCATTGGGCTTTTGCCCACAGCACTCCAATTATCCTTTAGTTAGTTATTTTAAGCAGCTCTTATTTTCTTCTCTCTTCTGTTTTGCAGTTGCCCCAAGGAGGTCTGGAACATCTAGTTGTTTCCTATCTGCTTTGCCTGCCTATGCTATCTTAGATTTTTGTCTGATATGTTACGGCTTCTCTCTGGGGATGCTGCTAGGGTATGGCCTTCAAAAACACCTCACCCCCCCATCACTAAGCGGTTGAATATTATACAAGAATAGTGTTCCTTCATATCCTCTCTACAAAGAATTAAAGAAATACCAAATTAATACAACACAGGCTAATGTACCCTAAAATTGGATTTGAGATGAAAGAAATTAGGTGGGCTGTGTAACAGGACCTCTGTTTGCTGGGGCATGTCCAGTCCCAATGTACTTATATCTGGATATAAGCAACCTTGCTTGCTGCACGTTGTCGCCTGACATGGTGTTTCAGCTGCACATCTAAAACAAAAGCCTGCCCTATTCCCACCACTACAAACTTCAGATATTTTCTTCTCAGTACTTTAACACAGGAACAAGAAAATCAGCTACTTGCTTCCTTGCTCCTCTACGATGTCAGAACAACTTACCAAAATCCACTCCATCAGCTGCGTTGTGCAAAAATGAGATCTTACAATTTCTGCCGCCTAAAGTGTTAGCATTGCCTGTAAATCCAAATGTACTCTCTTTGAGATACCAATACACTTCAGGCTGCCCAGAAAAGAGCTGGGGGAGCATCTGCCTCTGCCCAACACCTCAGACTCCATCAGGAGCTTCGAAGGGTACAAGGTGATGGTTCCTAAATAGGTCTGGTGCCAAAGGTCAGCAGCAGAGCTCAAACAAGTAACAACCCATGGGGTTAGATGTGATCATGGGAAGGATCTCCACAATGCAGGGAATGACAGCAATACCTTCTGCTGCTTCCTGAAGTACACACATTAAGGAATTTCAAATGTAAAATGAAAGGATGAGTCCTCAAAGCAAGGATCTGCATTATTTACAGGTTTAGACCTTATGCTACTCTGACTTAATGGCTAAGCAGCAATTACTGGATACAGGGGTGCCAAACAACCTGGAAGTGCCAGTAGGAGCTATGCCAGTATGTTTGGCTGTCCAAGCTCTCACACTTGCAAGCCAGTGGCCTGGCTTGCTCACAAACTTCTCAACAAGCTGTAGAGCCCATCCATCTCTCTTTAGCTACCAGCACAACACAACTCTTGCCAGATTCACCTTCCATTATGCCAGAATCAGCCACTGGCTAGTGCAGAAGACAACCCAGCCCAGCCTACCTGGGAAGCCGGGGTGCATAGCACAGGAACCAAGCCGGATGGCACAGCCCCTTGGGCTGCCCAGGCAGTCAGGGGGCATTGCCAAAGCTCAAACCACTGAATAAATCTCCACTAGTAGGAGGGCTTTTTTAAAAAAACAAACAGAAAACAACATTTTGGAATAAAAACTTTTTACGTTTGCACAATTCCATTAAACCCGTTGGCAAGCCTCCCACTGATTGCAGCAGCATGGCAGGATTTTACCCTTGACATGTTAAGCAAAAAAAACCAAACACTCTGCACAAATAAAATTAAAAACCCAACCACCAAAGAACATAATGAGAGGCCCTTTGGGGATTTTCATGTAAGGGCTATCAGATGCCCACGTACCATTGCAGCGTCTTTGTTAGGGCCAACTGCCATCTCCCGCTTTTCTTCAGCCATGTAAACACTATAGGGACATCTCCAGAGATAGGAAACCATCTCTTCTCAGGGATCCTGCGGGCATCTGGTTAAAGTTTTTGATGTTTTCCTGAGAATCTTCACGCGGAGGCGGGAGACACCGATGAACGTACTGAGAGGAGCTGCCTATCGCCCAGCCCAAGCAAGCGGGCTCCAGCACTAGAGACAATGACGGAAGAGACGGTTCCTGGAGATTTTTTCCGACTAAAAGTCTAGACAGGAAGTTTGAAAGAAAAAAGTTGCTTCGTAGGGGTTGGCAATTTATTTTTTTCCTTTTTAATTAAAAGACTACTCCTTTTATATGATATCATTATTCTAAATATGATAGACATGACAGAGTCACACAGGCACATTAATATTTGTTGCTTTCTTTTTCTTTTCCTGTGACACATTAAATCTGAACTATTCCTGGAAATTAACACAGTAAATTTTCTGGCTAAATACTATGTTAAACTAGAATTTAGATTGTGTTAACATACTAATTCAGGTACTAATTAACATACTCATTATAAGTTACAAATAGAAACATAGGCAGCACATTTTAATTTCCTCTGAGACAAGTAACATTACCCATAAAAAAATAAAGAAAAATATCAAGCATTTCTACAGAAAAGTATAGGAAAGACACCAAATGAGTAACTATGGACTTAAACCTCCTCAAGTTAAAAATGGTTCATATGGACTCAGACAGCACTAGAACAGGTGTTCAAAGCCATTGGATGTGGTTTTGGTAATTTGTTTCCACCATTCACGGACAAAAAGTGTATTTTAAATCAAGCTAGCTTCACTGCCTTCGATCACCATGCTGAGGCACCAGTATCTCCAGACTATCACCTCTAGTTTATTTGGAGCAAAGACAGCCTTGAGGAGGGTCTGGGCTACCACAGTGTGTACTAGCTCAGACATGAGGGCTATGTTGAAGTCAAAGGCAAAAATAGAAGCCACAATTAGTTGTAAGAACAACTGTGCCCACGAGCTGGCATTTACATAAGGATCTGATCCTCTGATCTCCTTATGGTGTAACCATTTTTCTTTTTCCTTAGCTAAGAGGTCTCTGGGACTTTTCAGGTCTGATAAAATTCTATTCCTTAAAAAAAAGGAAAAAAAACAAAAGCCAGTATCACTGAATGAAAAACTAGAATTGAGAGAAATGGGGGCAATAATTATTGTCTTTTCCACTATTTCAGTCATTAATAAGCAGGAAGGAAGCTAAAAATTACATTTATGAAAAAAATCCACTTCATACATCAGTGTTTTGGGGAGTAGGAGGAGTGACTAGATCACAGGGTGAGGAACAGAAACTATAGACAAAATTCAACTTGTGGGATTCTTCAGCTCCAACCAAAGTGAAGTCTTCAAAGCTGCAACTTGGGAACAAAAAACAAGTACCAGAAATCAAAGGGAGAAAGGACTACATCACAGCGACACTACCAGGGCCTTCAAAGGCATCCACAGGTCTGGCTGACAAAAATTTACACCTTGTTTATGCACCTATGCGGGTTAGTGGTGTAGTTCCCACAAATTCAATTCAACCTTGACTTCAGTGGGGCATTCTGATGTCCCTGTCCATGGCAGGGGGGTTGGACTAGATGGTTCTTTCCAACCCAAACCATTCTATGACCTTATGATGCTCTCCCTACCAGTTGATCACTTTATAAAAACCACCATTGCAGTTAACATACATCCCAGTAACCTGCAAGGCCAGCCTTAAAGTGGAGAGCAAGGGTAGTTCCACGCTGGGCACGTGGTTGAGAAAACTTTACCACAGCAGTAGCCCACAAAAAGGGTGCTGCCGACCCAACATTAAACCCCACTTTAGTTCTACTTGCAAAACAGATTAAAGTTGAAGTGCTGCAACAAGCCTAGAAAGCACTGGTGTTTTTTCAAGGCACTGTTATTATGTAGATAAGAAATGGAAAAAGATGTTGTTTACTATAAGCTCTACTTCAAGGACACTTCTTTTAGTCATGTCTTACTACTTAATTAGTAATCACATTGAAGTTGCTGTGCTGAATCAAGGGCAAATTACAAGGCAAGCAACTGTAACACATCTGCGAAACTGGAAGTTGAGAATATTTTTTTCATACCTCAGAAGCAACAATTTTTTATCAAGATTGGCAGCAAAAGTTTGTATTTCTTATTTAATAATACTAGAAGATGCAAGACCAACACTGGAATAACTAGATGTAGAAAAAAATTCTGACATTAGAAAACCTAGTTCACTGTTTGTTTGGGATGCCATAAAATATCCACCAAAAATAGATTCTATGACCTTAAATATATTTTCAGCATCAGCACACACAGATATAAAGCCTCAAGAATCAGTGTCCAGCGCTGTTATTTTGCGAGGCAAGAAAACTGCTGAAAACTGCTGTTTAAAAGTTACAATAGTAAAATATTTCTCCATTGTAAATTTTCTTCACCTAATAAGTCATTTATTGGAATTCTATAATAAGATTTACACATTTTGACTTACATGCAGGTGGAAGCTTTATAAAGGAGCATTACTGAAAGCTAATGAAAAACACTTCCATTATAGAAATTGATCTGAATGTAATAAAAGGAATGTTCCTGGAAGAAAGCCATTAGAGTGCAGATGACCCACTTGCTCACAAAATGTATGACAAGCTCAGGCAAAATTTAGAATAACATGGCTTGCTTCCTTCCTTTGAAAGAAAAGTATGGACTTTCAAGGACATTACTAGAAGAGGCTGAAGCAGATGAATACTATTCTTGTAAAATTAATTCTTTAACAAGCTTATGATGCAGGAACTCTCTGCTCAAGGAAACATGTCATTTTTAGGATGGACAGAATAAGGTGGAGGCTAAATTACAAGCAGATCACAAGGCAGGCTATCAGGGATCCTAGCCAGCATTTCAAGCCAAGACAAAGAATGTCAATTAACACACATCTCTAATCAGCACCTGGCAAAAGCCATGCCCACAGCTTTATTAGTGTGTCATGTCCCATGCACTAAAGTGCACTGCACAGTGCCTTTCCCAGGGCAAAGGGCTCCCTCCCGCTCAGTACCACACAGCATTTATTCAGAAAAGGGTTTAAAGGGTTTTGCCCATGGGAGGATGACCACAAGCACAATCACAAGCACCTCAGTCTTGCAGAGCACCATTAAGACTGCTTGCTGATGGAAGTGCTGGATTTTGCTCCACAAGGGTGCCTGTGCTCCCTGCTAGCCAAGAGAAGTGCTGGTCCTCAATGTGGAAAGAGGGCAAGCACAAAACAGGTACTGTGACTCTGCTGGAGGAGAGATTTTCCTCTGATGTTTATGGTTCTCATTATCTATCTTTACCTTCTTCTCATTGCTACCGATGCTTATCAAGACATACAATTTCCTTATTGAGCATATTGCCATGTGGTTTAGTCAAAATAATTGCAATCAGCAACAGTTACTCAGTTCAGCTTGACATAAATGTCTAAGGACATTCACTGCTGAGCTACAAATATGTTGCAGTATGTATAATTTACACTATATACCCAGCTAAATGGGAGAATGGCTAAAAAGATGAGAAAATTAATAACTAGATCTAACAAGACAGATAAGTTGATTCATTTTGATCTCATTGTTTCTGCTACTCTGAAGATTTTTTGGGTCTTTCTGGCTGTTCCACGTACTAGCTGAATGCTCAGTATGAGCCACTCAGCACTTCTCCCTCTGGAGAAGTTTGAGCAAGGTTCTGCTGGAGGATGCAGTCCTCCTGTACCTTATTCCCATCTCTGCAGCCTGACAGCTTCCACCACAGCAGGTGGTTCATGCTACGCAAGCTTATGCAAAGATCGAGAGTTTGAGGAATGGAGAGTCTCCTGAGTCATTCCAGATTTGCTGGGGTAACTCCAGCTATGTTGAGAGATGAGAATTTGATCCTCTGTCCTTAAAGAGATTAGTTTCACGTAGCAGTTATGCAATTCATAAAAATGAATGCCATGGACCCGCATTCCTCTTGTCCTGTTTTACTGTATTTAGCCAGTCTGTCATAACGCTGCTTCATGTGATAAACAGCTGAGATATTCTAGTCCACCAAGGGCATTTTATAGTGGGGAATTTATATATTGCTACTTCCACAGGTGATCCAGTGTTTTCAAATGCGGTGACGCCAGTGCAAAAAGTCAACATGCTGACAGAAACACCAGCACTAGCATTTAAATTAAGTAATTAAAATGCTCTGCATTGCAAAACTTCCATAAATCTCAAGCTTTAAGGCTGCCTTCACAGCTGTTTGAGCTTGATGAATTCCCATAATCTCTTGAATAGGCTTTCCCCACATATCTTTGCATGACAGAGTCAGGACATTAAGTTTCTATCATTTCAATAATGTCAAGATTTTTCTTCAATCTTTTCAACAGTGGATGATGTATGTGCAGTGCATCTCACCACCATCATCCTGAGCTTTGCAGAAGTATACTACAAAATCCTAAAGTTATCTTCTTACAAATGTATTTTTGTTTCGCTAATCTGCATCAAAAAATAAATAGCAGGAAACTCTAGTACAGCTCATCTCTGACTTTCTTTTCCCACAAAAAAGAGTTTCTCCCATTGCTTACAAGAGATGCCACCTCCTCCACCTGAAAATGGCTCGGATTGTCGGCAAACCCCATTGCATCACAGAAAGGCAAAACAGAACCACAATATCTCCTTTTCTGTCTTCTATGTTCTTCTACGGCCTTCAAGTCAGCTTTCATCACCCTGGAGACTTAAATACTCAGGAAGGTATTGTTTTGCTAAGTACATGGCCCAACAAAAAGGAGGCAGCCATCAGCAGAAAACATAGTGTGAGTTTCACACCAATTTTATTCTCTATTTCTATGGACCCAAAAAACAATATAGCATGGCCAATCATAGGGGGAACAAAAGAAGCAATAAACCCACTCACCGTGGGTGACACAAGAGAAGAAAAGGCACACTGGGCCAAAAACACAATAACATAAGGAGATATCAGCCATGCCCCATATCCCAACATAGCCAGGGACAAACCAACCCAACAAATATCAGAAAGATACAATACTCAATCCATTATCCTTAACTCCACAAAACTACTCACAAACCCCTCCAGCAGCATCTCCCAACAACAGCAGCAGCTCCCAACAAGGAGCTCTATTGGCCTTTTATCTACACCCTCTAATCACCACCTAATTGGCAGCTGTTTCTCATCATTTCAGGGTGTGCTTGGCCTGGTCTCCCCTCCTGGATGGCCCTCTTACAACTGAGGGGGCCCATCCCTCACATCAAAGTCTGGTATGGCATGTGTCCCCACCACTCAACGCCTACTGGGCTGCAGCCAGCAGCAGAGCTAAAAGATCTTCATGGTGGCAACCACAGAGGCCAACCCAGTCTTGCCCTTGATTACAATGGGAGGCACCTGGGCAGCCTTAGCCCCTTTTACCTGGTTGTGAAATTCATCCAGGTGTCAAGTTCACTTCAGGGTTTGGGGCTCAGACCTCAGCACTTCAGGTATTCACAGAGGAGACCCAGAGCCCCTGTGGAGCAGGGGCAGTGCTGAAAACAGGTAGCTGACAGGTGCCACCAGGTACCTAGGACCTGACAGCAAAGCAGGACAGGAGACCAATGTCTCCCTCCACCCTTCTTTTCAGCCCTTCTGTTCCCCACCGCAGCCCTGACCTCCCTGCTGGCATCCATAAGGACTTCTCCGAAGGAAGAACAGGCTGTCCCTCTCCATGAATTCAGCGCACAAAACTCACAATCACAGAGTCTCAGCTCCTTGTTGGAGTTGCGCCATGAGTGACCTGATCACAATGAAGCAAAGACTTAAAATGGAAATGGAAAAAATGAAGATTTATGCCCTCAAACAATTTATTAATTGTAGTCAACCGATGTTGTAAGGATAGTAACTGGAGACAAGATAGACATTACTACTAACATCTGATCCAATGCTGTGTCCTGAATCTGAGGCTAATCATGAAAATATTTCTCTCACACCCACTCACTACAACAACAAATGCAGCCAAATGTAATAAATCTTCCTTTTTTTTTGTTGATCTGCCTATGTCCAGAGTTTGCTGCCTTTCAGTTAGAATCATTCCAATAAGAACAGTGTAAATCCTTCTCTAGCTGCTACATTACCAGTAATTTACACAGCTTGAGAGTTATTTTGCTTGGGTTTGCCACCCAAGAAGCTATTATTGGATAAATAGAAACAGTGGAAAGAAGAAAAAAAAGATCAATGCATAAAAAAATTGAGCATGAACAGATCTTCTAAATAAACCTATATACTTCAACCTCTCATCCCTGGGCATCAACATAAGATGAGGCCCAAGGCAACACCGTCAATCAGCATCATGAAGCTTACGTCTGCCAAACCTGCCATGCTTGATTTACCAGCGCTCTCAAATCCTTCTCCATGATGGTCCAACAGATAACAGTCTTTTCTCAAAACCAATCCTTGGCTATTTTCATGGCCACCTCTCCTCTTGAGAAGATTGGTTTATGGCTGTAACAATTCAATAATCTCACCACAGGTTTCCAAAAATATTTGTCAGAGCTTCCTGTAGCCTGGACAAACATTCTTTGATGACTACCCTTTCCAGAGCTTTTCCCCATTAATTTCATGCTTAAAGCAACCTTCTATTGATTCCTTTTGGATGATACAGGTGTTCAAGTCACAAAAAAAAAAAAAAGGATCAGTGCAGCAAAATACTACAGTGAGAAACTCCTGGGAGTATGAAACACATTATGAAGGTTAATCATCTACCAGCTAGCACTAGCAGAATTTTTATGGCATTAAACCGCCTTTACTAACATTAAGTGTAGTGCTGGAATGTAACAAATGTACCAGAGCACCACAGAAGAATAATTTCATATTCATAAATACATATTTTCCATCCCAAATGAAACTATTCCTTCCCCCAAAGAAACAGATGTGACGGCAAAGCTGTCTTTTCTTTTAGGACTGATCCTTTTAATCAGTTTAAACCTTTCTAGCTGGTGTACAATGACTTGGTTTTGACTGGTCGCTGCTTTACCATGGAAGTGGAAATGGAAGGAAAGACGAAAACTTCAAGAGATGATGAATCTTAATCACAGCAGGGTAAAGGAATATTTTGCTCTAGTTCTGCAGAAGCAGTGGCAAAAGAATGAAGGAAATGAAACAAGGTAGACTGGCAGCTCAACAATACAGCACTACTGAAATAAAAAATGTTATGATTTAAAATATAACATTGCTTAGTATTGCTACTTTGGGCTAAAGTGAGACAGCAGGACAAATATTTTAAAAACTCTTAATGTCCTCTTTTTATTATATTTTCCCTTTGAAATTCATAAACACCACCATTCACAATTAAGTAGTAACAAGTCAGCAAGTATGCCTGAATTATTATGGTAACAGTATTACTTTTCCATTTCTCATCAAAGTGAGATGATACACTAAAATCACTGGCATTGTCTCTTAAATTCTGTTTGTGGTAGCTGGAAATATCTGTCAAACACAGAAGTGCAGCACACAGTCAGCTCACACGGCATGAAATGTCAATTCCTTCTCGGCCAAGCAGACACAAGGATCGAGTGGTTTATTGTTGAATTCTCGCAGGTGCAGTGTTACCTGCCTGACCCTTCACGCTATATACTCAGAGAAATATGAAAGCCGTAGACTTTAACAGATACGCTCTGAAATTTGCTCGTGATGACTTAACATTTCAGTATGGACCCTTTAAGTCCTAATCCAATCATGACAAAGACTATCAAAAGACACCCAGGAAAAGCCTTTGGTTGCAGTTTCATGCTCTGTAAGAGCCATCCTGCACAGTGCTGGACAAGCAGAGATAGAAATTTGATTCAGACCAGGAACTTATAACAACATTTTAAAATAAGCCAAATCATTACGCTTTTATGCAGACTGCAGAAGGTTAGAACAATATCTGACTCATAAAAATCTTGGCACAAGGTTAAACCCCAAGTTTTTGAAGAGCTGAAGAAATCGACACTGAATGAGTGTTCTGCTCTATGCGGCCACAACATCTCTGATCTGATAATCAGGACCAAGAAGTTAGATGGATTTGTGATGGACCTTGCATTTAATACATGGAAAAGAAATCTTGCAACAGTGACTCTTTTAGAAAAACTTGTTAACCAAGAGGTGAGCTCACTTTCAGAAAAGTTACTAAGGTGTTCAATACACTGTCTGTTTCCCTTATCTAGTCCAGATTGTATTTGATAAATATCTTATGAGATTAGAACTGTTCAGTCAGAAAACAAATGGACATTCAAATTTCTGAAATAGACAGAAATAAGGAAACAAAGATTTGACCAACAAGTGGGAGGAACTGGCAGGACCTCTCATAGCCATTCATCCCCCTGTGCTTACTCAGGTCTGCAGGAAGTAAAATAGTTTCCTCCACTTCTGCTCTGAAGCAAACTGTTTCAGTCTGATCTTTCCTTTCAACAGAAGTTAGAGAGGGCCTAATGCTCTTTAACACGTCACTATTAACACCTTACGAAGTCCCCAAAGAGCGTATTTTTAAGGATGTTTCAGGTAGGAATTACCATTCAGTGCAGCAGTCTAAGATTGTTGCTAATGTTCAGTTCTCATTAATCATCTTCCATACACCAACATTAACAGGGCTAAAAGTAGCAACAGGATTTTGGAGAAGGATATTCTCCAATGTAAACAGTTTATAAATTAAGGGGGTTTTCACATTGTCTATGTATCTTCAGCACAGCCAGTTAAGTATGGCACAAAGCAAATTGTCCATGAAAATAAAGAACCTTCTGTACTTTCTCAGCCTGCTAGAAAGAGAGAAAAAATAACTGAAACTGTTCTATTTCCTGCCTATGTTTAAAGTGTCATTGGACTGAACTCTGGATAACATCCCGGAATCTGTAATCCCCTCTTTGACTAAATGTGTGTTTTCTAGGATGGAGTTGGAATTAGACCATAGCTACATGTTTCAGATAGCCTGCCTTTAAGTTATGAGCAATATAATTCAAATTACTCAAAAATTACAGAACTACAGATTTTTATTTATGATATGATCGGTCCAAACTATAAATCCAAAGACTGCCTTCTAGTAAACACCTCACCTTGCCTTAACTTCACTAGGGGCATATTACTTATAAGATTCAGTCAGAACAGCATGTGGTCAGAACAGAAGAAATATATGGTTTGTGGTTCTTGCCTATGCCCTATTTGACAGTTGTGGATTTACTAAAAGCTAGTTGGCTTAGGTTAAATTACTGGTGCAAAACCAATCAGACATACTTGGGCATGTGCACATGCCCACGTGGGCAGCGATCCCACTGCACGTGTGTGTGTAGGAGATGTCTGCATGTGGTATGTGTGTTTGGTCTCTTTTCTTGCTGATGCTGAGGGGAAAGATCCATGGTAAAAGATGGCAGTGACTGAACCATAGGGAGAAAAATGGCTGGACAAAGGCGAATATAATGAAGAAAAAAAGAAGGGAAACTGGAATACGGAATAAAACGAGGAAATTAAAAACTGAGAGTACACATAGCAGAAGGATAGATCTGTGGTTAACCTACAGGACAGAGAGTCCTTGCCAAGCACCATGTGTAACCGCAGTCACATCTTCCCTTATTATTTCAGCTAACATAGTTGCCAAGGGAGGGAAATACTGCACTAGTGCAGGTAGGAAAGATCACATAAAGTCCTGGGAGTAATGCTGCTGCGACTTGCTGTTAGCGCAACATAAACTAACAGCGTCCCAATCTGTTTTGCTTCAAAAGCCAAATAAAGCCTGTTATTTTGAAAAGGTCAGAGCTATAATGAACACCTGCCAACAAGACTTCTGCCCTATTTCACTCTACACCCCAAATTCACCTGGTAGGGTCCAGGTCTCCCCTACTTACTTGTCCCAGTCCCCAGAAGCACAGCCATGGGGAGGCAGGGGGATCACTGCTGCGTGGGATGGACCTTGGGTGACGGCGGATAGTGGGAACAAGTGAAAGGCTGTCCTTCCTCAGTGGGAGCCAGGACCAGCAGCTGTCCCTAGCTACTCACTGTCAGCTTCTTCTTCCCTTTACCTGCCACAAACAACTCAGGGTGGCTAGAATGCAAAGCCATCACCTGCAAAAGGCTTTCCTGGACAGGAATAGCTCCACTTGGCTCTTTTGGCCACTTCCATCGAAGACGCAAGAATTTGAGCAGGCCAAAACCTCTTCTCCCTCAGTTCCACCTGGTATAGTAGGGGAGCAGCCTAGCCAGGCAGGGGTGGGGGCTGCCAGGCCCCCGGCTCATACCACGGCCATGGCTGCAAGCCCAGCAGTGGCCACAGTGCAAGTGCCAACATGCTGTTTCATGCTTTCCCACAAAAGACTCTCCTGATGCAGTTCAGTGACTATAGTAATACAATATAATGCCATCTTGCCTCCTAAAAAAAGTTGTCCAAAGGCACCAAAAGTGATGACCACTGCGTCCTAAATTCAGGAAGGCAATCAAAAAACATCTGCTTGCTTTCGCTGTGTCCCCGAAAAGAGCTGTTGCTCCAGAAGCTACTTAAAGCTTCTTCAGAGCAGCTGGCAGATGTGAAAGCTGTCTTTTACATTTCCACAGTATCTCTGTTGACCTAGCCAGCAACCCTGCCTCCTAATTTGGTAGCAATCCTCTGGCTTGTCCTGCTGTGGGGTGCATGTTTGCCTGTAGCCTGAGGAAGCTGATGCCAGGCAAGAATCTGTCTCGGCACAGCAAGGGGTAGCAGAGGTGTATTTCTAGGATGATGAAACCTGCACCCCACACGTCTCAGACCCATGCACAGTAAAAGAGTAAACAAGTATGAGAAAAGAATGAGTGATTAGGTATGGCCCAGGCCACAGACAAGACCCTTCAAAAAAAATGTGAATTTGCTACCTAGTTTTCTTACAGTGTGACAAAACAGTTCCTTCTAACATTTTGGGGACAGACACCTTCTCCTCTGTCTCCTGAATCCACTCCTTGATTCAGGGAAGCCCTGAACTCAGCTGTAGCTCCTTGTCTCTCAGGCACAGATGCGAGCCAGCAGGCTGTGGGGCTAATACCTCAGCGGGCCTAGTAAAAGGTTATAGTGGGAAAAATCCCAAATTTGAAGCCAGATTGTCACACTACTAAATTGGGTAGAGCAGGAGCCTGAAGATGTCTTCCTCATACCCAGGTTAAGCGGAGGGAGAGGTCTATTACCAGTATTCAGGGTTGTTTTTTTTGCTTTCAGATCTGTTTTTGCTAGCAGGAATCCTACCTTAGACCCAAGAAAGATCCTTGCTGAAACTCCACTTAAAAAATACACATTGAAAAAAATTCCTGCTTGAATAAATTTGAATTTTCTGATACAAAATAAGTTTTAAAAAATTTGCAGCTACCTCTACAAAAGCTTCTCCTTTTGTACTCACTGTCTTAGCATATGCTCTGCAAATGTGCAGCAGCTTCAGGGTGAGACTAAGTTTTAGTGTGCTTCTGCAAAAAGCACATCCAAACAGAAAGGCAGAAGGGAATCTTCCCTATATTTCGGCTGCAAGGATCCTCTACACAAGTACTGAGAAGTAACTGCAAAGAGTCCTGTTTCCCCCATGGGATGGAAACATACAAAATCCAATAATTCAAGGTGAGCCAAAGAGAAAAAGCATCCAGGCAGGATAAAAAATTCCAGCTGCATGCTGACCACAACAGAAATCAAGACAACTGTTCAGAGAGCTGTGCCAGGCATCCAGATGCTGCTGCTGGCATCAGAAGATCTTCCACAGTCTGATAGCAGCTGGTTCCAGGGACTGCAGCCAAAGTCGGAATGCGAAAGAGGGAGTGAAGAGAGAGAAGGGAGAAAGAAGGGAGAGAGAAGTGACAGCTCACCATCCAACCAGTGTCCTTTCTTCTACACAGACATATGCATGTTAGTTACTAATCATTGATGTTCATCCAAAAATTGAACACTTCTATACAAAAAAAACCCCGATTAATGCACTAGTGCACCAGGGCCTATGACCTTGAGATGAACAGAACTAGACCAACACTTGCAAAAACCTCACTGCTCATGTAGGCAGGGCTATTGCAGGCAATTCATTAGGATACCTGGATGAGAAAGACACCTTGCTTGAGAGCATGGAGCCAAAATCCTCTCTTATGTCTTCCTCTGTCTCTGCATAGTGTCTGTACTGTTTTAAAATGTCCACTTCTTTTCTGATTACTAGAGAAATCAGAGCTAGCGAGATATTCTGTGTCTGCACCTATTCCCCCTTCATTTCAAACTGCTGCCCACCTTCTGCTGCTGCCACCTTCGCTCAGCCTCATGACATGGGGTTTGGGTACTGCAACAAAAAGATGTCTCAAACTGAACGGCTGTTATGCATCAAGAAATCACGGGCAACTGGAAATGCTCCTGTTATTAACTGTCCACAAGGACAGTTCTACAGGGACTTCAGGCAAGTTTGTGGCCCAGAAAAAAAGATGTATATACTCTCTCCATTCCAGGCTAGTTGAGACTCATATAAACAGGTCACCAAAGGGTACCAGCACAAGTTTCTCCTGTACTCTGCTCTTCCCCTCTACCTCACTTTGATGAGACCCCACTTGCAGTACTGCATCCAGATCTGGGGCCCCCAGTACAACAAAGACATGGACCTACTGGAGCACATCCATACGAGGGCCACAAAAAGTGATCAGAGAGCTGGAACACCACCCTTGTGAGGACAGGCTGAGAGAGCTGAGGTTGTTCAACCTGAAGAAAAGAAGGCTCCAGGGAGACCTTATTGCGGCCTTTCCATATATAAAGAGGGCTTATAAGAAAGAAGGAGAGAGATTTCTTACCAAGGTAACATTTTTTAACAGAAAGAGAGTAGATTTAGACTGGACATAAAGAAGAAATTTTTTTATTATGAGGGTGTTGAGACACTGGAACAGGTTTGCCCAGAGAGGCTGTGAATGCCCCATCCTTTGAAGTGTTCAGCGTCAGGTTGAATGGGGTGCTTTGAGCAGCCTGATCTAGTGGAAGATGTGCCTGCTCATGGCAGGGCAGTTGGACTAGGTGATCTTTGAAGGTCCTTCCAACCCGAACCATTCTGTGATTCTAAGGAGTGCATGGAGTTAGCAGAGACAGGTAGGGACTGCCAGAGAGTAACTTGAAGGATCTGAGTTACGTGTCTGCTCTTCGACAGTTTTCAAGCAGCCAGAGTTCAGTTGCTGTTGTGACACAGGGTAGAAAAAAAATGTTGTAGTTTACATGCAGATGGTGGCAATTAGCTATGACACTATATTCAAGTGATGTTGTATAGAATGAATTAAGATGAAGCAGGATCAACAGGAGGCAAAAAACACCCTCTGAGATGAAAAGGTTACAGAGCGAAAATTTGAAGAATGGATAGAGCTGGAGCACAACTCAGCCAAGGGATCCCGTTCCCATGCCTTCACTAACAGCATCACTAACAGCATCAGTAAATCTAGTTCTCAGAAGAGAGATAAGCTTGTTCTTAATATGGGATGTGGGCTGTATTAGCAACAGGAAGGATGTTCCTCTTTCTTACATTCAGAAAGGGAAGCAACAAACACATTGTTCCTGGTAAGGTCCTTAGTCCTCAAATGACCCAAAAAGAAAAATAATGTGGCCATTATTATATTTCAATAACTCTCTTTCAGTATTTCTACTAACATCTCCATCAAAATTCAGATCCTGGTATCCTTCACACAACCAGAACAGGTCTAGCCTGGCCCAGTATCAGGTCCCCAGTACCTGGAAACAACTGGAAAGGAGCACAAGTGTGCAGCGAGCACAGCTGTACAGTCTGCTCCTCCATGCCACTGGCCCAGAGCAGGAGCCTCTCTGGCTACCTCCACACCAGCAAGCACTGCAGCATCAGAGGACAGGTCTGCAGAGCAGAGAACCTAACTCTAGATATGTGTTTGGGAGAGGGGGTGTATTTTGGAACAGATCAGACAGAATGTACATTTGCACATTGAACACACAAGGCGTGTTTCTGAAGGGCACCTTTTGCGTGAGTTTCACCTAAAATGAATCCAGCTTGTGGGCCCTGAGACTGCTCCTGGGCAAAGCAAAGCAGAGGAGGCAAGGACAGGTCAGGTAACTGCTTCAAAAGCTTGTTTCTGGTTTGTCCTTTATTTCTTCTCTGTAATTCCTAAAAATTTATTTGCATTTTTGACAGCTACTTAACTGTGTTTGTACAAAACTATCTACTATAAACCCAAGATCTTATTTCTGAGGTGCAACAGATTGCTTAGTACCACTACCAGCAGAGAAAAATTAGACATTAGAAATCAGAACTGTGCCCAGCTTTTTCTTTTTTCTTTTAAGAATCAGATCATAATTACAGTCAAATATATCCCAGTCCCAAAATGACAATTAATCCCTCCATCAGATTTTCTCTCAACATTCCAGATCACCAGTGAGCTTCAAATGAGCTGCATATTTGGAATAAGTATCTCAGAGGAAGATGTTATTTTCCTCCACCTCATAAAACAAAAATTTTACGGTTTGAGACACTGGACAAACCAGACTCAGTGGGGTGAAAAGTGAGACAAATAACTGCTTCCTGCAAACAGGTTCATCACCAGATTAACTCTGACTATTGGCATCTCTGCAGAACTGAAAGGTGGTCCTTTATGCCACCAGAGAAATCTTCCAAGCTCAAACTGCATCAAACTAAATAATCTAATGTTGCAAGAGTGGGCCCTGGAGGCAGAGACAACATGTATGGTTGATCACAGTTTCCAGAGGACCCTGGAGCAAAGGGGCAAGGTATGCCAAGGATCCAGACTGAATGATATGAAAGAGGTCCTGTTAGAGCTGACAAAAATCATATGTGCTGGGTCATCAACGCTTTGTGGGTCTTGCTTACGTGCTTCAAGGGCATTTATTTTCTTTCTTGACAAGAGTGGACCCTCATAAAAGACATTATAAATCAAACCTGACCTAGAAAATGTTGTTCTTCAAAAAATACATAAGATCTTTGGTTTCTCTTGTGTCTGCTCAGCAAAACAAACGCTGCCACTATAGAAGCGATGACAGTATGCCTCATCAGGCTGTACTAAGGGTACTAGAACAAAGGTAGGGAATGAGAAGACAGGTGAGAAAGAGTCCAGAAACCCATGACTTCACAGTAGTCCTAGTTAGAGCACCTCCCATCTCAGGACCAAAGGCTCTGAAGTCGTTGGCTTCACAAGAGAGAAATTGTACTGGAGATGGAGATGCGGTCCTCCAAGGAGTTGGCCAGCAATTCCATCTAGTCAAGCTTCTACCAGAGCTTGACTTGCTTTGGCAAGGCTTTATCACATCTCAACTATAAAAACATCTGTTCTAAAAAACACCAACTTGCTCAATCGTTTTCATTGTGCTAATAAACTTAGATTTATGTTTTGAATTCATTCTAGTCACAACAAGAATTTTAAATTCTTGAAAGTATTCCTCTGCCCGTATGCAATGATTTATGTGGGTTATATACGATAGAGAAGTTTCTTACAATACTCTCCCCTTCATTTATCATGTCTTGAATAACTCATTTGTGGCCTTTGTCCAGAAGTAACAGAGCTATCCACATGCTAATGCTGATAAAGCTTTTCGTTATATCATCCTGTATTATCTTCTCTATTTGACATTATATACACAGGAAAGAAACATGGACGGATACATTAAAATGTACTAAATTAAGGAATTACAAGGAGACAGGAAATAGGTTTTATACAACTTTAAATAATGCAAACAAAATATGGTCACATCAATGCAAAGCCCAGAGCAGGAAGACAGTCAGTTCAGCATGAAATTAAACAAATATGTAAGGAATGAGACCTACAAGAAGGTCGAGATACCAACTGAGGATTCAAGTTCAAAGGAGAGACAAGGTGACGGGGCAGGGCCCATTAACCTTATTATATATGCATGGAGAGTAGGAACTGGTTGTCAACAGAGGGAATAAAAACCATCTAACAATATCCTAGAGAACAAATAGGCTACTGGTAGCAGCCTGCTGAAGCAGGGCAAAGACATTTAAAGACCACAAGAGAGTAATAGGTCTGATTAATATCTCTGTGTCTGATCTGCAGGCTGCAGCATTTTGTGAGGACCATGTTTATGATAAACTGATGTGTATTTTGCTTTTGTCTTCTCACCTTTGAGTTGGGATCCAAAAGGACATACAGACTAAAAATGGGAAAATGTCAATATGCTCAATTTGCCTTTTCAGTAGGTCTACCTTGGAGCATTAACTGCAGCCCAGTTTTCAATATAGATATCAAAGGACTGTGCAGAAAGGACTGGGGGGAATAACTGGGAAAGAAAGAATCAAATAATTGGATTCAAACATTGGACACAGCTCACAAATATAATGTCCAGGAAAAAAAAAAACAAAAAAAAACCCGGAGCATAGCAAGGGCAATAAGGAAAGCCAATGTCATATTGCTTGAATATTCCAGGCACAGGCCTAGTTATTTATGAGCATACATTGTTTTGACTAGATGCCCCACTATGATGTAAAAATGATGATGGTAACTTTAATGAGAAATTAGTGCACCGTACCATAAATATGAAACAAAGGCACAATATTCTACATATATTTTTCTATTATTTTGTTAGGAATATTTATTTTAAAATTCAATCAGCCAAAACAAACAGCTGTCCCTAATCTCTTCCAGTACATGAGCAATCTTCTTCTAATATTTACCAGATTACAGGGTTGTCTTTAAAGAGAAGGGGAAAAAAAAAAAAAAAAGTCCTATGTTTGGATACAAGAAGTCACATGCAAAATGCTAAGTGTCACCTCTTGCTGAATCATCCCCTATGCTATACAGGTAAATTCTTCTCCCATTGAAAACGTCTGCATCCCATTCAGAGGCTGAGAGACCAGCTTGATGTTTCTGTCAGCGATGGCACTCATGCCAGGACAAACAGGTAATTTTTTTCAGTCTACAGCATTTCATGATGGCACCATTCCCTACTAGTGTATATTTGCCAGCAACCAGCGATAACATTTCAAAGTCTGAACAAAAAAAAAGTCAGAATTAAGATATTACCTGATCCTGTATATTTTTAGAACTACGTCAATAGTTATTTTATTTTTGGAGCCAAGGAAGTTTGAGCCAGATGAACTTGGCCAATCAGTACAAAATGTATTCATTAATTTTTCATGTGTATTGGCTTAGATGCCTAGCTCTGCTTTACCATCCTAGTACTGAAATGAAATGCATTATACTGAAGCATTAGATTTTTGACCTTCACTACTAAATTTCGTCTATTTTATTTGCTATATGAGAAATGTAAATTGCACACATGCTCACAGGTGTGCATATAGTGCATGCATATAAGCATTTATACATTTCTGACCCATAAAGCCAAGATTCAGGTTTTTTGCGGGTTACTTGTGTCAGAAAAAGAAACCACAATGGAGTTGAGCATTTGTTTGAAAAAGCCCAACTCTCTTACAGAAATCATGTAACGTCCTTTTCCCTTCTACACAATACAATCACAGAAAAGATAGTTTCTTTGGTAACAGCTCCCAGCCCTATCATGTCAACACTTCTCCTGAACAACTCTTTGGCCACGATTTTTTCTCTACCGATCTTGTTCTTAGTACTTGTTCTGATTTGGTGCTTGATTTCTTAATGCTTTTTCCTTGACCACTTGTGTTTTCAACATACCATCTTCCCATCCCCAGAAAGGTTACCAGATGACAGGGGATCTCTCTTCTGCCTCAAAGTTAAACCTCTATGCCATCCAAAGGACAGGATTTTGGGGAACAGAGGCTCTCAGGCTTTCAGCTGCTTTTCTAATACCCTTCTTACTTTTACTATGAGTAAGATAAGTCAAACATTTAATAAGATTTCATCCAGTCCATAATAGCACATTTTCTATTCAATATAGAATCACAGAATCATAGAATGTTAGAGCTTGGAAGGAACCTCTAGAGATCATTTAGTTCAATGCCCCTGCTAAAGCAGGATCACCTAGAGCTGGCCACACAGGAACATATCCAACCGGTTTTTGAAAGTCTCCAGAGAAGGAGACTCCATAACCCCCCTGGGCAGCCTGTTCCAGGGGTCCCTCACCCTCACAGGAAAGAAGTTTCTCCTCATGTTGAGATGAAACTTCCTGTGTTCTAACTTGTACCCATTATTGCTTGTCCTACTACTGCGCACAACCGGAGAGAATCTGTTCCCTCCCTCTTGACACCCATCCCTCAAATATTCATAGACATTAATAAGATCCCCTTATTCTATGAAAAATAGGAAGAAAGGGAAAAAAAGGAATCAACTTTTCAAACAGGTTAAGTATCTGACATCTGGAGCCAATGTATATAACAAAAATTAGTGTAAGTGTTCACTTGCTTTTAATGCATTTAATTCTGTATTTCAAAAAAAAAAAAATTAAAAAAATCACAAGTTGTTTTATTTCAACCACAAGATGCTGGGGTAGATAAAGGAAGAATTGGCCTCACCAGGGGTCAGGCTTGATCATCATGTTCTGTTCTTGTCTTAAGGTCTAATATATTATTCTGTAATAGAGCAGAAATTAATCTGAAGAATACACAGGGAAAGTTTCTTTCTGTATCTGCATTTGAAAAAAAAATTAAAGAAAAAAAGCTAAAGCAGAAATATATACTGTTGACTATTCCCAGTCTATTGTGAAACACACATTTTAGTCTTCAAAAAGTCTCACTGCAGAAAGGTCCCAAATAGGGTGGGAATTGGCATAACTCTCCTAATTTGTAAAGATTATTATATATTTAAGGACTTGATGTCTCCTCTGTGATTTTTCTATGTTATGTTCACACGCATTATTGCCCTTTTGTAAAAATAACTTTATTTATTTTTAAAATATAAACTTCTTATGATGAACAAAAATAACAGCGCCTCAGCTGGACTTCCTGCCACCTCAGTTCCAATGCTGAAAGATATGGAGGAGTAAAACCTTAGCAATTGGATATGTGCTCAGATTTAGAAAACATGGTGAGAGAAGGGTGGCAATGGAGACTGCATTTCATCAAATCAGCTGCTCTCATCTAACAGAAATATGTTTTTTTCCCCTGGCATCCATCATGCAATAATCACTACAGGTTTTCTCCATCATGCATTCAATTCAGTAAAGAAATCTCAAGTGCAGTTAAATCCACCCTGAATTTTAGAAACTCAGAAGTGCTTTCTAGGTGATGCACTTAGGGAGTTTGTAGTTCAGTGATGACATCTCTGGCACTTGGCAAACTAGAAGAACTTCAGTTCACCATTGTGTTAGCCATAAAATAAATTCAACTCTCTGTTTTATATCAGCTGATTCTTCAGTGCTGGCACCAAAAAAAAAAAAAGGGCAGCATAAACTTCCCTCAATAACAAAGGTCAACAGATACTACTGGGAACAGAAGCGCAAGGAATAAGGTATGGAGATGCTACTGTCATTTTTGGAACTACTTTATACAAATCCACCATCACAAGCATATAAGAAGCACAGTTAAGGAGGAAGCAAGAATCATATTGTTAGAGTTTTTTATTCAATTGTTTACTATAAGCTGCTGAAACTTGCACTACAATATTATTTGCCTGAAGCACTATGAAAGTGCCTTAGACATCCTTTACTCCAAATGAAGCTACTGTACCTCATGAAAAAAAAAAAAGAGAGAGAGAGAAAAATGAAAAAGATGAGATACTTGTGGCATAACATTCTTTTGGGAAGATGGCAAAATTCAAAGCCTTGTCAGATGGTAGTAAGCATCCTGTTACAACTTGGCATATTTGGGGCTCCTTTAGAAGACTGCTTAAGTAAGAAGTTAAGAGAGTGAATGTCATGAAATGACTTCTGTAGACATTCAACCTGGGAGTGGGGGAGTTGTTTTTTTTAAAGGTGGTAACATGCTCTGTAGGCTATTGATTTTCACAATTACTTCACACTACACACGTGTCAGTAATAGACACAAAGATGCTTCCGACTATTACAAAGAACAATGTGATTAAACAGAAAGTCAGCAGAGATCCAGGAACCACTTTCTTGATTCTCTTATCAGTTATTTGGTAGGAGAGCCACAAAACAAAATTCCTGCTGGGTCGTAAGACAAATGGTTTCTTAACATCAATTGTAAATGCCTGGGTTTATTTAATATTCAGAAATGTGATGGGCCCACAGCAGATAAATTAATTACTGCAGGAATTTAGATGAACCACTGCACAAGCGTCCTTCAGCGTTGTCATTTTTCGTCCTTTCTTTGCTGCCTGCAAGTGTTTGGGGTCAGGCAGAGCAGATGACTTCTGATCTGGAAGGATGTGGAGCAGAGCACTAAACAGGCTCAGATAGTTGCCAGCTTCTCTGTCTCACTCTTACAAAGTCTCAGGAAACACTAGCCTACAGAACATATCAGTACATTCAGAAATCCACATATGTATACATGCATGTATATTAGATAGCAGGAGCAACATGCTTTTGACATTACAAATATTTACACTCCAGTTTTCGTATCTCATTTACTCCACTGAAGTACCTACATTATTTAGAAACCAAGACCATTTACACACAAAACCCCTAGCTGTTGTATTTGGAATGCCATCTCTAAAACGCCTATGTTAGTATGAGTACAATTCTAGGGAGACCATTTTTCACCTCTCCCAGTGCTTAGCTTTAAAAGTTTTCAGAGGAATTTTTTCTTTTAAAGTAATAACTAGTGGGCTCTTTAAAACTGCTTATTTATTTATATATTTTGTACACAAAGTGGTGGCATTTATTAGCTGTCTTGGTGCTGCTTTGTTTTGATCCCATCCCTTGTAACACTATGAGATGCGTACCATCCAGGCTAGAGCTACTGATGCTGAGAGGTGGAGTAGGACTTCATGTGCAGCTACTTCCTGCAGAGCCAACATTACTACACAACACATACACTGCCATTATGCTCTAAAGGCTTTAAAAAGAATAGTCCAACATCATGTCATTACTCATGAGCTGCAAAACCACAAAGGAATGGCGTTGTTTATCTTAAGTGAATGTCAATAAAAGCCTTCCACAAAACTAGGCTGCCAAGTGTTTTCTGTAAATCATATTGTTTGAGGAAGGCTTGTGTTCATCTCCATAGTCAAATCTCCAGGCAAAAGAATATCCAACCCACGGTGGGCATCAGCAAGACAAAGGTCAATGCCTAATGCAGCCCCAAGGGTTGGTCCAAATTCTTGGCATGGTCCTCTTCTGACTCGGAATGCTGCAAAGCATGCCTGAGGAACAAGTGGGTTGGTCTTGCAGAAGCCATCTCAGGTTGAAACACAACAGCACCAGCCACATTGTCTATGTCTTGGCAATATCCAGGCCTCTCACTGCCGTAATGAAGATTTAAGGGGACAAGTCACTGGGATGCCTTTTTCTGTCCACTTGCCACTTGCCTATAAAGCTGTGACTTTTCATTCATGAAACCTAGCTTTACTGTAGAGAGTAGAAAGTTGCAAATATAAAATTCATCTCTGTAATATTTACCCTTCTAT
Organism: Baryphthengus martii; assembly: GCA_013396935.1. Classification (NCBI taxonomy): domain Eukaryota; kingdom Metazoa; phylum Chordata; class Aves; order Coraciiformes; family Momotidae; genus Baryphthengus; species Baryphthengus martii. The sequence goes on from VWZK01022245.1 coordinate 365,546, forward strand.
TTATCTCTTCAGTATCTACTTCTTTACTATTTCTTCTGCTGTACTTGATACAATAGTGGTGTGAACTGCCTTCCCTCAGCATACATCAGGTCTATAAATACGCTGTACAATTCCTTTGGGAAGAGGGAAGTGCTTGTTTTCTAGTATTATTAGGCTTTCTTTTATAGTCCTATTAAATTTCAGGTTACCAGGCTTTAAATCTGCCATTATTCCAATAGGATATGTTGGCTGTTCTGCCCTTCAAGCTACTACATCCTTTTCAATCTTATAAGAGAATAAACTGCACATTTGGAAGAAGAAAACATTTCTACAGACAAAGGGTTAAGGAGGATATTTCAGCCAGCAAACAGAACATTAAAAAAATGTCATCTGACAAAAGATATATTTTACCTGTAACTTCAAACCCAGTGTTCTCATTAAGCACCTAAGCATACTTGGCCAAAGCACTCAGAAACATGGGGAAAAATCATTTAACAAAATTAGTAATTGTTCTCATGAGCTGATGATGTGTGTGGTTTGAAAGGATGCTTTCTTTTTTAACTGTGTGAAGAATAGTATTCCCCTTTCCTTAAACTTGCCTTTCCAATGAATAGGTTTTGTTTAGATCTCATTGTAGCAAAAGTATATTAAATCTATATATTAACAATATACAGGAGGCTTTCAAGCTTTTGATAGATTCAAAATTTAATTTATATAAATATTCAGCAAAACTTCAAGTAGTCGAAAAAAAGCATTACTTCACATCAAATTATTCCTCCACAGTTACAGTGACTTTTAGTTAACATAGATACTCCAGAATTCAGTAGCGCCTGTCCTCATTTTGTGAAAAGGCAAGACTGCAAAAGACATTACAGAAGGGCCACTAACATACTGTAATTTCACAAAACTTGGAAGAACATTGTTTCCTGTGATGCTTTACAGCTCCAAACATGTTTTTGTTGTGATATTATGCTTCCTCAAGTCTTTTTTAACCCCAAATTACTACAGTTATTTAACAGTATAAATAGAAGGATGGGAAAAAAATGTCAACAAAATTCAGGAGCAAGTTCTGTGTGCCCCTCCCATGAAGCCAGGGGCTGTCTAGCTAGAATGGCCTTAGAGGACCTTATGTCAGCATAAAAAGTTAAAGCTGTTTAGTTCATTTTTATGTAAGAACAAGATGACTCGAAATCATGCAGCCATGACCACATCCAAGCAAAGCCTCCTGTCCCTCTTCCCATGAGGGTGATAACACTGAATCAGACCCTAAAAAGCTGGTATCACATGAACCATTCCTCTTCAGGACAGACAGGCAGGCAAGAGCAGACATCGAAGACACCGAGTCGAGAAAGAACAGATCCCGAGCCATGAGCTGGGAGTTTTTCTGTAGCACTATGCCAAATATGACATCATGCTTCAACTACAAACAAAAGCTAATAATAGTTTCTGATCTTAATTTACAAACCAGAGTTTTTACACGTTTTTGGAGTCTTACCAGATTTGAAAGATCCATGAAGCTTAATCATTGCCCAGGAGTATGTCCATATGCCTCTCCAGCTGCCACCAAAACTGATTAAGCAAATAGTGCTGCTAGAAGCAATTAACTGCTCTGCATCTGGTGAAGCATCTCACAAATATTCAAAAAGTCATAACTATTGATTACTAATTGCCGAAGTCCGTTTATCAATGGGGAACAAATTAAAAAATGGCCAAGTTCCTGCTTCTTCATTTCAATCCTGTGTTTTCTACAGTAAAAAATAAATTAATCCTTACAGGGTTTTCAAAAAAAAAGCTATCAACAAAGTAGTCACTGGTAAACCTTGCATTTCAAAACAAAAACCAAACAGACCTGACAGTCCCACCAAGAACATCAGAGCTCTAAGCAGAGAGTAGAGGTTCATATAAGACGGATCTCAAAGACAAGATAAAAAAAGGTTGAGAAAAGGTCAAGCAAGCAAGTACTGAAACCATGAGATTAATTCTCTATCTGCCACCAATTCTTCTGGTGTCAATGCACTACTTTCAGCTAACAACTACAGCAAGAGCCAGCTGGTGGAATAAACTACTTGAATTATTTTACTCCCATGGAGCAAGACCGTGCACATCAGTAGCTATCACAACTCAACCAACCTTTAGGACTCACACTTTCAGGCTGCAGAACATATGCAGCTATGTGAAATTTGAGGACTACACTTAATGTCATGCAGCAGCTGGTTGGCATTTCAAATACCTGCAAATATCTGCAAGCGCTCCCATAGCTATGTAACAAAAACTTTTCTAATTTCAAGACTGGCACACAGTTTCAGGCTAAATATTGATATTTAAAATACAAACAGTTTAATGGCTTGCAACTCAGGACAATCTTACTAAGCATGAACCACCTTTCTGGTGATATTATTCCAACAATTCTGGTCCAGAGCTGTTTCATCCTACAGGACAACCAACTAGTGTAATGAACTGAAAAGGTCACCTTAGATCAATCAATTTCACTCCATTTCGGACAGAAGGGCTTTCTGATTTCCCCCTAAATGTAAAAATAAGCAAGTCTTTTAATATCTGAAGATCAGTCTACCTTTTATCCTTTCCTTCAGTTTTAGTCACAGATTCAGCCTAGGGGCTTGCACTTTAATTTGAACCAAGTGTTGAATACTTCAAGTTCTAAAAACAGATCCTACGCTCAGTATTTCTAACAAACTTAGTTCCTTTTCTTTAAGCTTTCCCTCTTCAAGATTTTGATTCCATAAAAGACTACTTTCAGTGCAGTGAAATAAAATAAACTCAGTAAGAAACCTAACTCCGTCAGAGTCCTAGGAGATGTCACCCTTAATCCATTAAATAGTAAAAGAACAAAGTGCCTACGCACTCTGTTGCTCTTTCCACATGTTTATAGATGTAGAGTAGCTTCTTTGCAAAGCATATAGCAAGTACAATCAATACAGGGGAAAAAAAAAAGTCTATGATTGTTATTTCTCATGAAATAAAACGCTTATGTCATGTGTATTTCAAATCCCAAAACCTGACAAAAGCATCTTAACGCCTACCTAAAGCACTGGTATGTAAAAATGCTCATCAAGCCACAGTGGTGAGACTGTGAGTGTGAGTGACTGGCCCAGCAACACCATGTGTTGCCTGATGGCCCACCACAGGGAACAGGTCCAGGGGCATAGGAGGAGAGAGGCAGGAGTTCATTCCATCCTGAGTCAGCAATGGAGAGGATTACCCAAAGCAGCTATCTCTTGGAACCACACAGAAGCCAGACCCCTATAATTCATCACTTAGTTCTAACTACTTTACAGAGCAGGTTGCAAAAGAGCTCGTTAGCCTCTACCTAAAATTCTGAAGCAAAGAAGAAGAATTTGCTTTAAGCACACCATTAGTAATAAGTTTATGTGATTTTAACTTTTTTAAAGACTCATTCCATTCCTGTAAATCCATGTTTTGAGTAAACATGCTTTTATCATTAAATCTTCTCAGTGATAAAGCTGACTCAGAGTAATATGACACAGACCTCCTTCTTTCCAAGGTACCGAGTCATCTTTCCAGGGCAAAGCCGTCTCTCTTTGTTCTCATTGAATTGCTGAAAGCCTCCCAGCGATTTGCCACAGGGGCGCAAGCTTTTGGCTATAGTTTTTCAAAAGCTATCTGCCTGTGCAGACCAGACTTTCTGAGCAGTGGGAAGACAGTGAGAGAAAACCCCAGAACTTAAGGATCAAAAGAAATCATGTTTACACCCAGCTTTCCAGGAAAAAAAAAAGAAAAAAAAAAGATAAATAATGTTTTAACAAATACTCAAGAGGGTCCTTATGGAAACAAGCACAGTGTATACCTAAACTCCAGGTACCACCTCAGCCATGTACAAGTGGTTTGGTGCCTGTCCCACCAGTTTGGAGAGAAATCAAGAGTGGAATTATCTTGGTCAAGACATGCAGCACAAGTACCGAGTCTCTTCATTATAGTGGCTGATTAAGGACTGATTACCGCAGCCACACGGGAGGCCTGTTCACCACTCCTCCAGCTGTCACAGGAGGGGATCATCCCTGTGGGCAGCCTGTTCTACCTGCACGAGTGTGCAGAGGGCTCTGAGGGCAGCAGCTGGAGCTGGACCACTGGCAGAGAGGTCCACGTGGTTGGAGTACCAGCAAGTGCGATGGGGGAGCTGCATGTTAGACTAAATATGTGTACGTGCGTAAATATGCTGCATGTATGTAGATGTGCTGTATTGATATTTATATTTGACTTTCATCTTAAATAGCTGGAGAGGAGAAGCAGGATCAGGCCACCTATGTCACTCAGATTTGTGTGACTGGTGCCTGTTCTGTGTTGATTCAAGTGTATATATAAACATGTATATACACACACACACATTACATACAGTGTAATGCATGTGTGCCTATGGTTTGTGTGTGGGGGTTACGTGCTAGATTTGGGGACAGGGAGCTGCAGCAGCCTCATCTCTATTTGGCTATTAGATTCTACATCCCCCTCACCTTGCACGCTCTCTTGAAATGTTACCAGATCTTCAGAATGTATTTCAAAAATCATAAAATGTTTGAGGTTTTTTTGCAGCTCTGTATGACATCCCCAGATCCGGCTGAGGAATGCTAACGACTACAGGAGGCTTTAAATATCTTTACACAACAGTTTGCAACATGAAGAGGCACTGGCTTACTTCATACTGCTAAAATGCTCACAGTCCTCTCTTTTAGCACCTCAGAAAGTGATCAAAGAATCCTCCTTCTTTCAATGCCAGATTCTTGTAAAAAGCAGTTTCACCACCTTGATTGTGTATATCTGAATGTTGTTAAAAAGTAACACAGATAAAACAAGGAATTGGACTAATTCCAGTTTTCAAAAACAATCTATATATAGGTAACTAGGAAAAAGTTCAGGAGTCTATCCTTATCAAGAAAATACTACAAATACACATTTGGGAGAACTGATTCCTGCTCTCTGAGAAACCATTTCAGCTGTAGGATACAATGAGGATGTATCACAGAAGCAAGAAAACACAGAGGACAATTTATTCACTGGCTCAAAGGGACTGGAAAAGTTTAGGAAAAATCGAAATGAGGAACCAGTTTTCAGTCCTTTGATCCTGAAAGTGAACCGCATTTAGAAATCAGAGGTTCACTGTTAAGTACAAGGCACTGCTTTTCATTGCAGTATAAAAATAGAAAGCCTCAAAATGGAAAAAAAAAGAACAAATTTTCCCCTGTTAGTTTCAGCTTGAAAAAGTAGTAAGATTTGGTTCTCAGTTTTTACCGTGGATGAGATAAGTTATACCATGGGAGCTGGAGTCAGCTGCAAACACAGAGAGTTTTGAGACAGTACTAATTTATTGTGGGAATGGGGGTTCTTCGGTGTGCGTCCAGCTCCTAAGAACGAGATTGACACAAAGTTCACCAAAGTCTCTCTCTGACTGCAGGCAGCTTTACGTCAGGTCCAGAGAACCACGCAGTGTGACCTTCATCTCTAGAGCATGAACTCCAGGACCTGACGGAATACAGCTGATGAGAGCAGTCTCCACCACAAGCAAGATCCTGAAAGTACCAAAGGATATTCTGCTACTTACAGAAATGCCAAAGTGCACAGAAGCACAAAGACAAGGTACTAGACCAGTGTTGTCCCACTCCAGCTGTTGAATTCTGCACTGGTTATTTTATTCAACATCAGCCACAAGTTTCTTCAGGGTCCAGGAATTAAAACTCTTTGGTGAGGGATACAGACTGAACTGCAACAACAAAAATATCGTGCATTACTACAGGTAGCACTTTCACTAATGTGCAGTATAAGGCACTGCAAACAGGTACAGACATTTCCCATGTAAGGTTGTAGATATTCAACTACTATGAAATGAAATCTAAGCCATAACTTAAAAATATAAGTTAAGGAACCAAAGTCAGCAAAAGAACTGAGATTACTTGAATTCATATGACTGAAGACGTACACCTGCAATCCAGGTTTACAACCTGTCATCTTGTATTTGTGGTTGCTGCTTCACAAAACAGAAGAGGCAACAAGATCTCATGCTCCTGAGACTATAGTTAGGAAGAAGGTTAGACACCTTCTTCCCCAGACATAGATCTGTTATAGCTAGACATATCTTACTTGCAGGTAAAAGTTCTCTGACATCCTCTATTAAAGCCACTTAAGCTAATGTGAGAAATATCCTTCACTCCCTGCTTAATGGCATCAACCTGCATCACAAGCCATCCAGCCCTGGAGAACAGTAGTGCCTGGACAGCAAGTCCTCCCTAGTGAAGGGATGGTCTGAGACGGGCACAACCCTTGGGGAAGTGGAATGCTGCTTTCCAGGGGTGAATGAGCAAGGAAGAGATTGCTACCGAGCTTAGTTTAGTGTGCACCTTATTTTTCAACTCTGTCCATTTGAATATATATAGGCTTTTATTTTACTTCAGTTTGAGTCAAGGAACTTGTGCTAAGAAACACATACATAGCATAAAGCTGTTACACCGTGTTTTAACATTCCCATTGCAAAGGATGAAAAAAATGTATGTTGCCTGCTAAAATGATGGTGTACATTCATGATGAGGTTGGTTCCCAGTACGAATTTTCAATAGTCTAGCTCAGGAGGTTAAAATTCAAAACTAAGCTTTTCACCATTTATGGCATGTTTTCTTGTTTACATTGCACTCTGCTTTCAGAAAGACAAGGCCAGTCAACTAGAGTTTCAGTTCTTCAGCATCGGAGCTACATTATTGTGCATGGATTTCCAGCACTAACAAAATTACTTGTATCCAAAATAAAACTGTTAAATGAAATTAGGAAAAATACTTCATGTTCATAGCAGCAACACAGCTACTCACAGCAGTTTAAATGCCCTGTTTCACATTTTGAAATATTAATTTGGAAGCCAAACTGCATAATCCTGTCTCTAAGAAAACTGGGATTTGCCATACTAAATGGCACAAAAAAGCATTAAATTACATCCATTGCACTTATCTGGTTATGTTTAATCCTAAAAATGCAAATTTAAATTGTTTGAGGGCAAAGTCACACATCTGACTGTTGAATAATAGCCATGTATGGGTTTCATTGGGCCGTATGAGCAGTGGCATGGGATGGGGACACATTGGGGACATGCATGTGCATGTAGGTCACCCCGCAGGATGCTCTTGTGTGCCCTGTCTCAGCAAAATGTTGGGCACTACTGGTTTAGCCCAGTCTGGACACATTCATTAACATTAATCAGAAGCTCAACAGCAAGGGATAACAAAATGCATCTGTCTCCTAGAAAAGTTATGAAAAAAACCGCAAATTCTGTGATCTCTCCATGGGAAAGTTCACGAGAAGTCCCCAAACGTGCCTCATGTCTTCATATGACAGGAAATCTAGTTAGATACAAACACTGACACTCTCGTGTGCTCTATCCAAGATGTTTCAGGTCATGAAACAGGCATCGCTCAGCTAAATACTACACTCATTTTCACAGGACAAACCACAGCAATACTTTCAACCACAGCTAATCCTATCCAAATGGGAATGTAATCTGCTTGAATAAATAAGAAGTAAAAAGAAGAGCAAGGCCAAAGAATAATGAGCATTTCTCAAGGCTATGAGTCACGGCTAGCTGAGTAGTTGAAATTGGGGTTGCATCATTTGTACTGTATAAGCTGAAGAAGACAAACTGCGCCCTGTGAGGCAACATGGACAAATGTCTCAGGACAAGAGGCTCCGTGGGCTAAACCACGATTTTCTGTTTGCTGGAGAGTGCTCTTTGAAGTTACTACATATTAATTCCTTCTATAATTGTATTCACACAGGCACACACACTTCCATTATGAATTTTTCATCTTCTACATCACTGAGCATTAGCCAGAGTCAGAGCCAGAATGACCAATCGCGCAGCACACAGTCTGCCTAGTGCAGAGCTTCTTGAGCAGCATGCACTAACTTCTAGTGATGTTGGAACTCTGCATTTCTTAATACTTTTTGCCATAATCATTTAAAATGTTTAAAATGGCTGCAGTGGAGGCTACAATTACATTACAACTATTCCTATTGCAGAGCGCTTTTATATCCCACGCAGAATTTACAGATGTTGCCAATCTGAATGGCAACAGTATGAGCTTCATCTCTAGCACAAAACCTTCTCACTGTGTAACTTAAAGGCAACATATTTGGTACGTATAATGAGAAATAAAAGTACAGTGGCTATTAATTGCCTTCCCGACGCTGAGGTATTTGGCCGCATGTCACTCTGCAATGCCAGCTGTGCTGACTGCAATGGCTATGGCTCCTGGCCTGCCCCAGCTGCTGTCATCTCCCCTTCACTGGAGATTAACGCCTGCCCGGGTGCAGCTGCTCCCAGGAGTATTCTGGCACCTCTTGGACAGAAATAGCTGCATTCAGACAGTGCAGTACTGGAAGTTAAGCTGGCCAACAGAGACTTAACAAAATGCGGGTCCCAGAAGCAGCTCTGGCAGACACCTGGAGCAGTGTCAGCAGGAGCAGCCCATGAGCAGTTGAGATGGAGTCTTCTCTATTCCAGCAAGCTGGAGAGAACACATGATTATCAGAGAGATGCAAAACCATATTTCTATGTCTGACATCCCAAAGCATCCCAGGTTTACACCCAAAGACCCTGCACCCCTAGGGACCTACATAGGCATGGACCATGCCTGCTCTGAGCACCTAACTCTTGAAAGACCCTGAGAGACTGCAGTGCTGAACACTGCAGAACTGGCAGATTTCTTCCATTTATGTATAGTTTTTAAAGAAACAACCTTTTAATATGTATGAAAGATAGAATGGCCATTCCCAATACATCCTACAGTAAACGTCCCCAGAGCCATCCAAAATCCAAGTCCATACCTCCTGATAGATGGCCCCACCATCCACACCAGCGTTCCTTCAGAGGCATCCAGTTTAGGATGAAGTTATTCTAACCCTGTGACTTCAGTCCTCTACTCCAGCTTTTTATTGTTTCTATTTCTCCTTCCCTGTGAATATTCGTGAACTAGCTTTTATAATTGTTCATGTCATCCCAGAAGAAATTTAAGTGGAAACACATGTGATTTTTACAATTTTCCTTTCTGTCACAAGGACTGAAATAGCCACAGGGAAACCGCCTGCAGCATTATCAGAATCACTTGTCTGCACTTTGGCAAAGTTCAAGCACTGGCAAGTCTTGGAGCTGTGTAACAGCAGAATCTGGAAAACAGTTTTTAGCTCAGCACATTTGGGAGACAGCTTCTCCTGAAATCAAGAGGACTACAGGCATTTTTATCTAAACTTAAATTCTCCCAGAACTCGTAATGCATGTGTCTTAGTCTCTCAGCTATAAAACATAGTCTCGCTTTTTTTTCTGAAACGCTGACCTTGTGTAACTTCACTCAAAACTTCCTCAAATAATAAGATCTAAAAGCCATTAGAATAACCCATTTATTATATAACTATGTGAAAAGAATGGAGCCTCCCTTTTCACTTAGCAGCAATAAAGATACTCAGAGATAATATTAGGATGTCAGTGCCGCTGCGATCTGTATAGGATTCCAAATATGCCTGTAACCAAAACCTCTTTAAAGCATAGCCTGGGTTAAATAAACAAAGACCAGTCACAACTGCTGCAAACAGCAGTGCTCAGCTGAGTTCAGTCGCTGCATATCCAAAGGTCTTGCTGGATGAATATTCAAACAATGCATTCAGCCTCATGACCTTGGACTCTGCTAAAGAAAATTCCAGGAGACCTCTGAGGTCTGGTCCTCCACGACCTTGCTGGGAAGGGAATGTAGAGATTAATGACTTGAAAGACTAACGCAACAATCTGGAAGGAAATATAAACCATACTGAACAAGAGTTGTGAAAAAAAAAAAGGTGAATAACTGCATACAGCACTAGAGCAACTTTGACAGATATCACACCCACAGTAAGGGCATCAGAGGGGAAGGGATGAATATGAAATTGTAGTATCGAATGGCAGCACATAATATGCCAAAGAAAAACTTTGTTGAAAATGGATGTAAACCTCAGTGCACATACTGTGACATTGTGCTGCTGTAGCCCAACTGGGGACCAAGCTACGTAAGAAAATAAGCCAAGAGTTGACAGTGCTCAGCACTCAGAAGGGTTGTAATGCTTAACACGTTAAGTACACTTGTTATGTAGAAGAATTAAGTACTACAAGGAGTACTTTTTCCTTAGGAGCCAAAACCACAGATTGTGCAAAGATCCCAGCGAAAACAAAGAAACCCCTTCTTTTATATTTTGGTATTGGTGCTTACCCTAGACAGTTCAAAAACAACAATGGAAATTTTTCCTTCATTTTCAGTTATTGCATACAGAGACAACTGTGACCTGTTGCTAGGTAAGCAGGAGAATGACAAGTTCATTGACTTGCATTCTCCTGAGTACACAGGCTGTGGTCTCATGGGATATCTAGACAAAAGTTGCATGTATACTGCCTCCTCGGCCAGCTCCAGGCTGAGGCTCACATCCTGCTACACACAGTACTAAGTCATGAACCCAAAGCAGAGCACCCTTCTTCTCCCTTCAGTCCCCACTAACCCAACGGGCCAGTTTTAGAAATGCGCTGAGAACAGACCAGTGAGCCACAGAAAAATCATTTCTTACTTTCCAGCACTCAGATGCACTGTTCCTTCACTTGGGGCAGGAAAGCAAGCAATGACCTCCACAGCCCAATGCTGGCCACCTCAGAACGACTTAGGGGACACAGATAACTCTGAGCATACAGGACACCCACACTCATATATCTGATCCCCAGGATGCAGCGCAGCACGAAATGGCTTGCTTGCCTAGGGTGCTCCTAGCCATCTGCTGAAAGAGAAATTGGTGGTTATTGCATGTTTCAGAATAAAAGAAAGACAGATAGTAGAAGGGAAGGCACAATGATAAGGAAAACATATAAAAGTTGTATGATTTCTTTGCACCTTTTGCATTTCATTTTTAGAGTGGAAGGACGTTAGCAAAGTAACATCCATACTTACTCTTTCCAAAATATACTGTTGATATAGCTGAAGATGAGAAAGAGCAGAAATAATAAGGGCCAGGTATGGTTTGCATCCAAAAGTTCTGAACAACATAGGTATAGATGACTTACAAGATACATAACTACGTTTTTAAGTTATTTTATTTCTAAACAGATCTGTTTAGACAAGAAGAGAAGTCGTTACAACTCAGCCACAGACAGTGTGTGACATCAGCAGCACCCAGAAAATTTCCCAAAGAGAACAAACAACAAAATTTTTGAATATGAAAATCTTATTTACTATAATGTTAAGTTTTCTTATTGCATTAAAAGAATTTATACTCATTTCAAAAAAGTACACACTCGCTGATGAAGTTTATGGGGAAAGTTAAAACACAGGAGAACAAACTGCTTAAGGACCTGTAGGGTGCATCAAAGAGATAAACCAGGAAAGTGGATTGCTCAATTACAAACTATTTTGCTGATAATAAAGAGCATTTTCTGCAATTTGGCCCAGTTCAAGAACTAGTTCATTTAAAGGCTGAAAAACCGACTGGAAGAAAGGATGGTTTTCTCCTCCAAATCTGTAAAAATGTGGCAGAAAATGCTGATACAGCTCTAAAATCTGAAAGAAATGGAAACCACGAATGGTCCACTCATACACTTATATAGTTCTACCTACAGATACTGTCTAGGATTTCTAACAAGTTAATAATTCCCTTAGCTGTAGAGGCAAAGCATGGCTTGCTTTTTCAATTGTCCAGTGTACCTGCTATAGACTGAACATGTGCTAATGCATTTTGCCATCTAATTTCATGTAAAAGCAATTCCATGTATATGCTCCAAGTCTGCTTCAGGATGTGAATCCACGCTCAACGAGTGCAGATCATCAACAGACTTGCTTCAAAATGCACACTCCTGATCCAAATTAAAATGATAATTTTAATGTACATATAGTTATTTAACTGATCGTCTGATAATTCCCTTAGTTGCCACAGCAAAACACGGTTTTACACACTTGTCAGAGCTTCTTATATATGTAATTTGGTATTACTTTAACAATTTTATAACGCTGGTTTTCTGCCTCACGAACTGAATTCCAAGAAGACATCATCACGAGTAAAATATGACTACATGCTACATACATTATTCACCATTTCTAACAAAGAGTATGTATGCCGTTTGTCAGTCTGAATAGCAAAAAAGTACCTAATTAAGGAAAAGATTATATTGCCATTGACACTCAACACATGAAACAGCTATTAATCCATACTAATCAATCTTGAAAGAAAAATAACTACGAAACACTATCCAAAAAGTTTTAAATCAAATCCTTTGCTTACTAATTAAGTACACATTTAAAATTGGTGATTAAAATCACTTCGGCTATCCAGCCTGAACTGCAAACCCAAACACGATTTAAAGGACTACTACTAGCAATATAATTGAAGACACACACAAGAAGCAGACAAGGGGTTGTGACTCAAGTATAGACAGCCCAGGACATCCTTAGCACCTAGAAAATTTCCCCAGAAGATTAAATAACAAACTTTGAGAAAGTCAAAAGCATCTGAGGACAAAAGAGAACTGTTTGGGTTTTTTTTTCTAGTTTACTATAATTTACTCTTACTGTAATCATGGATGCAATGCACACCTTTGTCTGTATTTTCCAGGTAAGTTTTACAGGTTTGGTGATCTTTCTAGCGACCTCTTTTTTTTTTTTTTTTTTTTTTCCTTGGGATAAAGACAATTTTGTTTGTTTGAATGCACACAACACATGTCTGTAGGTACATTTATTTTAGCAATGTGACATGGCAAAGTTTGAAAGTTTACCTGCTCAGGACAGAAAATAATGTTTTGCAAAAACTTTTTGCTGATTGCCCCAGATCACTTCAAATTAGCTACATTTTCTCTAGGAGTCTGTTCCTTACTCCTAAAGGCTGTTTGCAACCCAGAGTTACACTATCCTAAATATATTAAATCCATTTTAAGTAGTTATGGGTGAATGCATTTTCACAAAATCAGCCAAGCCCAATTTCAACAGAGCTCTGAAAGCCAAGGGGGTTCTTAGGGAAACTAAGGGTAAGGAATAGGAAAGGACACCTCACCAACCATTATCATTAGCCAGGGAAGCATGAAGCATTTTGAATCATCTTAATAGAGCAGATCCCAATAGACTGAAGCAGAATGGAAAAAAGATATCAGAGACATTGAACGGAGACTGAGTTTATTTCAGATCAAAACTAGAAGAGTCCTGGCCTTCTGAAGGCCCATGTTAACACAGATTGTGCTGAAGTGGGTGGAATTTTAATCATTTCATTTGCAGCTCACCATTAACAAAGCCAAATAAAACAACAAAAAAAAAGGAACTGCAACAACTGTACACTTCCACACATATGTGGAAGGGGGGTTAGAACTATACAATCTTTAAGGTCCCTTCCAACTCAAACCATTCTATGACATGATATGATATATAGAGATGTAATAAAGTAACTGATATTTTTTGAACATTGCCAGAATTATGACCTGAATGGATCAGCTTAAATAAAAAATACGGCATCCTTCTCTTTCAGCCTTAGTGTTTTGGCAGTTGATAACTGCAGTCCCATATGAGAGGCCACCTAACAGGAACACAAAACTTGCAAACGTTAATTATTCAAATCTGGAAACTTTTGGTGACAAAGTTGCTTGTATAACTTTGACTCCAAACTCAAGTACAAAGCAGTCATTACTTACACAGTCACTCAGAATTTCTATAGCATGATGCTATACACATTTTTTTCTGTAACTCTGAACATACTGATGTTGTTGCTGGGACGAGGAGTGAAGACAGAATCACATGCAAAAATGAAAAGCATCTGTGAAAGTCACATAATAACATGACTTATACGGTGCTTTATTCCTAATACACAAAAGAGCCCTAAGGATTTCAGAGGGACAACTAATTTAAATCTTCAGGACAGATTCACAAGCATCTCTGCACCCTTGGATGTAGCTGGCTCTTGTCCCTATCCAGGGGCAGGGCTTGGTTTTGCACCAGACCTTCTCCTCCCACTCCCTTGCCTCTTTGCTTCTATATGAAGGGAAAAGAGTCATCGCACAAGGGAAGCAAGATTCAACCTATTCAGGTGGCTTCTTCACCTTAGCTGACAGGGCTCAGCTCCCTAGCACATTCCTGTCTGAAAGGGGCACTTAACGTTGAGGTGCACCACCTGTATGGCTCAATTTGCTGGTCAGTACTTGGTGAGCCAAAGCTTCTCTTCCTATGCTAGAACAGCACTGAATAGGAAGATCTGAAGCTGGTTTACTAAATACAAGCCTAAACAGGACATGGGGGAAAATACTATGCTCTAGAGCTTCCTTAGATGTGAGGCCAATAATGAATCTTTATTTTTGTCCTTATTTCACACATACCATTTGTTCTGCCAAAGCCAAACGTGGGAAACATTTTGTCCTTTATTTGAACATACACAAATTATTCATGCACGAAACTATACAGGAACATACACATGCATAAGAAATACATTTGTAATGCTATATGGGTATAGTTCTTTTCAGTTTTATCTTTTCAGCTGCATTTTTTTTTTCTGATCTCAACACTTGATGAAATTATATTTATATGGAAACATCAAAATGAGTGATGTCCTTCAATTCAAGGGATATTAAAAACATACATCCACATAAACCTGATTATAAAGCATCAGTATAAATGCCCACCACTTAGAGATAAAATCTGCTCATTAATTGCCCTACAGATCATAAGTTCACTGATTCACTTTGTCATTCTGGATATGCATGGAATATACACTTTTAATATCAAACTCAGGTGTTTTTTATCCATATCCCGGGAGCAGAGGAGGATAGAATATAATATTACTTGCATATATAAAGAAAAAATAATTCATACCCTGTTGAATGTCAGTTCTTATATGAATGATGCATCACCTGTAGACTTCCAAGGTGTGATAAGGCATCTAAGCAAAGAAATGTCATACCTCATACAAAAATGTTGCCACAAATGTTTGTTACAAATACACACATCTTACAAATGTATTCATGTGCTATTCACGGGTTGCAAACAGCATACCAGATGTGACAATCATTACAAACATTTGGCATTTCTTTCCCATTCAGTATATTCGATTAAGTCACAGGAGTGACACACTTTGCAAACGAGCGTTGCTTACTCCTCTTGCAATATGAACAAGTCTCTCTATGAAGATCTGTCTAAGCCACAAAGTACTCAGTCATCTACAGAACAAAGAAGAAGAGTGAAGAGAAAGATCACGTCTTACATAAAACATCATCAAGAGACTCGTGCAGGGACATACTGGAGTCAGACGCGGCACTGCCTATGGAAGTAAAACATAGCCATGATTGATGGGACAGCTTAAACAAATATGCACACCAAATCAAAATTTCAAAAATGTTTTTTAAAGGAATACGGTAAATATGAAACAGTGTCAAGTAAAAACAAATCAGGTCCTTATCTCACTGCCACAGTTGACATTGTATTACAGCTTCCCAGCAGGTGTTTGTGTTAGATTAGGCATGGTAAAATCAAATCAATACAAGCCTCCCTACTACGGGAAGGCAAATTAACTGAAAAAACAAACTCCAATCAGAGACAGAAATAAATACCATCAAGCGGAGACCGCAACAGAGTTCTGACTGACAACATCACACCATAGTAGTTTTGATTGAATATCGGGTTTTGTTTTATTAAAATAAACACATATATTAAAAACGGACTGTGTGGTGGTGTTCCCTGACAAAAAAAAACCCTATATTGCTTCAGTCCCAAAACAGGATTCAGAATACTCTGTATTTTCCCAGTATGAAAGACCGTATTTCGTTCATGAGCATTACATGATCAACCCCAATTTTAAAGCTGACTTATTTGTGACCTTTTCCTGTTAGGAAGAGCATGGTGTTTACACATCTGTTGAAACACCATACCATTTACAAAGCAGTATTTAATTGATTCCATAAGATGTTAAGACGTGTTTTAAGTAAGACCACTACTGATAAAGAAATCATGGCAGTTAAAATCAGCGTGCTGCTTGGTAAAGTTTCATGTTCATCGGCCATATCAATCTCTATAGCTTTTTAAAAATAAAATAAATAGCAGAACTTGCTACAAGTGTCTCGGGTCTTCTGGCTAGAAATACTTCTCCCACAGGCTACTGCCTTGCATTTTTGCAAAACAATCAAAGCATCGCACTCTGAAGTCTAGCACATTCTAGCAAGACAAAGGCACGATAAATACTAATTAATTCTGCATGTGAGCAGTTCTCTCCTAGTATGTCTACGAGGAGACATAGAAGTCCAGGATCAGAAATCAACTGAAAACTGACATACATGCCTTTAAGGAGAGCTGACTGCATACCTTTAAAATTGAATTTTTTTCCAAGTAGTTTAGAGAGATTAGTCAATTAAAATTAAATACATGTTCTAGTTAATTCTAGGATTCACCTTGGTAACTGCCATTTAAGATGAAATGATTTTAAAAGATGTAAAATCTTATTAAATACTCACTGAAGAGTGTAAGTTTTCTTGTCCTACTCATGGGATTGCATGTATTTAAGAGAAGGCGAGTGAAAAATGCTTTTACATGTCTTAATGCTTAAAGCCTATCCCTGTGTCCCTACTTTCAAATCTATAATTTTCCTGGATGTTCAGAACTCCATGACTTCTACTCTGTCCATGAAATAAGCTTAGCAGCAAAGCTCAGCCACCTCTTCCTGATTTTAACGTCAGGAGAAGCACACCTTTACAACTCAGCAGGGGAAAATGGTGGAGGAGTGAAGTATTGAGTAAGCTTACTCACACATTCCTCCAACGAAGGGACTTTCAAGCCAGGCCCCGCAGATGAGACCACACATGCAGTGAATGCAGGCCCTTCAGAGAGCCCCTGGGTGATAGGGCATCCTGCAGAGCCAGGGTTCATGTACTCAAAGACAGCAAGATTTGTTCAGCCGTCTCACCAGTGACACCAATACTGCAGAGCAAACCTGTGGTGGCTAAAACTGGGCATGCAGAACTGCCCCATGAGCTGCAGCTGCTGCACGGGGAAGATTTCTGTGTATCTGCCCCCAACACAACAAATTTAGAGATTCCAGGGCAAGTTTCACTGCATCTGCCACTGGGTCCTTTGTGCTGTCCTTTTATGAGATGGCTGTTCAGATAAAGGTAAATCATTAGATTCCTCTTGGTAATGGCTAACTACTAGGGTAAGAACTTCTGTGAAAGCCATCAGTGCCCTAACAAGGCTGAAACATTGAAACTGGATTAGAAGTTGCCTGTTCCATTATCAACTTCTCATATAAAATTCTAATGAAGGCACAAAATGCCCATCTTCCAAGACAAAAGATAACAATTAATTCATCTTCTCTAGTGACAAGGTTATCAATAATTCAAGTTGCATTCCTGAATTAGCATTTCCAAGTAAGGTATTTGGCCTCTTAAACAGGGAATGGGTCTTCAGCTTCCAGTGGTTTTGTTGTGATTTTTCTCTTTTTTTTTTTTTTTCCCAGTATTATAAAGCAGTCACTGCAAAACCAATTTTTACAGAAGTAAGTTTCCCTTCCACCAAAGCAAATTCTCATGGAAGTAATCCCTGGTTTGAGGAGGATGATGCAGTTCTGAAAGGCAGCAAGATCAGGACCAGGAACTATGCCATGCAACCCTGGCTAGAATACACAGCAACCTCCTTGTGAGATGTTATACAAGGTGGAAGCTTTACAGTCTGTCTCCAAAGAGGTACTGGATGGAGAACATGAAAGCACCCATCCAAATGAAAAACAGCCCCATGCTTCGAAGTGCACCTCTCCTTGTCAGGGGCTGAGGCGATGAAGAAGACAAAAAGTGTGCCTTGGTCTGTACCCAAAGGGCTGCTACGATCCAGTACTTGGTATGGCCAGGAAAACGGCTCCAGGCAATGAAGCGCTCCAGACTATTGCATGTGGTTGAGGGTTGCCCTTCTCACAGAGAAATAATAAAGAAGGTATTTAGAAAATAATAATTTAGAAATAATAAAGAAGGTATTGAGAGAAGAGGTGCACAATTACTGCTGCTGGCAGAGTATCAGTTCAGAAGTAAAGTGGTCATAACAAACAGGTAAGAAATTCAGAAGTTCATGGTTGGTAACACTGGAGAAGGCTCAGCACAACCATTCTGTATAAACGATCAGTAGCCACTTTCTCCTACTTCATCTGTACCTTTATTAAAGCACAGGCACAAAAACTCTGTGTTTTCAGATAGAATTACAGAGCTAAGTTTCAAGGCAAACATATGTAAACATCTGTTAAGTAAATGTTAATAATTCACAGCAGGATGCCAGCTCCCCATTAAGACATTTAATGTGCAAAGAAAACATTGTAAAAGGTATTTGGAATAAACTGAGTAACTTTCAAACAAAAGGAATTACTTTGCCTATTGGTATTGTTTATCAAGATTTTATTTCTGCTGCATTAAAAAATTTTTTTTCAAAATTGTGTACTTCAAACCATACAGATAACCCCTTCCCTTTCTGACAACGATGTCTCTGCCTTTCATAGAATCATAGAATGGTTTGAGCTGGAAGGGACCTTAAAGATGATAATCTAGTTCCAATCCTCCTGCCATGGGCAGGGACACCTTTGCCAGCGGAAAGGGCAGCATCTCCCTCCTGCCCAGTCACCAGAATTAAGTAACCCACCACAGTGAGTGGTACCTTCACAGCTACCACAGCTGTCTGGTAACTGGTGCACCATCTCCACAGGCTCAGCAGACTTATGGAATAACAACAACGCTGTTCAAGGGCATCAAGAGAGAAGATTATAAGACAACTCTTGGGAAGGGGATTCAGAGAGCCAGACAGATTCCACGTGGGACAGAAGACAAGTGGGGTGGTGAAGTATCACTACAGGGGCAACAGCTGAACTTAGGTTTATGCTTCATCCCGGGGTAATCTCACATGTAAACTATCAAACTCCTTTCACAGCACAAGAACGATCCAATACGCCAGTAAGGTACAGCATGTGCTAATGAAGCAAACTTAGATACTGTAGAAACAAAAGTAGACTGATACTTCAATCCATTTATTTTTCATTCATTATTACTGTGGTTTCCCAGTACCTGACACCCTCTCCTCAAGAACTTACTAGGCTTAGTTAGATTTCTTAGTTTAGTCACTGTGGGACCATGGCTGTATTACTTTGGGACCTCAGCAGAACCAGAGAAGCAGCCCTAACACTACACTGGCTTCCTACCTTCGACCAGAGATTTTTATACCATGCTGCACTGTGCACCTAGACATACTTTCCAAGACACAGGGAAAATATGATGTCCATGGAAAGGGAGGCAGAAAAACAACAAAGGTCAGCATATGCAGTATTCCTCCTATCACCTATCTCCAGTCAGGAGCTAAAAGAAGGTACTTACACATAAACTGTCAATACACAACCTTTTCAGTACAAAACCCAGCTAGAAATACTATGCAGACTTCTATCTTCCCAATGGCTCTGACATTCTCTTTCCTCATTTTTTCAACACAATGCTGTTCCACTTATATTCATCCAGAATGCTCTGCAAAGATTATTTGACTTTGATGATGTCACCTTTTCTTATGTAGCCTTCCACTGCATTTCAGCTTGTTATTATATCAAACATTACATCTCCTAACTAGTCCCATCCTCTCCATCATCCTAATCTATCACCTACAGTCATTCCACCATGTCAGGTCCCACTTATCCAGTTTTGTGCACTGGGAACTTCATTCCTTCTCCCCTCATTATTGAAGAAATTGCTCCTATATATCTGTATTACTAACCTATTATTCCCATGCCTTGAGACTCTCTAAAATATTTTTTTGCTGAGGCCACTAAACATCACAAAACAGTCTCTGTACAATTCCTGGTGCAACTGTGTCTATCTACTGTCTTTTCTGTAAAATCTCTAAAAGAGAAAAAAAGTCTCTTGTGTTTATACAACATCTTGTACAGATACATTCTAGCCCACAAATAGGGCACCAGGACATTATGGTAATGTAAAAATCACCTCTGCAGAGCAAACATACAAATGGTGCAGGGATACCTCTGGATTCTGTGTCGATTTTCACGTTGTCAGATGCCCATTTCTGTCTCTCAACCCCCTATAGTCAGAGAAGAAACAATAGATACTCTTATCACTCAGCTTTACTGTCTCATCCCTAATTTGGGCATAATCCCAGTTTAAACCAGTTATCTAACAGCTAAATATAATTTCTGTAGGCTGTGTAGTTTCCAGAAATAACTAATGCTGCATCCTCTTCCCCCATCGGGGAAACACCCAGTAGCATTGGCCAAGTCCCACCTCACCCCACTGCCCTACTCAATAGGGCCAAGTGACACAGAGACCTAGCCCTCACAGCATACGCTTCCCATGCTCCTGCATGGATTAGCCATCAAATCCACAGGCTCATCTGCAGCTCTGATTTTTCAAGCTTTGTCCCTTCCTGGTGTTTCTATAAGTCACCCCCAGGCAGCTCCTAAGAACCTAGATATGGCCTGCCCACTGCTTCTGTCCCACTCTTTGGGAGGAAGTCAAAAGATACTCTCAGAAGCATCTGAGATGTGGATACTGCAAATAAAACATATATTCTTACAGAGTGGGTGAAGCCTCACTCTATAGTACCAGGGGAGGAAGCAAGGAAGGGCAAAAACTTTCTTAGTCCCTGCAGGAAAACCTGCAGCTCATCCTTTTCCAAGCTGGATAAATTAATTTTTCCCTCAATGGTCTTGAGCACTGCCTCAACTCTTTTAGTTCAAATATTTCCTAAAAAGCTGGGAAGAACAAAACTAAAAAAGTAACAGTATTTCCAGAGTCATCATAACACAAAGCATGAAGGGAAGAAAAAAAAAAAAAAATCAAATTCTTCATTTCTTCCAAATTCAGTATGTTAGCTCCTTTTTTACACATTGATGTTGTGCCAGTTGAGCATAAATCACAAATTTCTCCCTCTGAAGCAAAGGCAGTTCTCTCCTGAGGCAAGTGACCTCCAGCTATTCAATCTCACACGCTTCCTTGTCCTGGAAGCCGCTCCAGGCATCTGGAGGCATCTGGTAGAGACACCTAATGTCACCCAAATCAAGCACAGCAGTCCCTGTGCAGTGGAACACACAATTGCGGAGTTGCTGTGTTGGAATGAAAAGCCATATCCCACCGACTCACCACACTGAGCTTTCAAACACATGTCTGAGAAGCCTCAGCTCTACCTGCTATGAACTTCACCCACCCTGTTTTGCAGTGTCTCATGTCCAGGAAACCACATCTCATAGTTGGGAGATGTTTCCGGACAGAACAAAGAGAGAGATGGACAATAAAACCTTGATTTACACAGAGAGACGTACGTTACCAAGAAATGGTACATTTTATAATATTTTCCTTTGCCTTGGCATTGTACATTGATATTTTGTACAAGTAACAGACAGCTTTTTAGTAACTTGGACTCCAGATGTACTTAGATTGTTGTGAAATGGTTAAACTAACATTTTTGCCATGTGGCAATGCTTCATGGAAGTGAAAGACCCAGACACAAAGAATATTTTCCATGAAAAAAATATAACATAGCAAACATTATTTGCAAATTTAGAAAGAAAGAAACAATATGTGTATCAAATATATCTGTTTTACAGGCAAAACATCTTGTCACAAAAGTCAAATCATTTCCCTGTAGTTTGTAATACCAACCATCCCAAAGCACCTCTAGTCTCCTTTTCCTTTATGGCACTCCTAAACTCTTCCCATTCCTCCCATCAACTACTTTCAGTCCAGCTCTCCTGAGCAATAACCCCTCACAGAAGGTGTGATAAAGTAGAAATGCAATTCAAAATTTCCCCCCTCAGGAGTTCAATCCCAGGCTTCATTAAGGCTTGCAAAGCAAATTAGAGCATTTCACCACTGCACAAAATAATATTTGCTACTAAGACAAGCCCCATCAACTCAACCAATTATGCCATTATGGTACTTCCTGCCTATCCACATAACAGCTACCCCAGTTCCATCTCCTTCTACACTCAGTGGTCACCAGATCTCTGTTGCCATCCCAGTCTTTCCCAAATCTTTCCTGCCCTTCCCAACAGGGCTTCTTGGTCCCTCTGCCTGCAACAGTTGAGTTATAAAATAACCAAAATTAAATAAATAAATAAATAAATAAAAAACCTTTGGACTGGATGGGAGGTCCCATTACACTCCCTGCATGCTGCTTGTCCTGCATCCACAACAGCTCAGCAGCTGCTTCTGCTGCACCGTTATCTCCAGCCCTCAAGCCTGGACAGAAACCCTTTCTCTTGCTCCTCTGGCTCTTTATTGCTGGCTTCAAGAAACATGCCAAGCAAACTCTCTTTTGCTTTTCTGCTTTTAGCCTTGGATTTTCTTTCAAGATAGGTCAGCAGGCAAGCCCCTCTGTAGCTCCCTCTACTATTATCTATAGAAATCTTCCACACTTTCTTTGGGAACATCCCAACTAATTGTTCCCTCCCAGCTTTGCTTCGATTTGCCCCAGATGTTGCCAACCACATTTCTCCTTTCCCCTTGGCCTCTACTCCAACTATCTGAGCTAGATCCAGCACATGAGGAGCTCCTGCTTTCCTACAAATACTTTGGTCCTATTTTAATTAAAGGGGCCAGTCACCCTCTAGCACAGCAATACAGTTATTAAATGCCTTTATCTCAACCAAAGGACTGTATTTCAAAAAACTGTAAGGAAGCCAGAAATAAATAATTCACTGCAGCCAGAAATAAATGATTCAGCGCAGGAACCTCATTCTTTTCTCCTGTAATTCAAGTGACATCTTAAGACTGCTATCTCCAATTCAAAAACAGGTCTATGACTAAATCTCGTTCTGAATGCTAAGTCCAAGTAGCTGGACTTGGTCCAGAAGAAGGGTCTCTAAGAGCTCAAAACACTTAGGAATGTTGTCCTGCCATTTGAGCCCGTAAGAAACTGTGTAACCACCACAACTGCAGTATGGCCAAAAGATGAGCTCATTGCTGCTGTCAATGTCTCTATTTCTAGGATGCAACAGCCCTTCAACCCACCAAGTGATGAGTGCTCTCTCTGTTCCTACGCCAGTCATCGGGATTCGGAAGGCACAGTGTAAAAGCTGGTGTTTGTGGAGAACAGGCAACATGGATCATGCCCATTAATCTCTACCCACTCCTCCTGCAGCAGCACTTCATCGGCTCTCTTGGGGCTGCAGCCGTCGGAATACAGGAAGGATTCCCTCCGTAAAAAGCAAGTCATAAGCCAGTTTGCAGATAGCTTGTCAGAGAGGTTCTCAAACAATCAGGCCCTTGAACCCAGAATCTAAACACCAGGGAGCTTTGTTTTCAAAAGACTCCCAGAGAGGAAGCTCTGATGGGCAAAGAGAGCACTGCAGCATAGCACCCCAAGCATTCCTTCCAGGCCACCTATCACAAGGACAGAAGGAACTACCAAAGAAAAGCAGATCTTCTCTTTTTAATTCTGACACTTGCACCAAAACAGCAATCTACAGGAATCAGAATTTCCATTTACCATCTGAGTGTATAAGCTGGATGCTAGGATTAAAGAAATGAAATGCATACATTTGGAATTTAATAATGCATTCATACAGCCTCAAGGCATGTTTCTAAAAAACAAGCAGATAATGCTGTCACAAGCTGAAAACAACAAATAATAGCAGAGGAAAATATAATATAGCAAGTTGTGCCAAAGCACATAGCAATCACCACAAAATAAGCACAAACAAAACATGAACAATATTTAAAGAGACAAGGTAAAAGTGCTACTGAAATGAGAAACAGCTCAAGAAGACATGGGGACAAGACATAAGACACTTTTACTGATAAAAAATGGTATTCCGTTGTGTGGAAGAGCTCTTCTGGGAAGGAAGAAGAAAGGAAGGACGCTCTAATTATTATAACAAAAAGTAAGGATATAAAGATCTAGAATGAGATTCCAAAAACTAAATTATCTAGGAGTTCAAGGTACATCTTTAAAAGTGAGTCAGGGGCTTCAGAAAATCTCATTGCTAGAGATGCTAGTGGGAACTACTCAGGGAGCGCAATGCACCATAGCAGCCAGTAAGGACCATGCACCACTAGGTCCAGCACTGATCTTTCAACTTACCAAACCGCACTAGACGTAGGAGCTTCTCTGAAGCCCAGGTGGTAAGGTGGGCAGAGCCATGAAGCACAGAGCAGCCCCAGGATGGCACCTCAAGTGCAGCACTCCCAGGAAGAAACCAGGACATCACATCAGGAGTGAGACAGGGCAGGGACACCCATGCAGGAGTCAAAGCTCTCCTCTTCCAGTGGTAGTGGTACTTCAGTGGCAATCCTGTTTTCCAGCCTTAAAGATGTTTTACTTAGCTACGCATTTCTGAGGCTGTTTTGGTCTTTTCCCCTTCCTCATCTCCTTTTATTTGAACCAGGCAGCTGTAATTCAGAGTCACTTTTTCCTCTTTTTATTTTCTTGTCCATTCAAGGGAAAAAGTACTTATCAAGATCGCAAAAGGTTGTGATTCCGAGTCATCAAGGGTCTGTTCTACTGTAGGTAAGATCCTTCTGTGAGTCCAATTTCATACTTCATGCTGAAGGCCGCACCTGCTTGACAAAACCTCTGCCAGCTAAATGCAGACTTGCCAAAATAGTTTCTCAAGAGCAGAGACACAGGAGATCGGATGTTGATCAGCATAGTCCAGAAGCTCAAGAAAGCCAACGACTGCATTATAAACAGCAGCAAATTATGCCCTGTGCTCCTTTAAAATAGCAGCATTGAAGAATTTAGTTCAGCAAGCCAATTTGGTACCAGCTTTTTCCGGGCCTAGTGGCCCCATCTGCCTATTCCAGTTTAGTTTAGCTTTGACTGATCCCAGTTACATAACTGTACCCTTAAGCTCATAAGTTGTAAGGTCAATATCAGGTTAAACTGTTGCTGCGTAAGACAATATAGGGAAAGCTTGAACTGTCCTACTGCCACACCTATTTTTCTGTGTATCTATCTGACGCAATACCCAGCTTAAAGCTCGCCAGGAGATTTCCTTTCCTTTTTGCATACCTCTTCAATTTTTTACCTTGTTCTTCCATTTCTCTCCCAGATTATTTTTACTTTTACAATACACTCAAGAAGATGACCAAAATGTAAGTTAGAAAAGCTAAGTTGACAGGAATGCTTCTGTATTATTCTTTTACTGCAGGTGTTGAACTCCAGTGTTTTAGGCTCCACATCGTATGGCCTGTCATGAGCACACTGAACTGCCATGAAATAGGGCAGGAAAAGATAACGGCATTCTGCCAAATGTTCAATATTTTTAAACTTCAAGTGAAATAACCCACAAAAGCAGGTGGAGTTTAATTTCGGAGCAGGCCCATCCCGACAGCACACTGTCCTGAAGGTAGATATCTTGGAAGCCCTGGGCTTGTGAGTGCTGGAATATGCAGGGAGGCTTGGTTAAATGAGCTGGCAGGAAACCTACCTGGCAAGTAGTTACTGAAACTTCCCTGCCAAATCCCTGCTGAAGTTCTGCTAAAGCACTGTCAAGATGTCCCTCCACAAAACTTGAATTTGAGAAGGGTTTGGTTGAGTTTTTAAAAAAAAAATTAGTGACATATTTAAAGAAAACACCGTGGCTTTCTTTGCATTTGTGAGACACCAGCAGTGTCGCTGCATTGTAATGGTAGGGTACGCCCCACAGAATAGTAGCACCACAACAACTTTTGAGAATGATGCAATGAAAGAAATCACTCTCTTTGTAAGCCTACTTCAAATGTCGATGCTGGAGAGCACCATACTTTCCTCAGTAACCCAGCAATTTTTGTTCCATCAAAGGTGTATTGTATCACAAGGGAAGAAAGAAGAGTTTTCATTCTACTGTGGAAAGAAATGCGAGTCACAAAAAAAATTAAGTCAGAAGGGACCTTTAGAAACCATCTGGTCCAATCTCCTGCTTAAAGCAGGACCAGCTTCAAAATCTGATTGGGTTCCTTCAGGCCTTGCCCTGTCAAGGGCTGAAAATTTGCAAGGACAGAGATTCCAGAGCCTTTCTGGGCAACCCATTTCAATACTTACTCTCTCCTGCTGTGAATGTTTTTTTCCTTGATCTATTCAAAATTCCTCCTGCTGCAACTTGCAACTGTCATTGTGCAACTCTGACAACACCGAGCTCTATCTTCTCCTTAGTCCCCATGTAGGTAGTAAAAGCAGAATTACATCCCCCCTTATTCTTCTCCAGGCTGAAACAAATCTCAGTCTTTCCTTGTTCATTAAGCACTCTCATCCCCTGTCTGTCTTGATGGCCGTCTACTCTACTTTCTCCAATATGTCAACAACTCTCCCATACAAAGGAGTCTAGATGTGGACTCACAAGGGTGAAGTCGCTCCCTTGACCTGCCAATTATCTTTTTGTCCATACAATCCAGTATACAGGCATCCTGTTCTCCACATTATGCACCTTCCCCTGCTCACTCACTAACTTAATCTAACTAGGTTTCCACTGATCCATGTGAGGTGGTGAAATTCAGCTACACTCGGGGTAAAAAACAGACGGAAGCTCTGTTACATAGTTCACGCCAAGAAAGAAAAGTATGCTTATCTATCTGTCACATTTGCTCTCCCTCTCTTGAGGAGAGGATTACAAAACACAAAGGTTCCATCTGAGCCTTGACGGAGAGTGGATGTAGCACGCACTCAGACCTCAAGCAGAGAAAAGAGTCAAAAAACATTTCGGACAGTGCGACGGGGATTTTTCAAATACGCAAATTTACCAATGTAAATCTAATTATTCTATTAAAAAGTTGCTTTAAAACCCTCCATACAGGTTAACCACCAACGACATCACACTTCCTTAGCAAATATAGAATTAAGGCACGTCATCCCAGAAAAAAGTGAAAACTTCTAATTGGGTTTATTTAATCCAGCCGTCTAATTCTCCCAGCTGGCTACAGTTTGGTACCTGCTCTCTGCCACAGCCCACTTTGAGTATTGTTTTCCAATATGCTGTCCCCTTCTAAAGACGCATGAGATTTGTCCCCATGGCGTGCTGCTACAAGATCTGTCACTAGGTGCAGAGACACAAACACACGCTTGAGAAACAGTAGTGAAGCAATGAGCAAAAAGTGCACCATATTTTGTCAGCAGGAATGTTATGAAATAGCCACAAGAAAACTCAACCATATTGTTCTAATTTAGGATAGAGCAGATAGGGTCTTAGTCTGGAGCATGAAAATGTAATTTCTCCCAGTCTCTCTTTCCCCACCTCCCCTTTCCAATAACAGCCTGCACTGTCATCTACGTTAAATTAACAGCTAAATATAGCTGACTTCCAACCAGGGTGTTACAAGTATTTAACTTTCCTATATATGCATACACTTGAAAAAGAAATTGTGGTAATGAGATTGAGATCAAAATATTGCACAAAAGCCTTTTAAAACTGAAGGCAGGGAAAAGAGGGATTTCTTTATGAATGAAGAATGATAAATATGAGATATGTGCAATTGAAACAACAAAATGTAAGAAGTTACAGCAGACGTGTTAATCTGTGTTCTTTAGCTTCAAATTTTCCCATTTCCTGTAAGTGTCAGTTTGTCCCAGAGCTTGACAGCACTGTATAAAGAAACAATTGCATATCTTCTAAAAACAGAAGACGGTGAAAACTCTTGGACAGTTTGTCCAAAGACTCTTGACTTGTGTCTAAACTCTTATGGGAATACAATTCAGAAAGGTTTATTCAATAAATTAAAAGAAATACCTCCTACAGGAAGCAAAAGACATAACAGAATGAAAAACATTTCCTGTAGGAGGAATATTTTTAGACTTTTAGAGAGAGAGGCAAATGAAAAACTGAACAAAGCACTGCCAACTGGTTTCTCACCACATTATTCCCAGTAGGGTGCAACTCAACTGAAATTACTCTTCAGAGAAAAAGGAAAAAGTGCTCAAAAAACATCTTGCTGCATTACAACAGTTGCAAAAATCAAATGGATAAAGGAAATAAAACCTGAAAATAGCAATGGAAAATGTGTATTAGTCTTCCTTCTTCAAAATTATTGATGTTCAATGGAGGTACAGTCCCATCACTGAAAATCAAATCCTTC
This sequence comes from Baryphthengus martii, assembly GCA_013396935.1. Lineage (NCBI taxonomy): Eukaryota > Metazoa > Chordata > Aves > Coraciiformes > Momotidae > Baryphthengus > Baryphthengus martii. The sequence goes on from VWZK01022245.1 coordinate 393,570, forward strand.
TTCCCTTTGGAGAAGCATCACTCTAATGCAGCGCAAAAAAAAATAATCTTAATCACATTATAAAAAAAACCAAACAACTAATCTGTCATTTATTAGCAAAGTCTGTATCATAGTTTGCTGAAAACTATTTGTTTTGGACTATAATGTCCATTTGAGACAAACCATTTAGGAGAACAAGAAGATTCATTAACATTTGACTTGGCCAATCTAAATAAAAGGCTACAGCTAAAGTAAAGCAGCTTTTTATTTTTAGTACAAATTTCAGGTGATGGAAGCAAGAAAAAGACACATTATCTTATTTTTTTAATGTCTGGCATGGAAGATAACTGAAGATATATAGATAAATATATATAAAAGAAGAACAACTAGATATGGATGAAAGACAAGCCCAAGTTGAAAAGTTCCGAGTGCAAGGAACAGGAACTCATAAATGAACATGAGGAAAAGAGAAAAGCAAGATCTACCCAAAGTCCTAGCAGGTTCTCAGCAGCCACGGGGAGAGTTTTTGCGTCCTCAATAAATGCAACGCTCAAAAATCTTTCAGCCTTACACTGTCAAATAGTCTCTGTGGATAAATACCATAAATCAGAAGTTCTCTTCTTTGAGAGCATACAGAAGACAGCAAGTAGGAAGATTCAGAAAAGACGGTTCTGGTTTCACAACTTGGGAGGCTGATGCAAGCTATTCCCACAGCCAGGACTGTGAGGCTAATGACCCAGGGATGAGAGCTTTAGGGTGGGAAATTGATGTTTGCTTTTATGGGCCAGAGACAGCACCTAACCTACTTAGCTCCAAAGAAATGAACATGTGGTACTGAACATCTGGTCCCAGTATGACAGTGTGGCGAGTGTCAAGCACTGGAAGCTCATCAAATCCTTCGGAAACAATCTTAACTCTCCCAGGGATTTAATAACTGTTAGCTGACAACCAGAGTGGAACAGACATGTAACTTGAAACAGCCAGTATGTACAAATCCAGGAAAACCTGAAACTCAACCAGAAAGCCTGTGCATACATTTCCATTGATATGTGTTGATGCTACAGGGTAAGAGTAGATAAAAAATAATAGATGTTATTTTGAACATACACAGCTTAAAAATCTCCACAAAGTTTTAAAGAGAGGCAATCTAAGTAAAATTCCTAGGACTGAATCATAACTAAAGGCTTTGCTTCCTACCTGATACTCTATTTTGACTTGTAGTATTCACTCACCACAAGTAAAGCACACACTTCAGGACTCTGTCAGATTGAAGTTCGAGAACACAATACCTTGCAAAATTGGACAATGAGTTGCAATGTCAGGTTCCAATGAAGCCTAAATCTTGCTCTCACCTCCTTACTGCCCCCCTTCCAGCTACTGTAAGCTGAATGGAATATTTGGCCTCTTTTCCCACCATCCAGACACCCGGTTCAGTTAGAAAAGAGTGTAACTCAGGATGTACAAAACCTAAGTTTTAAAACATCAGCTTAATTCCAGTGACCCTTATGTTCTCAAATACTATCCAACATACCCAGAAAATCAAATATGAGCAGCATTATATCATGTTTAATAAAAGACAGTGTTGCCATTATAGCCTTCATTTTCTTACCTTTTTATGTTAAGATTTCAATTCTGCAACTCTGACACCGATATGATCTAGTTACTGTTATACCATCATGAGTGTTCAGTCCTACTTGCTCAGAACTCCCTGATGGTTTCCATTAGATATTTACAACTGGAAGAAAAAAAACCAAACAAATCAAACAAAAACATACTTAATACCTCTATGCTTATACAGCCACAACACCACAGAGGAGTGAAGAGAGACTCCTGAAAAGTTCTCCACCTGCAAACTGTCACAGTTGCAGCTTTTAGCATACAAGAGTCTGCAAGGCTAAATGTGCCGTAACTCCACCAAGAAGTCAAGACAGCAGCCTGGGTTGCTGATATTTTAGAGGTTGCTCAAAACTACTTTTCAGTCTCATTTCTATTATTTTCCAAGTTCCTTTCCCGTTACTCAAGCAATGCACACTTGTGGAGAATTCTGTCTGTCCTAGCTGTCAACTCCCAGATTTTCACCAAATGTCTTTACATGTAATTTAGTCGGGAATGGGAAGAGTGCATATGCCAAATTCAGAAATGTTCAATATATTTTGTAACTTTTAACAGCTTTCTTCTTCATACGAGACCCACAACATTTCTGCCCACCAAATTTTGCAATGACAGAACTCTACAGCATCAAATGGGATGGACTTAGGCTGAAACTGATTTTTGTGCCTGGTGTTTTAGGATGTCTTAAGGAAGAAAATAAAGCAAATTAAAATAAAAAATAAATTAAAAAAAATAAAGCAGTGGTAAATACCAGCACACAAAGTTTTTTTTATTTTAAAAAACAAAAACTTTCCAAAATACAGTTCTCATACATATCATTAAAAAGCCCCTCTCAAAGGGAAAAATGCATGTTAGAAATTTTGGGGATGGAGTTTTTTAAAATGCTTGGAGGAAGACGGGGAAAAAAAAGGTGACAAAAAGCCATTTAAACATGCTAAACTGGACAGTTAATCGTGGTTGAATATGTTCGAACCTCTCTTCCATTCACATAGAAAAATGTCTGGATTAGTTACCAAGGTGCTTAAAGTTAAGTATACCAGATACTGAGCTCACACTTCAGCTACATATCACTCTTCAGAGATCATTATAGCAAAAAGATCAACTACTGCTGGTGGCAATTTAACACGTTCCCTGTGACTCCTTCCCAAAGACGGACAAATTTGCCGTCTGATGGGGAAACAATTTTAGAGCATCTCATCATAACAAACCACGCAATAAACACAGGCAAATGCAGAAGCAATTAAGTTGAAAACATGAGGCCAAGAGCTCAGCGAAGACAGAGCCTGTAAGACTATGGCAACTGAAGAGCACTAAATAAGACACAGTCACAAGAGACAAAACGTGGAGGTATTCCAATAAAATATTTGCATGTAGAGTGTTAAATTAGCTTACTGAAGAGTCCTGACCTTTAGATGATGTGAACTATTGCAGCCTTTAGTAGGAGACCCTTATCCCCAGTTCTAAGTACAGCAGTTTTACTTTTACACCTTCAAAGCTTCAGCTTAACCCCTGGTTTGGCAAACATGTTGCCACATCAGCACCACCTGAAGTGCAATGCCTAGTGAAAAATGGGGAAACGGTGTCTTTGCTTCCATGTCTCATGCCAGCTCTTTTGAAAGCATATATACATCTATTTCACATTTCCTTCATGCATCTAAGGAATAGGAGAAAAATGCCTTCTTTCTTTTCTGTAGGTAATTTATAATTTTCAAAATATGTATCAATCATTGCTTACAAGTTGAACAGAGGAATGAAAAAAAAAAGAAAAGCTCTCCCTCTAAATTTACAATGAACGGGTTTTGCTCCTGCAGACTTCATTATGTGATCAGTCCTTTCTCTCTCCAAAGCAAGTTGACCAATCAACTTGAATGACAAATACTCATCTGAAGCACCCAAACACATATATTCATGGGAATATGGCCTCTCAGTTTGTCCTATTTTTAAGAATTTTGCTTTACCCTTTATCTCAAAGTATTTTTCATGTATGTCCTTCCATCAGCATAGTTTTGAAGCAAGCACTGGCTGTAAAAAAGCAGAAAGAAGTAAGCTAGCCACACATAGCAATTACCAAAAATGGAGTTAAAATTAATTTGCAAAAAACAGTAATGCTCAGGAGGAATCTTTGGCAAGGAAGGAGATATGAAAAGAAGGAATGTGAGACAACCTCCTCAATGGATTTCAGCTCTTTAAGTATCAAGCTATTGAACTTGCAGAAGCTGATCTCCCAAGGCACCTATCAGCTGAAATTGGTGTTCGGACAGCCATGTCCTAAATTATCACTCCATATAACTCCAACAGAAGTTGAAGAACAAGTTAGCCGAACTAATGTTGTTCTGATATTTCAGATGAGCATCTTCAACATCTTTGCAGGTACTAGCCACAGCTTGGCCATCCAGCAGCTCAGGAGACACCAGGATGACTCCCGGCTTCTCCCTCGAAACCTGGCAAGGAACTAGGGTGACCTTCCCTCCCACACCATGGCAAATCCCTTGTCCTGTTGTGCTTGACAGAAAGCCTCCCTGGGCAAGCAAGCAGGTCAACCGCAGGCTGTGCCAGGAGGAGGAAGATGTGAGGAAGGGCTGAGCCATCCACTCACAGCGACTCAATGGCACTGAAGAGCAAGTTGCGAACTCATGATGCTGCCTCCTGCTTCCCAGCAGGCAGGCATACAAGTAGGAACGCTGCAGACATTATGCTACCATTACTTTAAAAACAGCTCTCCTGAAAAAAAAAAAAGCACATTAGCTGCAGATGTTAATGTTTAATTAGTCAGTAACACACAGAGTATGATAGTGAAATAATCAGACCATATAGGTTTAAGTGTGTAGATGTGGTTTATCATAACAAAGACATTACACACACAGATTCATGTGATTTGCCATATTTGTTCTACACATGCTATGGCTTTCCACTGCCGTCTTTAGGACATAAAAATAAGCAGAATTAACACAACTTGACATTTCACACAGATCTGTTCATTTTGAGCTATTCTGGACTTTTCACCCAGCAAACGTATTCCAGTCCGTCACTGTAAAACACTTGCATCCTTCGTTTGTACAGGACTACTCACATACTTAAGCACAAATGTATCACTACATGCTGGAAGAATCAAGACATTACGTTATCTCTGCATATTTTTACCACCTTTTTTCATGATATCTAGTTTACTTAGAGAGCCACTTAACCTTATGAGACACTTCATGAAAGCATAATAGTCATAACAGACTTCATTTTGTACGTGAAAGTGAATTTTCTTTAAGGGAAATAGCTTAAAGAAACAGCTGAGATCTGACGGGAATTGAGGACGAATGCTTTTTGCCCTTTTTAAAAATCCCCCTCAGCTCTACCCCATCACTGAAACCACTGGAAATGTTGTCACCAACTTCCACAGATCCAGGAAAAGGTTTTTTATTTAAGCAGCTTATATGCAAGCAGATAACAGAAAGGGGAAAGAATGTTTGTTGGCGAAGTAAAGCTCTACTAAAAGTTGTAAAATACAGTTGTAAAATAATCCTGTGAATAAAATTACATGTCAGTAAAGAACCAGATCTCCCAAGAGTGAGAGACACTTCTGTTGCATGATGCCTTTTCATATGCAAAAATCTGTGGATCCAAGAAAACAGGCCTAACATCTTTACTTGTGTAAAGTCTTAAGGTGTGACCTGCTGCTGAAATTGGAACTGGAAATGGAATGCACTCTGGCATTCCATTAATAATTATTTATGAATGGTCATATGAACTGAGCAGCAACCTTTCCCTTGCTAGGTCAGTAGACAGGGCCATGGTATGAAATGCTGGAGTCAAAGGACTGTCATGAAATAAATGAATAAACAAATAAAAACGTAAATTAAACAACCCAACCTTCTCCTGGCCTCATATCAAAGCTGTTACAGACATTTTAGTCTCAAGCACCGTGCTGCAAATTGCATCTTCACCACGTCCCTCCACATGTCACCACACAGATGTGGCTTGGGACAGGTGAAAGAAGTGCTGCTCAGAAGTTCTTCTTTTGCGGGGTTCTGAAGAGAAAATCTCCACAGCATTTTTCCTTCTCTTTCCTGCTTTAGAGATTAAGGCAAAGAAACTAATTTCCACATATATCTCCTAAAATATTATTTTTAGTGCATAACCCTGTTGCTTGCACAGTGGCTTTAGAGACATATTTTCCCAAAAGTACAATTATACTGAATGTACTGGAATGGAGGTAAAGAATGCAGGTCTTACAACTAACACTTCTTTTATTCCCCAGCTAACAGGATGGGAATTTTTAAGTACTCAAACCAAAAACTTCCATGCTCATGTTCAGCTTGCAGTCATCTATTCAACTGTCTTTTACAGCTGAGTAAAATCATCATCATGATGAATTTCATTTTCTAAGTTGAAAAAATAGAAACAACAGGTTTCCTATTGAGAACGTAATAATTTGGATAATGGGACCCTTTAAAGTTACTTTCTTTTCAGCCTATAAAACGTGGGGTTTTCACTTCCTCAAGCACACTGTAGCTGGGGTGAAGCCACACAGAGAATCCTTCACTTCCTACAAACCGAACAACTCCTTTTTTTCCAATAAAGACTAAATAGGAGGCAAACAAGTAAATCCTTTAGGAATAATGATACTTTATGACAAAACCAAACTGCACGACCATTAGGATGCATGTCTGCAATGAGGGGGGATATGATCACAATTATGTATGCATAGTTTCTTTTAAGATATAGGTTTAAATCATTTATATGGGTCATTGCTGATAGTTATAATGAAGTTAATATTTGTAGAACACCTTGAAAATAGAAACTTTGAAACCAGCAGGCATCAGGTTATATGACAACTGATATACAATGACCCGCCACAGGAGTCCGGCTTCAGGTGCAGCGCATTCCAGCCCTACATCCCAGTCCTACCACCGTGACTGCTGGTGCAACAACCACAACAACACTCGTGCCCAACTGATGGTTCAGGGAGAGGGGGTGGCCCAGTCCCCTGACCAGCCCAGCCATGAGAACCTCCCACACACAGAAACGGAGATACTCACTTGACCTGCCAGCACTGACCTCAGATCTTCCCAAAATTGTTCTCTTACAACTGAATCACGTGTTGTGGTTTGTTTTTTTTTCCGGTGTAAAAGTGATTCTTTTCTTTAAACTACACTCACACATATGTCTCAGTTACTCTAAAAATCACGTCTCGTTGAGAGGAAAGGTGCCTCCAAAATACAAGACCACGCTTCGTTAAACACTTATTTCCTAAAATGTATGAAAGATACTTACTCAGGTTCAAATGCCAAATAAACAACAATTTGCCAGAGAACAGCGCTGCAATATCATATGAAACTAAAATGAATCAAACTTACCTGTAAATTACATCACTATACTACTATGTTATTTTTAACATAACATACATCCAAAAAAAAAAAAAAAAGTTTTGACTATTTAAAAATGCTAGATACATACACACCAAAGTAGGAAAAAAACCATATTTTTGAATTTGCAGCCTGAAGATGTGCTGTGCTACATGGCTTGATGACATACAGATCTGAACAAAATGCCCCAAGTGTCCAACACCTTTGCATGGATTGAGTGAAAACAGAGAGACTTGCTTACATCTGCAGATCAGAGGCAATGTTCTGAGTCCTGGACTCTGCCAGGGAACTCTGCACAGGAAATCTTACATATTTTATACTTTTTTGATGTTCCTTATCAAATTTTAAGTGGATAAGCAGCCAACTTACCCTTAATTAGTGTGAGCGTCTAAAGGTCACTGTCCCACTGGAGGTTTTTTGTCACTGACACTGAAACTCCCAAAAAGTGATCTGAAATCATGACTTTTTAACGATCTTAAAATTCAAGCATTAAAATGAAATATTGCTAAGAGTAACCTCTGATTATGAGACTTAATAATAATCCATTTCTGAAAACTGTTAAAAATCTTCCCTGCCTCAATTTTAACATTAAGCAGCATCACGCCTGAGGTCACGACCCAAGCACTGACACTCCATGCCAACTGTCAGGTGTTGACAGCTTTCATATCCGAAGCTACAAGGAGGATACGGGGTCTCATTCGAAGTGAGAGGCAGCCTTGGCCCTTAAAAGCTACTTCTCATAATCTTGTGCCATCATGGTGCCTAGTTTGGCTTTGGATCCCAGATCACTGTGTAAGGTAACGAATTTTCAAGGACTCCTATATCCCACAGAGAAATAGGGCTGTTTTGTTGACTGATAGACAGATAGTATTAGCTATTTATCATAAATACAACTTAACTAGAAATTTAAAAAGACGAAGGCTGCCTTCTGACCCAAATCCAAAAGCCCCAAAAGACACCAATAAACAGTTAAGCGGGAAACTTCACAGCCACAAACAGGATGGAGAATTTCTTGAAGCAAAAAATTTCTTCGCCTGCAACTCACTGGCACTTGTAGTGAGCATAACCAACTTGACAGGCAATTGCTATCAAGAAACAATGCCACATTCTCCGAATACATTCGTCCGCATGGTTTGGTATCTGCAGCCCAACATCGACCATATCCAAGTTAAACGAATAAATATTTGCATTGCAAAGTTGGATTTGTCTTGGAATACAATCGCTCCTCATGTGGTTTTGACACGTGTGCGTTGTCAAATAAATCACAGCTCAGTGGGTGTGCATATTAAAAATAATTTGTCTATCTTGTTGGAAGCCATCGCATACTTCAGTTTATGAGGTGTGAAACTGGGAGGAGAAGGTTCTACATACCCGGGACAGCTACATATGGAGCCCATTGAGGAAACATCAAATGCTGCCGCCCGCCCCACCAACGCCACTGATCCCCATGCCCGGCCCCAACACCCCTGCCCATTTCTCCGGAGAGCCGCAGCCCGGGGCGGTGCTCGGCGATCCCACGGACACCACCGCAGGCGGCTCCCCCGCGGGGCCGCCCTGTCCCGTCCCGGCAGCTGCGGAGCCTGGAGAAG